>JAJFDK010000012.1:0-388202 GCA_028637775.1 Xylariaceae sp. X167
CGAGGTTCCGCGAAGTTCCAGCGGCTTCCAGCGGCTTCTGCCGGCTTCCACAACTGTCCGGTACCTTCCAGAGCCTTCCACAACCTTCCGGCACATTCTACCAACTTCCGGCACCTGCCATTGCGGTACGTACTCACGACTGCATCTCAAGACGTGGACGGAACAACACGGTAAACGAATGGGTCCGTGCGCTTGTCCTGTCACACGTCACCGATGTCGCTACTGACATGAGACGATCCCCACTACCACTCTTCCTCAATGCCGTTCACGATTACTCGTCTCAGGGTATGGAATACTCTGTCCTGCGCGGAATTCCTCAGCGATATCCCACAACCCTTGCATACCTCGCCGATTAGACAGGGCATTGCCTGAAATTGCCGCAACTCTTTCATTGACAAGATTCTCCTGAATCTTGTCAAAGTCAAGGTAGGTCATCATCTCTTCCTGAGTCTAATCTCAGGTTCCAGAAGAGGTTCTGCATTTTGCGCCCATTTGTTTGTAATACAGACACCAGTCGTAGCTCTTGTTACTGTACCGCAGTGGTACTTTCATTGCTTTTCTGTATTGCTGATCACTTTTATCAGCCCCTGGGGGCTGTAAGTGAATGCACATATCTCGGGCAGCAGTATATCTCATGTGAATAGCAATGAGATCATCATATTTGTATGATGATGGCGAATCTGCCTCAATCTGCTGGCTGTGTACAGACTGAATCTCTAGTAAGGAATCTACTAAAATGTAAGCGTCGCTGAGCCATACCTATTTCAATGACATATAGGAGTAGTTTACTTACCAATGAGTAGCTCGTTTTCATACAGTGTTTCTTCTGAGTGTAGTTGCATTGATGGTGTTGGCGTACTTATCTCTACTGCATTAGAAGTAGAGACAGACAAGGAGATATCACCGCTCAGTGGCCAATATATCAACGGAGGTGGTGTGCGGAATATAGGACGCTGCACTTCTGTCGCGGTAGATGCTATCTGTAGCGTCTCGGGAGCTGTAAATGAAACACCTTGACGCTGTGATGCTGTCTGAGTTGCAGCACTTTCAGAGGCAAATGATGTATTATGAACATTCACCTGCCCTGTTGTAGACAATGGGAGTTGTGTTGAAGGTTGTCAACGGGAATTTGATGATGCAGCGCCCTCATTCATCACCCATTCTCACCAGGAAGGCACACATTTTCCATCAGGATAGCGGTAATTGTGACGGTTGTGCCTAAGATCTAAGCAGTAACCGTCATCATAGAGCTTCTCAGTACTCCTCCATAAGCTCTCCTGTCAGTACGTGACATAGAAGCTTGTCATCACCATCTACGGAGCTCCATTCCACAAGGCTGAAGCTATGACCAGCTCCCCTCTACAACAAAGCTCGCCGTCACCCACAACGAGCTCGCTTATTCACGGATTCACGCTCGGACCATGTGGTCTCCAAGCACAGACCTTGTCGTCGCCCACCAAGGAGCTAAACCGTCCCCCACCACGGAACGTGAGAACGCAGGGTATAAAAAGGATTCCTACTCATGTAATTTTAGTTTTCTTTCTCTCTTTCTTCCCTAGTTTAGAGTCTTCGTTCATAGCATCAATACAAGGTGTCAGAACCTGCTACCTGATCGTAACAGCAGGTGTCAGCGAGACACGCGGCGAGGCAGGCGACGGCGAGGAGTGATCTGTGTGACGGTTATGCCTAAGATCTAAGCAGTAACCGTCATCACAGAGCTCCTCAGTACTCCTCCATGAGCTCTCCTGTCAGTACGTGAGATTGGAGCTTGTCATCATCATCTACGGAGCTCCCTTCCACAAGGCTGAACCTATGAACAGCTCCCCTCCACAACAGAGCTCGCTGTCACCCACCACGAGCTCGCTTATTCACGGATTCACGCTCAGACCATGTGGTCTCCAAGCACAGACCTTCTCGTCGCCCACCATGGAGCTAAGCCGTCCCCCACCACGGAACGTGAGGACGCAGGGTATAAGAAGGATTCCTACTCATGTAATTTTAGTTTTCTTTCTCTCTTCCTTCCCTAGTTTAGAGTCTTCGTTCGTAGCATCAATACAAGGTGTCAGACCTTCTACCTGATCGTAACAATCTGCGTGGCAACGAGGCATGTCAGTGTTGCAATGTTGTCTTGCAGCTAGGAGGCGAACAACAATCAACTTGGGAGGAGGAGATGTATTCTGTCAACGTGCTCCAACGACGTATTACGCCAACGTGTTGCAACCACTTGTTGCGACAGTGTATTGCCGCAGCGTGCTGCGATAATGTGTTGCAACAGCGTGTTGCGAGGGTGTGTTGCAACGGTGTGTTGCAACGTGTTGTTGGGATCTGTTGCAAAGAAGCGTTATGACGGTGTGTTGCGGTGACCGTTGTCAACAATGCAATGCGTTGTGAGTGACTCGAGATGTATTTCGACGAAGTGTTGTGGTGACGTGTTGCATCAGTGAGTTGCAACGACGTGCTGCAATGATGTGTTGCAAGGGAGTGTACGGGCGAAGCATTGCAACAATGCATTGTGAGGATGCATTGCAGAAATGTTGCAGAAATGTGATGCAGAAATGCTTTGAGTGTATTGCGAGAGTGAGTTGCAAAAAATGAATTGCAAGAAATGAGTTGTGGCAGTGCGTTGTGGTAGTTCTTTGCGGCGGTGCATTGCGATGGTGCGTTGCGAGGGTGCGTTGAGGTGATGCGTTGCGTCGGAGTGTTGCAAAGGCTCGTTGCGGAAGTGCCTTGCGGTAGTGTGTTGGGGCGGCTCAAATCGTGACAAGATGTTGCCATGGTGCATCGCCATGATGCGGCACAATGGTGCGTTGCAGCAGTGTGATTGCTCACAAGGAGATATGTGTGAGCTATCGACCAGATTCTTCAACATACGATATCGGCATTAGTAATCCGTGGTAGAAATATAAAACGGAGCAGGCATGAACTTGTATGTCGAAGTTCATCTCGTACTGTGGAATCTGCTCTAATATCATGAAGCCACCTGCTCGCCACCGCTGATGTCGCACCTGTCCCTATGGTCCACCGTATTTTACCCCGCCCAAAGTGTCTCGATTGGTCGATTGAGCGTTTTGCCCCGCTCAAAAGTCACCTGCAGCAGTAGCCTCCCGGGTAGGTCGTTTGCAGTAGCAGTCTCACAGGTAGGTCCCGGGTAGGTTGTTTGCAGTTGTAGCCTCCCGGGTAGATCGTCTCCCGGGTACCTGTGAGTCCTACCATATTGAACCCACATGCTGCCGCTTAGTGGGTGGTCTTTTTTATAACCCTCATATAGCCGCAACTAAAAACTCTGCACTAAAATAACCACGTACGTGTCATACAACGTTTACCAACAACTTCAACACCACAACGCATACTACAACGTATACCACCGAGCCTTGACACTTAACAATGACTCAATTAGATATTGATAAAGCCGAAGCTGCCGTTAAAGCAGTCGAACTATATCAAGATCAGTAACCGACGCAGAACAACCCGCACCTATCCTTGAAACAATGCGCCGAGCACTGTCAGGCCAGCTTATCTCTTCCCACAAAGTATAACGCATGCTATCGTGGTGAAAAGAGGATCCCAGGCTTCGCACAGACGGGGCGGCAACCAGCATTGACAGACGACGAAGACTAAGCTGTTAACGAATTCGTACCAGTTATCGATCGGGGCATGTTTCCGTTGACGACAGCTGTTTTGATGACATACGGTAACTATCTACGCGCACAACGTATCATTCCACCCTCCGCAATACTTTTGTATGAATGGGCGGCTCTCTGGAAACGAAACCACCCCGAATTTACGGAGACCAGCGTGAAATATCAAGATGGGTACCAAATGTCAGCAGAAATGAATCTTCAAAGTATTGAAGACTGGTTCAATGAGTACGAAGCCATCATCACCACATTCAAAATCGAGCCTCAGGACTTATGGAACTTTGACAAATCGCTGTTCTTTATTGGAGTATTGAATGAAGCATTAAACGTCCTGATAGCGAAGAATAAGAAGAAAAGGCCGCGCGTAATGTCCTCATCAGGCAACAGAGAGACGTTAACAGCAGTCGACTGCATATGAGCTGACGGCTACTGTATTTCGTCTTTCATTATTCTGAAGGCTAAAGTTTTACTGGAAAACCATTTTAACACATCTCTTGAAGATGATGTTGTTATTGCCAACACGGATACGGGGTACAACAACTCTAAGAAGGCATTGAAGTGAGTTCGACATTTTAATACCCACTCGTTCCGTATCAGCCCATCTTTTGACGGCACGATGGAAGATTGGTTTGGATAACATGCTTCGATTGATCCTAGTAAAAGAGATTCCCGAATCGCTGTTAATAGAGCACCCTATCAGATTAGAACAACACCTTTTATTTATACAGTCTTAATGATGGATGGTTTCGACGCTCATGAGCAGCCCTCGGTACTACTGTATTATCAGTACTTTAAAATAGTCGCGGTAACCCTACCTGCCCACACTTCTCAATGTTTCCAGCCGTTGGATGTTAAATTGTATAAATGGCTTAAAGCTGCGTAGCACGGCCGGCTTCGACAGGCAATACAACGTGGACAACTTTCGTTTTCTCGGCGCGATTTTTTGGATCATTGGAGCCCTATGCATAAGGAGATGTTTACTCGATTCAGAATCTGGTATGCATTCAAGAATGTAGGGTGGTGGCCCGTCAACGCAGACCGCGTGATTCAAAAGATCAAGAACGATATACGGCTTCAAAACGAACCAATGTTTCCGAAATTATTGGCCAATGTGACTCCAAAACGCGCAAAACGCACACTGGAAAGCGATGATTCGGAGCGCCGGCAGCTACAAATGAGCAACCCTGCTCGAGAAGAGTAAGCACAAGTTAAGGCAGCCATAGATGTCGCCATTCTAACTCAGAGTCACATGAAACAATCGCAGACCACTGCCCACGAACGGCTTGAAGGCTTCCTTGACCAGACGTCATGTCGACAAGTCAGTGTAAGCGACGGGGCTTGGACGGTCGGCCAGATTCGAGATAATGTGGAGCAGCGCCGACGTAAGGACACGGAGGCCGAGATGAAAAGACTCGCACGACAGGAGGCATCGTATATGAAAGAGTTAAGAGCCGCCGAGCCAAAACGCCCTGCATTGAGAGGTAGAGCAGCACAACAAGCCAGACGAGAGTGGGAGGAGTTCAGGGAAAGACAACAGATGATACCTCAGTTCGTCGCAGTTAGCGGCGCATTTTTCTTAACTGCGGACGGACAACAAAATGTCTTGATGACGGACACTATGTTGGAAGAGCGGCTTTGTTTGGTATCGCAATGGTGAAGTTGTCAGTCCGATGAAGAGCGTCACAATTTACTACAATGCTCCAAGTCAGTGTTGTGAGAGATACCCGAAATTGCCACCTGGATTGCAGGAAACGAGGTGCACATAACGGATCCCGTTGCGTACGCCCATGAATATACATATGGACAGGAGCGACAACTGCTTTCTGAAAGGGGTAGCTTACCACTTCCTGGCCCGGAAACAGATTTCATCGCTCCGAAATTGGTGGAGGGGTATACAGCAGAACAATCGCGCCGCTGCTATCGAGCAAATGATGAGTTCGATGCGGATGATGACTCAGATATTGAGATTTTACTCGATTATGAAGATGTAATCGCCCGGGAAAGGCTTAATATGGAGGCATCGACGACGGCAAATCTGCGAGGCATTAGCAACCCGACACGACGTCGTCTGTTTGAGACATCAAAGAAGGAAGGAGAGAGTAGCACGCCACATCGGAACAGTGAGATATAGCTATCGGACGCAGGATCACTGTGCTGGCGTCCAGGGTGCGAGTGCATGTATTTAGTGATAGCGAAGTAGAAAGTGAAGTGGATGCGTGAGAGGATGAATATAAATAAGTACGGAAAACGAGCGTAGAAAAAGAGAGAAAGAGAGACAAATGAAGAGGAGAAGCAGCGAGAGGAGAACACGACTTTTATCTCACGTAATTACGCTCACCAATTACCAAATTTACGCTCATTATTACGTGGTGATGATGATTGCGTATGGGTGCTCTTTCTTCGTCGTTTTCCGAGTCAAGGTTTAGCAGAAGGCACGGCACGTTTGGTTACGGCTATCTGAGGGTTATAGAAAAGACCCCCCACTAACTGACAGCGTGTGGGCTCAATACGGTAGGACCCACAGGTGGGTCCCGGATACGTTGTTTGCAGTTGCAGCCTCCCGGGTAGGTCGACTCCCGGGTAGGCCCCGGGTAGGTCGTTTGCAGTTGTAGCCTCCCGGGTAGGTAGGTGAATAATATCACCTAACCGCGACACCTCACCAGTAAACCGTCGCACCTAACCGCTATGCCCCACCACTACGCTCTCAGTAAACCGTCGCATCTAACCCCTACACCCCACCACTATGTTGGTATAAGTGTGTACGTACGTATGTAAGGGAATAACGAACAGTAAAGCAAAGATAAGTAAAGGAAAGGGTGAGAATCCAGTGTATTGTGAAGTCTTAGGAGGGAAGAAGAGGAAGGTCTATCTAGGTGGTTGAAGGGCGTATTTATGCCCAAAATAGCCCCACAATTCCTATTTACTGATTGTGAATTCCTCCTCTTCTGTCCTATTCCGAATCGGTCCTCTGTTGCCTTGACCAATTATATCGCTGGATCAACACACTACGCTCCCACTAAACCGTCACACTTAACCGCTACATCTCACCATACGCTCCCACTAAACCGGAGCACCTAACCGCTACACCTCACCACCACGCTTCCACATAATCGCTACACCTCACCTTACGCTCTCACTAAACCGCTGTGCTCTCACTAAACCGTCGCGCCTAACTTTCGCACATAACCGTCGCACTTAACCGTCGCGCCTAACCATCACACCTAACCATCGCACCTAACCATCGCACCATACTGTCCCACATAACCGATGTGCTCTCACTAAGCCGCCCGACCTCACCACTATACTCTCACTAAACTGTTCCACCTAACTGGTGTGCGTAACTAAAGGTGCCGTTTCAGATCTCTCAAAGTTCACACCAATAATCTCTTGAGAACTCTCAAATTTGAAGGTTGCATGAGTCGCTCACAGGCTAGAATATTTATCGGAAACTCGGTAAGTGGAGCGGACCACCCCCCCACGTGCCCTACTCCTAACTGGGGTTGATGGGTACATGAGAAAGTGAAATCCAGAAACCTTCTCATATAAAGAGGAAAACCAGAAAATCAACTTTTTGTCGCACCAGATAGTTCTGGGGATATGTGGGAATTGGGAACAATATATTTGGGTTAAATTGAAAAAAAAACAGTTTATCCATGGAATATAATTATCTATAAACAATGCAGTTGTGACAAACCATTCGAGTTGAGTAATGAAAAGTGAGATAGTTTATCATTAAACAAGAAAGTCATGCTTTCAACGAGGTTTTGACAAATAAAACTCATATCAGTTCCGTAAATGAATATAGAAGAACCAATTATTACACGCAAAGTGTGTCCGCACTGCAAGCAAAATCAATCTATCACCGAGTTCATAAGGGTAAGAAACGGGTCAAGACTCGTTGCAACATGTTAAACATGTCACTGTGCAAGACAACAATCAGTGAGTTTATAAAGTAATTATTATGATGGTAACAATATCACTAATTCATGATATAGAGAATGCAATCACGAGCTACTTTAAATACAATTCCAGCTGCTCAAGAAACCGCATCAGCACACTATGAGCATTTATCATTACAATCGATAGCTCCACCAGCTCTGGAAACACATCAAATCCAATTACTACTTCGCAATAAGGTCTCTATACAGGAACAAACGCCTGTCAACAAGGGATTACAAGACACATATCGCTATATATCAACATTAACTCAACATCAACATGCAATCACACAGTTTTTTATGAATTCATTCAATGTCAATCACTCATCGCATGATGAAAATGATAACGAATAGCCATTATCATTTGAGGACATTGAGATCAAACGAAACTTTGATGAGGCTCTCGCAATTGAGAAAATTGTGTATTGTCATATGTGCAAATAAAAATAGTTTGATGTTGTGTTGCGATCAGATCAAGTTTGCAAAAAATGTCATTATTAAGATGACAAACAAAGACCTGATGAGCCAAGATTCTACACTGCTCAAAATTATCTCGATTTTGGCACAGTTCCCAACCATCTACCTCAACTTCAACCAATTAAAGAGATGTTCATTGCTCGTGTTCATGTGAGCGTTAATATCTTTGCTGTGAGTCTAATCTTCTAACAATGAATGAAATAAATTACTCACATATCAAAGGTTCATAGTCAACAATATAAATAACATGGGCATGTTGTTCATTTCCTCCGTGATGTCGGAAAGGTATTGATGCTATGAACGAAGACTCTGAACTAGGGAAGAAAAATAGAAAGAGAACTAAAATTACATGAGTAGAAATCTTTCTTATACTCTGCGTCCTCACGTTTCGTGGTGGGGGACGGCTTAGCTCCATGGTAGGCGACGACAAGGTCTGTGCTTGGAGACTACATGGTCATAGTGTGAAACCGTAGATAAGCGAGCTCATGGTGGGTGACGGCGAGCTCTATTGTAGAGTCGAGCTGGTCATAGCTTCAGCCTTGTAAAAGGGAGCTCTGTGGATGATGATGGCAAGCTACTATGTCACGTACTGACAGGAGAGCTCACGGAGGAGTACTAATGAGCTATGTGATGACGGTTACTGCTTAGATCTTAGGCACAACCGTCACAACTATTCAGCCGGCATTTCAGAAGACAGACATCTGTCCACTCAATCTCATAGTCGTACTAAACGACGTCGTTGAGCGTCAGCATGCAAGGATGCCTACACCACTATCTGTTATCTCTTCTGCAGAAAACACACCAACCACACTACGTCAGGTAAACTACGTAGCAGAATGGCTACAAGATGTAGTTAAGGAGAATTCACAGGCTATTTTAAGCACCAGGGAGTCTCAGCGTTTTTTACAATTCATTAAAGCTGCTGTCAAGCATTCCACTGAGTTGGTACAGGTTAGAAAAGATTTAGGACGTACGAAGCTGGCGGAACAGGTCTAAAGGCAGCGGTGGTCGATGAAAAACTATCAATTGCAGTCTGTCCGCGTGTTAACTATTGAGGAAGGAAGAGATATATTCAAAAATAAAGTAGAGAATGAGGAATTGAAGGCCCGACGGGTTTTGGAGGCTATTGCAGACCGCCGACGACGTTTGGCTAAGTGGAGGTTTACGGCAGCTGCAGAAGAGGTTAGGAAGCATCAGAAGGAAGGAAAGCTGGCTCCTGCCGAGATTGTAACGATAGGAGGTGAGCGGAGAGTGCTGTGTCGCTTTTAAAATACCTATCACGCAGTTCGCCGTCGATGGCCGGCCATTAGGACGGTTACCTAGGCAATTACGATGGTGAGCACCAACTTTAGTTGGGGGCGCGTCTGCGAATCCAATAAAGTGGGGCGTGGCACGGGTAAAAAATGCACTTCACTTCTCTTTGGTGACGTAGGTACTCAACTGCTCACTGCATGCTGCTACCTAATCGACCTCAGCCATTGGCTACCTTTAGGTACCTTCTCTCACGATCAATCCCCACTCCGACCTGTGTCAGAAATCCCCCGTTTGTATCCGTGAAGTGCACACAAACAACTGAGCTCATCGCCCACCCAACAGCAACACTGCCAGCAAAGAAACGCAGACAACACGGCGTAAACCCACTGCGACAGCAACTAAAAAAGAGATCAAGCAGCACATCTCAAGAAGAGAACGCTCATAATCCCCACTCCCGCCAATGTGTGTCGCGCTCGACTAAGTGGACTTAGTCACCTATTCTACCATTCCCGGCGTTCTCTGCTCTGCCCTGTGATTCTTGCTTTTCCTGGTTCCTCCCGTCTTCCACCCCATCGAGCGTTGTCCGCGATGACCATCGAGCTGTCGGGATGACTTCGTCTTCCACAGTAGCCACATCGGCTTTAGCCCGCCCTGGGGTGGCTATTGCCCTGGCCGCTGCCGTCGCAGCCGCTTCGTGGGCGTTCTACTACTATCGCTTCCATCATCTCGCAGTGTGTCCCGATCCCTCCTCTGGTCCGTCTCCGTCTCCGTCTCTTCACCGTCGCAATGCTGTACGTCGCCCGCCTCGCGCCTCCCGTCAACCAGACGATTCATCGGGCGCCGATTCTCCGCACGATGTAGAGAACGAGTCTGGCCCCGTCCCGACCGACGCTCCTGACCCTCTCGCTGTTGCCCCTTCTCCTGACGCCTCGCCTGACGACCGCAACGATGTCTGGAACGATGAACCTGGCCATACGCCCCGAGAGCGCACTGGCGAGAACATAGTCGCGCTGCTGTTTCGCGTGTCGGAAGACAACGCGCGACGGAACGCATATGTTCACCGTGGCTGCTTGTGCAATGGCTGTGGCATGTTGCCCATCCGGGGCATTCGTTATCGTTGCGCCAACTGTCCTGACTATGATCTCTGCGAGATGTGCGAGTCGATGGGTTCGCATAACAAAACACACGTCTTCTACAAGGTAAAGGTTCCTGTTCCCTCGTCGACTGCCCGACACGTGCAGCCCCCCTGGTACCCCGGCGATCCGAACATTGTCACACCATCCCTGCCGCGGCATCTGCTTTCGAAATGGTCCAAGGAGACTGGCTTCGAACGTGTCGAGCTCGATGCGCTCTGGGAGCAGTGGACCTTCATGGCGAACACAGAATGGAAAGACGACCCCAACGCTCTCTGCCTTGCCATGGACCGTAAGACCTTTGAGCGCTGTCTCGTGCCTTCGGCTGGTTCTCGTCATCCGGCCCCTAATCTTATTCACGACCGCATGTTTGCTTTCTACGATACCAATCACGATGATCTTATTGGCTTCGAGGAGTTTCTACATGGCGTATCGTACAAGAAGCGCAAGGACAAGTTGAGGCGAACCTTTGATGGCTATGACATAGATGGTGATGGCTATGTGACGCGTCGCGACTTTCTACGAATGTTCCGCGCCTACTATGTATCCTACAAGCAGATGCACCGAGATACCGTCGAAGGACTGGACGATTACATGATGACCAACATAGACGTCCATCAGCTTGTCAACAGCCGGCAGCCGATGAGCAGTATCTTCGGTAGAGACCATAGAATCCCTGATGGTGACAGCGACCGCATGATGGATGGCAAGATCTTCCGATCCACAGGAGACGTCGAGCTCTCTGACGGCAAAGGACCGGTGAGCGAGGACAAGCCTGACACCTCTAGTCGTGAAGATGTACTTCGGGATCTATTTACTCGTAATAGCCACACGAGTCACTTCACCGAATCGTTTGAGCACTCGCACAGATCTCAGTCTCCCTCGGCAATCCATCCCTACTGGGCTGGCCTATTGAACCCACCTCATAGTACGGTTGAGCTCGCAACGTTAATCTCAGGCGAGTACACCCAGTTTGATGATATTATCGACACATTCCGGCAACAAGCACACGGTATTCTCTCGGGCGATGACGCTGAATCGGGGTCCTCTGAAGACGGCGATGATCAAAGTAGTCATGACGATCGGATAGATGAAGAAGGCGAAGCCAGTCACCACTCTGTCACTAACCATGGGGACTCCGTTGCATCTCCGCGGCTACCTGACGCTAGGCAATTTGTTAACGAGTTGCCAATTGAGGTCCAACTGGAGCTGAATCCCGAGCTTTCAGTCACTCCGCAAAGGTCGGACAGGCGAAAACGAGTAATGGCACGCAAGCAGCTTCTCGATCGCTGGAAACGCCGCCAATTCTATTTGGATGAGGAAGAAGGTGGACTGCCGCCTCCGGGTTGGCGTGATGATCAAGACGTATTGGTCAACGCCAACGCTATGTTCGAGTCGTCGAAATCAGCGCCACCCTTCTTGTCTCCAAGGTCTCGATCGTCATCCAAAGTGCGTTTTGTAGAGGATACAGACGACTTCGAAACCAGGTCGAATCCCTCTACGTCGTCGCGTAGTGTTCCGGAGCGTTGGGGTGGCATGGAGATTCCGGACGCCGAGCGCGATGCTGGGAAAGAGATTCTGTATCAAGTGACGCAACAAGCCTTCAATGAACTGTTGGATGCGCTGTTCAAGAAAAAGGAGGATATAGCAATGCTTGCGGCGGAAACCAAAGAGGTGCGAGAGAAATACCGCGAACTCCTGGACAACTTCGACGGCGTTCACATGCCGGATGAGATTGAAAAGCCAGCAGTAGAACCCTCACCGAGATCGGCCATTCAACAAGCACCCGTCAGACGGCCGGTTCAGGATCTAAGCCTTCAAGAGTTGCTAGATGTCACGGGTTATACTGTCGAGAGTCGGGTCAATACAGATGGGAGTCCCGCACCGCGGACAAACCAAAGTGACAATCAACTTGGTCAGAATGGTCAGAGTAATCATGCCGAGAGCATTCAGCCGACAGTCGCGATGTCCCCGGAAACTTGTACTGGTGGCGATTCAGAATATCGCGATCCGACAATGCCCCAATTCATGCCCAATAGCGCGCCGCCCGAAGATGACGGAATTTCTACGCAAATACTAGACGACAACAATCACCCGGAGAGCTCATCACCAGCAACACATGATACTCTGCAGACAGTACCGCCCACAAGTTCACCGATCCAGATCTCAGCTTCGCAACTTGAATTATGGAAAGCAATCGACCGAGCCGAGCAGGCAGCGATCAAGCAGGGCGGATGGGGCCGTCTCAGTTATGCGGAGTTTGAGGAGATTTACAGGGAACACGAATTCCAGGACGGCACGAAGAATCGCCTGGCGTACCTGGGCAACTGGATCGACTTCTGTATTCCGTCGTAAGGAGCCGAACAGCACCACTCCACCGTCAGATGATGATACACCGATCCAGTGATGGGGGAGAGAGAGAATTACCACAAAAGGGCTTTAAATTATGAGCCCTGAAGCAGGGACAGCATGAAGGCCATGGGCCGAACAGATTGCCCAATCTATCGGTATTGTTAATGGACACGGGATTCTGGTACGAAGAGATGAATCAGAGACGTGTATTACGGATAGGCCACCGGCTTATGCGTTGTAAGACTACCTACTTGTAGCATATGACTCGCGCACTCATGACAGCAGGCATTATGATTAGGATGAGGTTTTTATGAAATCAAAATGTAGAATAGTTGGCCTCACGATAGCTATCCCAAAGCCGGAGCCCCCGGACGTCATTCATACAATCCGGGATCTCGTGGTTGCATGGGCGTTTTGAAAACGGACGGCCTCGGCAATCCGTAAATGCGCCCAACACTAGCAAAAAGCACGTTACGTGTATTACGTAATAACGTGAGGCGTACGTATTCCGGGTTCCGTTGGACCAGCGAAGGACCCGAGAACAACATCCAGATGTCCCGTCTTGATACCGCGTCGCCTCACGTACATCGTACGGAATTCACGCTCATACTACCCAGATAAATATCAAAATTACCTTCATAGTCTCACAGTCTGTCGATTCGGCATCGCCTGCGCAAAATGTCAGTATCTTTTCATTGAGCCCATCTCGAAGTACATGTGACTGTCTCCCTCGATAAGACGTGACTGACGGCATCACCCAGGACAACCGTGCAAGTCTTCCCCACAGCAGCCGAGGTCGAGAAGTCTGAGGCCTTCCACACAGCCATATGGCAGCTGAAGCCACACAAAGCAGGTCTGTTGCCTGTCGCGGCGGACAGGGGCGGGCCATTGCACATCCACTGGGAGGTGCACGGCGAGGGGCCCGTGAAGCTCGTTGTATGTGTCTCTCTCTCGTCTCATTTTCATTCCACTTTCTCTCAACAAATAAAAAAAATAAAATAAAATGAAAAACAAAAAGAAAGAAAAGTAAACAGAAAATGAACGTAAAAGAAAACTAACAAGACACAGTTAATCAACGGCCTCGGCGTCTTCAAATCCTCCTGGCAGCGACAGACGCTGGAATTCGGGCACGAGAAAGGGGACCGATATTCGGTTCTCGTGCTCGATAACCGGGGCATGGGCCGTTCCGATAAGCCGTTGATGCGGTACAGCACGTCGGCCATGGCTGCTGATTTGCTCGAGGTGCTGGAGCATTTGGGGTGGACCGAGGAGAGGCAGTTGCATGTTTGTGGAATTAGCAGTAAGTTATTCTCTCCTGATTGCTTGTGTATCGTGTTGGATCATGGATGAGTTTCTCGTCCACCGATCTCACTATCCAACTATGATCCCAAGACGCAAGCTAACATTCCATCAATCAACAGTGGGCGGCAGTGAGTTTCTATCTCCCGCAATCTGATCCGGGACACCTCTAACACCAAGCCAAAGTGATCGCCCAGGAACTCGCATACGTAGTCCCCGACCGCATCGCAAGCTTAAACCTGATCTGCACGGCCGCCGCAATCGAGAACACGACCGGTTTCATGGAGAACCTGACGAACCGGATCTCGATGCTGATTCCCAAGAGGTTTGTCCCTTTCCCTTCCCTTCCCTTCCCGTTCCCCCTTTTCCACAAACTCTAAACCCCCTATCTTTCCCCTCGTACCGAAAATGCAGGTAAGATCTAACCACCACCAGCCTCGACGAAAACATAACCTACTCCGCCGCAAACTGCTTCCCGTCCCCCTTCCTCACCCAACCAGACAACAGCCCGCTCCCCAGCCCCTCCACACCACACATCCTGCCGCCGACAGGCGGCTTCCCCTACCGCTCTTTCAACACAAACTACGAGCGCTTCGCCGCGCAAGAGATCCACAAGCGGCGGGACGTATTAGGATTCACGCGGTCAGGATTCATGCTGCAATTGATCGCGGCCGGGTGGCATCACAAGTCGGCGGCGCAACTCGCCACGATCGGGGATAAGGTGGGTCGCGAGAGGATTTTGGTGCTGCACGGGACGGCGGATCGGATTATTTCATTGCCGCATGGGAAGAAGTTGATTGAAATGTTGAGGCCGGGGAAGGGGTTGATTGTTGAGGGGATGGGTCGTGAGTATTTTCTTTTTTTGTTTATATTGTGTTGCGATGTGGTTTTTGATACTGATAAGATTCCATTAGACGTGCCCGTGATAGAGAGGACGGAGTGGTTCAACAAGCTCCTCGCCGAGATGTGTGAGCTCGGCGAGAAGCTGAGCGGTCGATAAAGGGGGCTTTCAAAACCGCCCACTCACATTTCCACATCATCACAATGAGTTGCAGCAATTCTTCGTTAAAGCCAAGCCATCCAAGCAAGTTAAAGCTAGTATTTCTATCTTCATTACTTTAAATCTTTTATAAGCTATAACTTACAGCAACACGGATGCTGTTTATTCCCATATAAGCAAACGTGTTCGTCCGCCTTGGTATCTCATTTGTTTGCTTGCTAATAAACCCCCTGCGCCAATTGAACCCATCTGATAAGCCATAAGCCATAAATCCATGCAAACTCCATAGTTCCTCTCATACAGAGACAGTAAATACCTTGTGGAAGATTCAAGTGACAGTCGCGATGAAGCCCATGTATGCCTCATCCTCACTAGTCGTCTTAGCTGTGGACTTTCCCGATGAGGATTTGTTCGATGCCGATCGATTGTCCCACATGACGCTTGGAGGTTGCGACAATCGAGACGGTTCCGATATCCTAGGTGTGCTGGAACCCTCATCCGACGTCTCCTCCTTCTCCGGCTTAGGGAGACGCATGGCGAGTACGACATACTCGGCTCGAGTCATGTTATCCAGGACATCATCCATATAGCGGCGAACCTCATCTTGGGGCGCGACGACGCGTGCCAGATTTTCCAGGATCTTCGGAGACTGTGCTTGAAGCCGAACCGTCACAGCTTGGTAGTAGTCCATCGTCCGATCTCCTCCGTATTCTAACCTGCTGCCTCTGCGAACGATCAAGAACGAAACATGGACTACAGTACCCTCGGAAGAATACTCTAGAATGCTATACTTTGGAAATAGATACCTATCTCCCGTACCACCAGCAAACTCCAGGACAATGGCTGCAATATCGGGTTTGTTAGCAACGGGCGGGCCTTTGGATCGTAATGCTTGCTGTGGTGCCGTGGTATTTGCATGTTGGTTTGAGGTTGAGGCTGACGGCTTCTTTGCGCTGTCTTCTCCCTTTGTTGGCGCAGAAACAGCCTGCTGTGCGGCCGGCGGATTCGGCGGGGATGCAGCCGCAAGGGCTTCTGTCTCTCTCTTTATGACATTGTTCAGCTTATCAAGAAGAGCCTTCAAGTCAACAGCGTCCGAGAACTTGGGCTTCGCATCGGCGACTCTCTGGATTAGAGACTTGACATTCGGCTTATCTAAAGCTTCTCCGACTAGCATTAAGACAAGCGTGTCGCACCCTGGAGGACCGCGCAGGTTGTAGGATTTCTGGTTTGGGTTAGATCTCAAGACAATCTCCAAGATTGTCTTCACCTCATCGGCAAAGTACTTGACAGTTCGACCGTCTACGATGAGCCTATCGGCCGAAGGGCCCTGTTGTCCCCCTTTTCTCTTGTAGTCCATGGTGATTTGGTCAATAATCCTTTGAAAATGTGCCAATTCATGGGGGGCAGCCTCGCCAACAGCGACCCTTTTCATGAGATCACGCAACTGAGGGTCCTCGGATGCTCGTTCGGCCAACGTGACAATGATAGGGTCTGCTCCGGGGCCGGGAGCTTGCACAGGCTTAGCGGGATGTGGAGGCTTGGTGGCACCGGTTGAGCCTCCGGGTAAAGATGTACCAGAAGCAACAGACGTTTGTGGCGCAGCTGGAGCATGTAATGGATGATTCGATGGCGCGGGAGGTTGGGATGGTCGGGGGTGCACAGGTTGGGGCGGAGCTAGCACGGATTCGAGGCCACGCGGCGATGGGACAGGCATGTCCATTGGTGTTGGCAGCGAAGGTCGCTGTAATTCGGTCTGCTGGGTCTGCTGAGTCTGCTGGCTCTGCTGCGGCGGGTGTGATTGCGAAGACGATGGACCAGACTTAGATAGCAGCTGTTGGACAGGGAGGCTCCCTTCATCTTTTCGTGGTGTCGGTTGTGGCGAGGGTCGCATCGCGTTGGCCGACTGTCCTCCTTGGACGGGGGGTTTAGACAGCGGCATTGCGTTAGATGATGACGGAGTGGGAGCATTGGTCGGCGCAGGGGTCGGCTTCGGCGGAGGGGGCATAGCGCCATTTGGAGGACCGTACTGCAAAACAGGCCGAACGGACGAGTTGGTGGTGGGTGTCGGCTTCGGGTCCTTCACAGTATAGAGGATAGCCTCCAAGACATGGGGCTCAATGGTAAGAGTAACCTGGCCGATCCTTGCCATGGTGTCCTTGGCTGGATTATTGGAATCTTCCTTTGAGGCGCCTTTGCGCTTACTGGGTTTCGTCCAATACTTCTCGAAGACGCCATCGTGAATCCACTTTTGGCGCGATCGGGAAAGCGACTCGGCAATAACACCGCTGGACTCATGTCAGCAAGAGAACACGGGGCATGGTTATATGGAGTGGGCGAGGATAATGTACCTCTCTTGAATCGACTGGAACTCTTTATTGGAGAGATCGTCAGACTGGGGCTTCTCGACGGTCGGCAAGAGATGCCCGGGCAGAAGAGCCCTTGGCAAGGAAATGGACGGGGGGTCTGGGAATACAGCTTCGGAGGCAGGCTGAGGAGAGGCTGCCGTAGATGGCGGCGCCGATATGGTGGACGCGTCAGTGGGCGTGCTGTTGCGTTTCTTGGCCACATGCTCCACGCGGGCAGCAGCCCTGGCGGGCATCTTCCGCTTTTTCTCCATGACTCGACAGGAAGACACGCGTGATGAGATGTGAGGCCGATGAATCGATTCAATTGCTGCTTATCGTTTCTAACTGCGCGTATGGCAGAAGTAGGCAGGAACTACAAAGTCTCTATCTTCAGACGCATCGATGGCGAACAGATGTTGTTGTGACCGAGATGCGAAGAGGGCAAGAGAATGCGAGAGAGACACACACGCAGAGAGAGAACGAGAGAGGATTGTATGTGGAAGGAATTCGCAAAACAATTAGATTGGAGAAATGCGAGTAAAAAGATAAGAGGCGAAGATGTAGTCTCCGGTAGGTGCGTGTGATTACGAGACGAAGGCTCCTTCCCGCATCAATTCACGTGAACCCATGAGTTGAGAGCAGCAAACTTCGAGCTTGAAACATCGGAGTTGCTTGCCGCTTGGTGTTTGCGCCAAAGCACGCAACTGGCAGTGCCAAGCCGATTGTGCGCATGCGGGAACGTGGGCTCTTACATAATCCGTATGCAGTTATCACGTAGACGATATCGGGTATGAACGGAATTGCTACTACGGAAGATCGGAGATAGCAGAAACCGGCTTATCCCACACAGTACAGTAACGAAGTCATGAAGTCACGGCGGCCTGCTGCAGTTCGAATGACTGGAACTTCTCAGAGTCAGGCGTCTCAACTCGTTGACCCTCTGTAGAATCGACTCTTTTGTGTTCACAAATAAGGTCTCATAAGTTCCATTCATAATAGATGCTTCATGTATCTTCGATTTGTCATCCATTGTCCGAATAATCAGCTTGGCGTGGTTGGAAACAAAGTCCTATGACTTTTCTCCCTGTTTACCTGTGAGGCTTCTCTCCGTTGACATCCATATTGCAATCCGAAGTCTCCCACGCACGTTGACTCAGGTTTTCATATGGCTCCTCGCTCCTCTCAATGGGCGATCCCCATTGGCCTCAGTCTCGGTCTTCCCGTTGGCCTCTACGTCATATTCCTCTTGCTCTGTGGATTTCCGATTGTTCAGAGGCAGTGAGTCGCACCCCTTGAAGGACCGTATGGTGATCGTATGTCCACAAGTGTATCGTGTTTGACCCCTTATTCACAAGCTTCTTTTACGCCCACCGTCTCAACACTCTTTTCTGGCATGATCTCGATAAACCGGAATACTGGGGGTTCGCAAGTAGGCTCAACATGATATGCCAAGCCCCCCGTCTTCGTACAGCGTATCTCACATCCGATGAAATGTAGGGAACCAGGTCACGCCGTTCACGCTTGCTTCCGGTGACGAGTCTGTCTACGCGTGGCATGTCCTCCCTCTGAAATCTGTTCTGAGGCACCAAGAGCAACTCCAAGACTCAGCTGTCGGATTTTCAAGCAACATCACTGCAACGGAGTCGTTCAGGATTCTGAGGGATGACCCTAATGCTCAGCTCGTGATTTCGTGTAAGTGGCCCCAGTGCTACCCGCGCGCAGATATCGTTCCAGTCCTATGCTAAGCAAATTCTTCGTAGTTCATGGGGTAATTCTTCCCTGACGTGAGTTTCGACTCATCTAGTTGACGGCAACTGACAGTCGAAAACAGAATGCGGGACACATAGCTCAGGGGCTGCGAACAGAGCATTTTCATACCTTGACGGATACCTCATCATTTCATGTGCTCAGTATCGATTATCGAGGCTATGGCAGGTCGACGGTAAGTCCCTGTACCCATCCGTCCTAGGCCCGAGTGATGCATTCGCTCTGCCACCATATCTTGAAAGTCGTCTTTTACTCCTTACCCAAGTAATCACTCTCAACAGTCTGAGAAAGTTGCTGACTCTCTGTCGCTAGGGCATTCCGTCGGAGGCCGGCCTAATTCAAGATGGTGTTGCAGCAGTGGATTGGGCCATGAACGTTGCCCACGTGTCTCCTGACCGCATCGTCATCGTGGGCCACAGTCTAGGGACGGCCGTGACGAGTGGTGTGGTTGAGTATTTCGCTACCAGACAAGTCGAGTTTGCCGGCGTAATTCTGATCTCCGGCTTCTCAAATGTGCCGACGCTGCTCAGCAGCTACAAAGGCGCTGGTTTTATCCCGATTCTTTCCCCTCTTCGGCCGATCCCGCCTCTGCTGCGTCTTTTCCAGGGCTTCGTTGTAGACCAATGGGATTCTGCCCGTCGACTTGCCGAGGCAGTTCGCTTGACCCGGAAGAGACTACGCCTGACCATCATCCACGCCAAGGATGATTTGGAGATTCCCTGTCACGAGAGCAATGCTCTGTTCAAGTCAGCTGCCAATGCGACCCTCAGCCGAGGCCTGGATGGCGAGGCGTTTGAGTTGTGGAAACAGCAGAGGAGCACGTATTATGCCGACAACACATTCACCTCCATCGTCTCAGCCGAGCCGGATATCGTCATTCGGCAAGAGCTGGTACCCTATGGTGGTATGTCTCTTTCTTCTTATATCCCGATGTTTGAGAAAAAGAAACTAATCCGGGTCGAATAGGACACAACCACCTCATAGCATCTTCGCATGTCGCGCTTGCAGTCATGAGGATGTTCACGCCCGAGTCTGACTGGCATGAGCTGATATAGGAGAGGATAGAATGGAGCACGGAATATTCTCGGTGACACTCGTCAGTACGATGACTATAAGTTCTCCGACTTCACTATTCTTCCATTCTCATAGAGCTATAGACCTCGATTAAGAAAGAGTTAGATGCGTTACGGTGTGAGTGAGTGTAAGTGCAAGTGCAAGTTCACATGGGAACAAGTTCGTGCAAGTCCGCGTCGCCACTATCGAGGTAAATACCGTGTCAATTGTAGTGAGAACTGTGTATGCAACCTGTCTAACCCAACATGGTAACTGATCGACTTCAACTCGCATTGGTCGGCCAACGCTAGTCCTGTCCTGGTAGTAAGTGGGCGGATGAGGGGCCGTCTTTAGCGCAGGTAGTGAAAGCAACCCCGCTGAAGTACGGAAGTCTTCGGTGGAATCGCACAACACAGATCGCCGTGTCACCCCGCGATTCTCCAATCTGCTGGGCCAGGATCCAGAAAGTATTCCGTACCGGCTACGAGTTACGTGTTGGCACTTTTCCTTTCTCGCCGCCTACTTCGTACTTCCCTCCCATACACCATAACTCTCCACCGAGAAGTCACCGGCCCTTCGTGTTGCCTTTCCTCTCTCCAATTCCTCCCTCGCCTGCCGACTGCCTCCCACCATGGCTGACGAATCGAACAAGCCGCCGAATCGGAAGGGCAAGGACAAGGAGAGGAGCGCCAAGAAGCCCGCCAACAAGGCCCTCGAGGGTCTCACGAACAACCAGATCTCCCAGCTCCTCGACCTGAATCCCGCTCTGGCTACTGAGCTCGCCAATGCCTCCGGAAACACGCCCGATGCCGCCGCCGACGCTCTCCGCCGCCTCAACCTCCAGGAGATCATGACCGGTCTGGCTTCCAGCGGCAAGAATGTCAAGGATATGGGCGCCTACAAGTTCTGGGCGACTCAACCCGTGCCTAAGTTCGGCGAGGACGCGAACCCGAGCGAGCCCATCGAGGAGGGCCCTATCAAGATTCAGAGTGTCGACGAGATTGCGAAGGAGCCATCGCCGCTAATTGATGGCTTCGAGTGGGCCACGCTCGACTTACTCGACGAGGCCCAGCTCAAGGAGGTCTGGGAGCTCTTGAACGGTCACTACGTGGAAGATGATGAGGCCATGTTCCGGTTCAACTATTCCACGAGCATCTTGAAGTGGTGAGTTTCTCCGAATGCAGGGATAGCGAGTCGACGGCCGAGTGTTGACCCATTGTTGCCAGGGCCATGATGCCGCCGGGCTGGAAGAAGGAGTGGCATCGAGGAGTCCGCGCATCGCAATCTAAGAAGCTGGTTGCCTTTATTGCTGCTATTCCCGTCGAGTTGCGCATTCGAGACAAGGTCCTTCACGCCTCCGAGGTCAACTTCCTCTGCATACATAAGAAGCTGCGCGCCAAGCGTCTCGCTCCCGTTCTGATTAAGGAGATTACTCGTCTGTGCAACCTGGAGGGTGTCTTCCAGGCCATCTATACCGGTGGTATTGTCTTACCGAAGCCTATCAGCACCTGCAGATATTACCACCGTGCCATCAACTGGCAGAAGCTGTACGAAGTGGGTTTCAGTCCGTGCCCAGCCAACAGCAAGCCCCTTTTCCAGGTTCGGAAATACGCGGTTCCTGAGCGCACCTCGATTAAGGGATTGAGGGAAATGCAGAAGAAGGATACCGCCGCTGTCCAGGACCTCCTGACACGGTACCTTACGAGATTCGACATGGCGGCGACGTTTGACAAGCACGAGGTCGAACATTGGCTGTTGCACAACAAGAAGGACGCACCAGAGGAGCAGGTCGTATGGACATATGTCGTAGAGGTAAGATGGCTTGTTTCTCCATCCATAACTCACAAGTGGTATACTGACATGCACCCAAGGACGAGCACAAGAAGATCACTGACTTTATCTCATTCTACTGCCTTGACTCTTCAGTCATTAACCATCCCAAGCATACGAACATCAAGGCTGCTTATCTCTTCTACTATGCGACGGAGGTCGGTCTCACGACTCCCGTTGACAAGGAGGCGCTCAAGGAGCGACTCAACGCTTTGGTTTCAGATTCCTTGGTGCACTGCAAGAAGCTGAAGTTTGATGTGTACAATGCTCTGTCGCTAATGGACAACGGTCTGTTCCTCGAGAACCACAAGTTCGGCCCCGGCGATGGTCAGCTCCATTACTACCTATTCAACTACCGGGCGAATCCGATAGCAGGTGGTGTCGACAAAACCAACCGATTGGACCTGGAAAGCCTCAGTGGAATTGGGTATGTTTCTCCCCTCCTCCCCTCCCCTCTCCCCGCGCGCGCATGAAACATGTCATTGGAATAGTGTCGTTATATCATATTCCTGCTCTGGCCTGGTCTGGTCTGGTCTGCTTACTGACATGCGTAGTAAAACACAAATTTAACCCATTGGCGACGTCGCATGTATTGCCCACTACTTGCTACTTTTCATGAGTTTTATTCGTGGATGAGACAGCAACCTCATCACCGGACCGCCCCAGCTTACAGCTGCCCAACGCTGTTACTCCATGGCGTGGAGGTGGGAGAGAGCCCTTGGCTCAGAGTTCTTCGTGCGGAGCACATGACGGTTTTCCGGATTACAACTAAGCATGCATCGCCAGCAGCAGCAACAGCAACATGACCAAGTCCTCGCGCCGGATCTGTCCGATGTGTATTAATCTAGCATTGTGGAGGGTCGTTGGGAAACTCGGCGATGCGTATTCCGAGGCTCTCTCTTGATGACAGCAGTCGGGTTTTTAGGTGGGAGTGGTTCAAACTTGGCGCTTCCGATGGCCCAATGAACAAGATTCCCCCGAGCGTGGGTAGTCAGGGATGGTGTTCAAATGCAGCCGAGATTTCGCCATCTCATATACCTCCTGTATCCAATCAATAAAATGCCTGGTTTCATTCCCATTACTTCATCCCTTGAGATTTCATAACGTGGTGTCTCATTCCAGGGCGGAGCGAGAGGAGGAGAAGAGTTGTCAGGTCCACATTTATATGTGTCTGCGCACGTGCAGCTTCATTGCTCGCGTGCGGGTTCGTATGCCTGTTTTCGTGGTCGTTCGTTTTGGTCATTCTCTCCCAGCCCGGTGGTTCTTTTTTAATGCACGTCTGTAGAACCGTGCCGGAGTCTCGCGTCAGTATTGTGTTGCTGGGCATCTCCTGTCCGTGCCCGGAATGGACGAAAAAGGGGGACTTAAAATGCGTGTTTTTGACAGGGCGTGCGCGGGCCCGTAGGTTCCGAAAAGAATAGGAGTTAAAAACAAGAACTCGGACGAGGCTAATCCTCGCGAATCACTCTTATCGCGCCCGCTGGGATGTCTTCTTCTTCTTCTTCGTCTTCGTCTTCGTCTGCTTCTCTATCTTGACCTTCTTCATCTTCATTCTCTCCTTCTCCTTCTTGAGAACGGGTAGTGGGCGAGTGAGCCGACGGCTGTGCAGTGAGTACGATCCAGTTCCAAGCATATCCTCCTTCAATCCCAACAGAAGAAAATGATACTGGCATACTGAAACGTTCCGGCATTATCTACTAGATAAGAAGAAGAAAAATTCGTGATAAATCTCGCAGCCGAAGAAGAAGAACGGAAAGAAAAAAGGCCAGATGTGTACGTTTATGCTGCTGAAGTGGTACTGCGACGAGTGCGGCGCATGGTACACGAGCGACACGATCCGGATGAACGAATGCGACGACTTCACGACGAAGGGCACGTGTAAGGAGACACATCTCACGACCGAGGAGTCAGATGCCGAGGGCCTTTGCCAGGAGTGCACGATGGCGCGCGATAGCTAAACGGAGCGACGGCGACAGCGTAAGACTGGCGAAACACAACCATGGGGTTGATTTCCTGGTCGTCGTCGTCGTCGTGCTTCGGTTGTTTGCCTTGACGAAGGGGCCTCTAATACCTTTCTTACCCGACTCAACGCGGCGGATTTTAAACTCACCCGAACGACGACGACAATCATCACCAACTCGAAGGATCCGAGAAACAAAAGGTGTTTTGGTACGATGGGATTAGAATCTAATTTGGCTAGCTCACTCACAGACTGGCTGGCTCGTCTCCTCAATGAAATATTCTTCACATTGCTTTTTTTTTCCTATGCGTTCGTCAGCCTTTGCATGAATCGCTCTCCTCACCGCTTACTTGGCCCATGATCCGTTCTCGTGCCATCGCCCCTGTACTATTTAGGTACCTTGCACTTCCTACAAAGCCCCTGAGGTCATGGAATGGGATGTGTAGGGCGTTGTGATTGCGTCCGGAAAAGCAAAGTCGGGGTTCGCCCAGCTAGCAAGGTCTCTCCTCCATCTCATCGCTGAAGTCATTGTATCTATCTGTCCCCTTCCAATCGAATCCAATATCCTATCACGAGCTTATGATGAAAAGGAAGAAAGTCGCGTCATTGGCCTTGAAACATAACCAACACCAAGCCCATCTAGAACTCATCCCATGCCATCTGATCTAGCCGTACATAGGTAAATCTCCGTTAGGACCGGGTGCTAATGACTACGACAACCCGTCTCCAACCCCTACGCCGTAAGCGTACTTCACTTACATAAATAGGTAGGTACACGGAATAGAGCGACGCCGTACGAAGCAGCCATGTCCACTAGGTAATCAGCTCTCCACAGTCGAGCGCGGGGTCCATCTCGACCGACAGCCGCGACGGCCGACCTGTGTCTGTCGTCCTGACGCGGGGATGGGGATGATGACATTCGCTGGTCGGGATGACGGTATGGGACGTGGAGAGACGTGGGGCTTATCCATATCAGGGGTCCTGGAAATACTACCTACTGACAAGCTCATTGTGGATTACATATCAGATATCTAATCTGATTCCCGTCATTGAGAATGAGGTTTCATTACATGCTTGAAGTCGGGATTCACAACACTCGAATAGGAGAAGCAGAGCCGCATGTCAACGCGGAAATCCAACGACTTTCCCCAGCTTCTTCAGCTTTATCTGAGTTCATACTAGGCAAGGTAGTCCGGAGTGTATTTGCTGTCTGGACTCTCGGCGTCTATGGCACGGGCTTCAACGTGGTCGTGGGGAATATCCCGATCCAGTACTTCGGATGTGAACCGAGAGCCATGCCTGGATAGTTGAGTTGAAGGGTGTTTGCCACTCCGTCTTGGCAATTTGCTAGCTATTAGTTGTTACCAGTTTGTTGCGTACTCCTGTTACCTAAATGACGATTTCTTCTCCTATGAGGGATGGTGATTGTAGAGGGTAGACGGTGGCTTCAGTCTTCGGTGACTATTCCGGGTGGTCTGCAATGCTGCATGCTCTGCTAAAGTAGAAGCCAGTGGTCAAATAGGGACCCTGTGGGATAATGACGCTGTATCAACTCATCAAGTAAACGATCCAAAACGTCAAAAAAGAAAAAGAAAACTGGTCATTCACATGCTTACAAGGAAATAATTCGCCGAATCTTTTCGCCCGATGCACATAATCCAATCCAGACCTTGAAAAGCCGGAAAAAGAAAATCGAATTCGGCGAGCCCCCTTACATATATGCACCCTTCGGCGAATATTCCGTGCCCTGTAATAACTAATCAACTGCCACCACTGCCTGTGATACCGATAGGGGAATCATGGTAGTGGATGACATGGCTCGGCGATCATACTGAAGAAAGTGATATGAATATCATTAATTCGCTGATCAGTAATATTTATTTGATACTCAACGAGTTTCCGTTTCACAAACGGTTGTCCAACCGACAGATAATACGGAGAACGGAGAAGTCTCTTGAATGTAGCCGAACGGGAGGGAGTTGTAGTTTCACCTCAGCCCTACGTGCCGTGCCGCTTCTATTCTGAGACCTGAATTTCAGGGAGACTGGACTGTCAGCGTCTTAGATCCGCTGTGCGTAAGGGGGGCGATTAACGAAAGAAATACCTTCAGGAGAAAGGAGAGAGTGACAATATGTATTCAAATAGATAATTAGAAGATAGAAGAGGTAACAGTTTTTATTCAAAACGTTAGAGGCAAAGACAACGGGCCAGAAGATGTTGAAGTTGACGGATAGACGTTGGTAATAGTTGGTAACCCGAATAACCCCTAAAGGGCACCCGACAGTGATTCTCCCCTGAAACATCTACCACTAACAAAGACTCACACGCTTCCCTTTGCGCAACTCACCATCTGACGAACAAAGTCATTGTATTTTATAGAAATTTCATTGTTCACGAACACGTCCTCTATTGTACATTAACCGTGAATAAACATTGTCATTGTTGTCTGTTCAACAACAAGAAACGTCGATTTGTAGCCCAAGGAATATATAAGTCCGCTGAACACGCCCTCTCTCCCTGATTCCTTCATCACCACAACTAACTCACCTTCTCAACTCTCCTCAACTAAACATCAGAAAACCCACCACAGCAACTACTAAAAATACCAGTCTTCGACTACAAATCCTACTTACCAACAGACAAAATGTCTTACCCCTATGGAACCAGTCTACACGTCACAGTGTACATCGCTCCATCGAACATCGACGCCTTCTTCGCGGCCTTCAAACCCGTCTTCGACAAGGTAACCGCGATCCCAGAATGTCTCTTCTTCGAGGTTGTCAAAAGCCCCGAGGACCCGGGAAAAATCACCTGGGTAGAAGACTGGTCGAAGCCGCCGCAATGGATGATCGACAACGTGACGACGCAGGACTACTTCAAAGAATACCTCGCCAAGACGGAGCCCATGTTCATCAAGCCGCGGGAGTTCCAGTTCTTCGAGCGAAGGAGCAAGGAGTATGTCTACGCCCCTGGTTACAAAGCGTGAATGAATCGATCGACCTACCTCTCAGTTAGTTGAGTCGATTTTTTTTCTTCTCCTTTCTTTTCGTTTCTATTCCATTCTCGTAAGCATGACTACTCTTTCTCTCTCTGTCTCTCTCTCTATCTATCTCGCCATCATAGTAAAAAGACTATGACCAAATAAAAATCTGATTCCCCTAAAACGCTGCGTTAATGCCTCGTGAGTCGTTAATGCCCCTGAATGTGAACTGCCCCGTCGATAACCGCATGCCTAGTCTCGCAAGAGACCAGCTGAAGCCGAGGAGCGAAGCCCCAAGAAAACAAGTCCCAAGCTACATCTCCAAGTGACGCGATCTACATCCTCTGCTTCACTCCTGAACCAATTGATGTTCAAGAATCAGTCGCGAGCCACCGACTACCATCATGTGAGTCGCTTGATAAGCCGTGACAATGTCTCACTCGGCCCGTCTAAGGAACGGTCTGGCCTGCACGACACGACAAGACAGTCCGCCGGTCATGATCAATCCCACAACAACAAAAAGACAACGCGGCATCGGTCTTGCGTGCTCGTTCGCTCTCTCATCGACCCGAGACCCGTCACTTCGTAGCAATACAAAGCCATGACCAGCGCAGACGCGGCGAGCCGCATAGTACCAGAGCCGTCTCAAGAACCGCTCTGGCTCTATTGCTCAAGTCAGGAGACGGATTGATTTCAGTCGTACCCATCGCTGTTGCAAGACAGGAGGTCAAGCCTGTACATAAGGAGGCAGACAAGGGGGGCAAAAGGGCGGCTGTTACGCTAACTAATTTAGCCCCCCGGTTTGTTACGAGCGCAACTGTTTGTTACCTACCGGGTAGGTTAGGTACCTCGAGAGACACCCCGTGGCCCGTACCGTACCGTACCGTTACCGTTACCGTGCATCCCATTCGGGGATCTACGTAATCCGTTAACCCGCAAAAGCAAAAGTCCGTAACAAACGATACAAAAACGTGCCTCCCGCTTTCGGGTAAACCAAAACTGGCAGCGCACCACTTTCCCATTCCCATTCCCCGCCCTCCACTTCGTTCTGAGACGGCCTTGGTCTGGCTCGCGTTCCTATTTATAACCACACGTAAGAAGAGCAAGAAGAAGATCGCGTCATTGTCGGCTCAGCTAACGCAACAGCACGGTATAGGTTGAACCAAGTACCTTTTGTATGAGAAATGTGAGTACGGGTGACCGGATGACGGTACGGATTACATAGCAGTTTACATATGCCATACATAGCTCATAGCTCGGAGCTCTGAAGGGAGGAGAGAGGACATCTTTGACGGATTATAAATCCTGGGCTGCTCTCCTGCTACCCCTCTCAGGTTTTGACTCCCTCTCTCTCTCCAAGTCATTCATCCCTTTGAGCTTCTTCATCTTTTTCTATACTTCACAACTCTTCGCAGTTACGAATATCAGATACTGATCATCTAGATGCTCACCATGGCTCACCACGAGAACCAGCCTGCACCGTGAGTAACCCCGTATCCCCCTTGTGATGGCTATTAGTCGTCATCAGCGCAACATCAACTCCCGTATCACGGGCAATTGACTCCATCAACTCATCCTCGTAAAACCGACTGACATTTTCTGTTTCATCGCAATAGTCTCCGCCTGGGCAGCGTTGCTCCCAACTTCAAGGCCAACACTACCCAGGGCCCCATTGACTTCCACGAGTTCATTGGCAACCACTGGGTCGTCTTCTTCTCCCACCCAGAGGACTTCACTCCCGTCTGCACCACCGAGCTCGGTGCCTTTGCCAAGCTCGAGCCCGAGTTCACCAAGCGTGGTGTCAAGATGATTGGTCTCTCCGCCAACACCGTCGGCAGCCATGAGGGCTGGATCAAGGATATCGATGAGGTGACCGGTGGCAAGGTCACCTTCCCCATCATTGCCGACAAGGAGCGCAAGGTCGCCTACCTATATGACATGTAAGCATATAAGCCATCCATCATTCCGACCTCCAATATGGCCACATCCGATCATATATGCTGACGGTCATCCTCAGGATCGACTACCAGGACACCACCAACGTGGATGAGAAGGGCATTGCCTTCACCATCCGCTCCGTCTTCATCATCGACCCCAACAAGAAGATCCGCACCATCCTCTCCTACCCGGCCTCCACCGGCCGCAACTCTGCCGAGGTGCTGCGCATCGTCGACTCCCTGCAGACCGGTGACAAGTTCAAGGTCACCACCCCCATCAATTGGAAGGTCGGTGACGACGTCATCGTCGCCCCCAGTGTCAGCAACGAGCAGGCCGACAAGTTGTTCCCCGGCTACCGCACCGTCAAGCCTTATCTGCGCTTCACCAAGCTGCCCTCGCAGTAAATTTGAAAACATCGTTTCCTGTTTCCTACTCATCTGTACTGCTCGTCCAGCTCTTGAACTGACCTCTATTCCGGGTTCATGAGTTCTGAAAGACGACACATTTCTATGTATCTCTAGCAATTTATGATATGTCGTCGTCCATAAATCGACCGGTAGTGGGAGTTCTCGCAGCCCTGATCCTGTTTGGCCTGCGAGATATAGGTAGAGGGATCACGGCCTCACGGCTACAAGCGGCATACATAGGTAGTAATGAAAAAAACCAGTAAAAATTGACACTTCTTGGCGTCTCCTCGGAAAGTGAAGTCTCATAGTCATTGGGCGACGACGATGGTGAACTCGGCCCCAGTTCTTCGCCGCGTATCCTAGTTTCCGGGTCTTTGGGCATTCCTACCTATAGGATCTGATCCTCTCGACGTAGCATCGCTTCCTGCACATGGTAACTTGGTCTAGTTCTGGACTACGCACCTCTCTTGACTCGGTCGCCTCATTCCCATAGGTGAGTCGGGCGAGCACGGGTGTGTAGCTTCATATCATGGCGTAAGAGCTGACGGTGATCCTAGAACGGTAATAGACTGCCAAGAGTGCATCATGTATGTTGGTTGTTTGAGTGAGATGGGACAAAGAAGTGAGCACGCCGTACCGCATGCCCATCACCAACACCAAGCTTGAAGATTCCAAGCTCCAACAATCTTGGAGTCTTTCAAAGGAATGCCCTCGCTGAGCTCCAGCTCCAGGTGGAATCGCAGACAATAAAGTGGGCCGGACTCCGGACTCGGACAGGTTCCCACCCTTTTCCTGTCTCGGCATAGCGTGATTATGCACACCCTCGCCCTTGCATCGGATGGTCGCGCATGCATTATCTAATGCATTATGCGCCAAAAGGGGTGCTGCCAGAGACTTGGTGAGTACGAATGTTTGCTGCCATTATTCTGCTTGAGTCAAAGTATTGTCTGCGTATCCTGTCAGATCCTGAAGGAGTCCCATACCGTACAGTGCCTGGCCTGGCTGACTTCGACACGGTGTCCTCCGTGCCCCTAAACTAAAAATATACCTGCACTTCGTACTTCCCGAACTACTGGCCCTCGTGGACACGCCGCGCCTGGCAATCATCAGTTCCAGCTCCGTCACTTTCGACAGCATCTCACCAGAATCCGAGTTGGATCTCGCCGACCGTTTTCTGCCATTGAACTAGCCACGGTCTACCTACCTTAATCCATACACTCACTCACCACCCTCACCTTCGTCACCATTTGGACACATCCCGGCGCAACTGACTCGCAGATACCACCTTTATTCGGTGTTAAGCCGCTGGAACGCTCCACCCGCGGATAAAGTGACGACGATAGAGATACATACGGAATTCTACAGCTTCAGCCAAGCCCAGAGCGACGAAGAGGCCCGACAGCCATCATCACTGAGATTCGATTCTCGCCGCTAGCTAATATTCCACCTAATCCGGAAGCTGTGCTTTCTCGCTGTGGCTCCCGGGGGAGCAGATCATCGAACAGTAGTCTCTGCCCGCTACAGAGAAGAAGAGGTACGTGCGCATCTTCGCTTTGGATCGATCGTCAGCACATCCCAGACCGCAGGCACCCCTTCGTGAATGATCATCATCAAGCGCTGTGGATATGAGGGCGTTGCGCCATCACCCAGGCGGGCTTGTCGGCCATGTGCGCACTGTCTGCGCAAGCCGTGTTGCTGCTCTACTCTGGTATCGTCGACCCCTCGCCGATCGCATCGGTGATCGGTTATGGCGTGACCGAGAAGCGGCATGGAGGAATGCGTAGTCTGTGATGTCTACGTACTGCTAACATGCCCCGCGATCACGATGTTACCTCCACCCGGGCTGTCTCTCCCCTTGCTTGATCGGCATGTGGCTCTCCCGAATACCACCAAGCCTGCTATCACCATCACCACGACCATCATCATCATCTTGTCAGTGTTGTATCTAACTTCGAGTGAGCAGAGCGTCGACAAACTTGATAGACCATCGCCTAGTACCGGCTCCCTCCCAGAAGCGGCGAGCTCAGTCTCAACATCGCCGCCGCGCAATGCTGCGAGCTTGAATTTACATGATAGCCTCGAGAAGCCGCTGCTTGGCTGCCGTCGCCCTCGCACCATAGCGTCTCCTCGCGCATCTTACTTCCGCTGCTGTCTCACTAATCTCCCGACGCCTTTTGAGCACGAATACTGAAGAGATAGGTTATGGAGGGTATGTCGAACACAATGGATCCCGGTATCTCGATCCCCCAGAGTCAGGGCTACGGCGATAGTCTCGATGCCAATGGCAGCGGTCACATTACCTACGGAAGTTTCAGGAATGAAGGAATCGATGGTCAATATATAGGACGAAGCAATGGACCGCACTCTACCGGGCCGTCCCCTCAGATCGGCGCGAATCGAACTCCATCGCTCGGAGCGAACGTCGGACCCATGCCTCCCAGCGGATCTTCGGCGCATCTGTCTGGATTAATGTGTAATGTTCATCGAACCACCGGCCGACAGCCGCTCCCGCTCGTCGGCGCGACGACAACAATAATAGGAGACAAGCTGTACGTTTTTGGTGGTCGCATACTATCGAAGAGCCGACCTAGTCCCTTAACCTCGGATCTATTCGAGTTGGATCTTATCAGTCGACACTGGACCAAGATCGACACGACCGGCGACATTCCGCCTCCGCGTTACTTCCACTCCATGTGCGCTCTAGGGGATACGAAGATGGTTTGTTACGGAGGAATGTCCCCTACTGCTAATATTCAGTCACCGATTTCGTCGCCAGATCAGCAACCAGAAGTTACCGTCATGTCTGACATCTACATCTATGATATCGCTACAAGAGTTTGGACATACATTCCTTCGCAAGATGCGCCTCAAGGTCGCTATGCGCACTGCGCCAGTGTCACGCCTTCATCGGCTACGTTCGTGTCTCATAAGGCTCCGCTCTCTGCGCTTCAGCATAATCCATCGAACGGAAACCCGAACGAAGGCCGTATAGGAACAGATATCGACGGAACCGGAGGCGCTGAGATGATCATTGTCGGCGGGCAGGATGCCGCGAATCACTATATTGAAGAGATTAGTGTGTTCAACCTGCGCAGTCTGAAGTGGACAGCGACCGAACCTCTGGGAAAACAATGTGGCGCATACCGCAGTGTCGTTGCGCCTCTCTCTGCCGAAGTGACTGCGAAGATTGGCAGGGGAAACAACCCTGTCCCGCGTCAGGAGGCCGGAGCCAGCTCGGACGGCAAAGGGACGAGCTCTTCGATGCTCATATACTCTAACTACAACTTTTTAGATGTCAAACTTGAGTTACAGATCAGAGCCCCCGATGGCTCCCTGACGGAGAGACCTATGTCTGGCGCCTACACGCCCCCGGGATTACGGTTCCCCAACGGCGGTGTTCTTGATACTCATTTTGTGGTTAGTGGCACGTATCTGACGAGTAACAAACAAGAATACGCATTGTGGGCGTTGGACCTCAAGACCCTTACTTGGTCTCGCATCGATGCGGGTGCCAGTGTCTTCAGTCAAGGAAGTTGGAACAGGGGTATCCTATGGCATAGGAGAAATACGTTTGTCGTTCTTGGCAGCCGTAAAAGAAGTCTTGTCGAAGATTATAATCATCGGCGCATCAACTTCTCTAATATCTGCATGGTGGAGCTGGAAGCGTTCGGCTTTTACGATAACCCACGCAAAACCACGCCTATGTCAGGATTCTTGTCTGCCAGCAGCCCGTTCGTTGCGCCTGGTCTGAGTGTTGCGCGAAAGGCAGGTTGGAAGGCAGGTGGCAGGTCCCTTTCTCGTGCGGCCGAAGAACTGGGCGAGAAAGCCTTGTCACTGCGGGAGTTGTCGGATATGGAGATCCTGTGTATCGGCGGCGAGAGAATACCCATCAACTCAAGAGTGGTTGCGAGAAGATGGGGACCTTACTTCGTACAACTACTTCGTGAAGGAGCCGCGGCACAGGATGGCAGCGATGCGATGACCCTGAGAACCGGCATATCTAACCAAGCAGGCGCACGTATATCCACGTTGACGATAACACAGTCGAATCGGAATACCGGTGACAGCAGCCTATCCGCGTCTTCACTGGACAACGCATCGTCTACCGCCTCGATGAAACCGCCCAGTACGACTGGTACGTCTGTTTCGAGCGGTAGTGGTGCTGTAGACATCACAACCGTCAATGCAGCTCCTACTCCGGCGTCTCTCGCGCCCAGCTCAAGACCGCGGTGTCTTTACCTTCCCCATACCTATCTTACGGTGCAGGCACTCCTGCACTTCCTCTACACATCATCTCTACCAGCTCCGTCTTCTACACTCTGCACGCCACAGATCCTCTGCTCGCTGCTCCAAATCGCGCGCCCCTACAAAGTCGACGGCCTATTAGAAGCCGTCGTCGAGCGACTTCACGCGCTGCTCGACTCCCGCAACGCCGCAGCCGTTTTCAACGCCACGGCAATGGCTGCAGGCGGCGGACGCGGCATCGACGGCAGCATTAATCCTAATTTCTTCGGCGCACCAGATGTCGCCGGCCCCAGCAGCGGCGCCAACGGCATCGGCCACCGATCCCAGTCTGTTTCTCAGAGCAATATAGAAGAGGCGATCCACGGCATGGAGGAGCTCCGAATCGACACGAACGTGCCGAGTCACCGCCCCGGCAGTCCCGAACTGAGCGGAACGAGCAGCGTCTCCGGTAGCGAATGGGGCAGCGAAGTCTCGGACGCCGACCGCGAAATCCTCGAAGAAGTCTGGACCGGCGAACTAAGCAGCGTCATCGGTCTCCAGAAGCGCGGTCTCCGCGGCCTCATGGAAGGACGTCGGATGCGCGCAACAGTAGACCGTGAGCGCGGCGACGGCGGTCGCGGAGGCGGCGGTGGTGGAGGAGGAGAGAGATACGTGAGCCAACAACGCAGCGTCGGACTCGGAATAGGCGGCCCCTAGGAGGAGGTCGAATTTTTCGCGTGGCTGTCGACGGACGACGGGGCGGCGTACGATCGGTACCTGATCGGGCTGCTCGCGCTCATCGGGGTCTCGTCCATTGCGAACATGTCGCGGCCCTCGAGTACCCATAATGACGAGGGGTCGCGTTTCTTAGATTTCGATGGACGACGACGGTCCTCCGATAATGAAGATTATGTATGAGGTGGGGAGTGTGATGAAAGGGAGGAAAGGAAATGATGACCTGTGTTTTTTTTTTTTTTTCGCGTCTTGCTGAAGTTATGTAGCTACGTAATCCTAGAGGGTTGGGTTCTTCGTTGAAATGATCATATCATACTGGGCAGAATAAATGGGTTTGTTTTTCACTAAGGGTGTTGGTCTTCTTACTTGATCAGTTAAGATGTGATGTTGGTCGAGACGAGTGACCTGGTATCTGATCGCTCCGAGGGTATCAAGTTTGAGTGATCGTCATGATCGCTGTTGATAGCTCGATCAATCGCCTTGTGCCGAGTATTCGGTGCGATTACTAGGAACAAATACGGCTTGATCGGGACGATCAACTGCTCTATGCCGACTACTCACCGAGCACAGTCTCCGACTGATCGCTCCAATCACTCCAACATCCTCCCTCTACTCAACGACTAATACCTCACCAACATATCACTCACATTCAAAAAAGCACAGAGAGTAGTAATGATGGTATTGATGCAAATATCCCTACCCCTAACCCTGCCTATAAACCTAAAAGTAACAAATGCTGCTGATGATGGGTATGTGAAAGCCAACAATAACGAAAAAAAAAACAATATAAACAAGAACCGTCCATGCAATGTACCTCAATGAGAGTGCTTTCGTGGACGTCGAAGCACGCCCCTGAAGCAATGTTGGTATGTAAGTGTTGCGATGTCCAGACCGGGTGTCAAGGTGTGGATGTGTAAGTGATGGTAAGGACCGCGCGCGTTACTCATATCTATGAGTAACCCCAATCCATTCTGGCTCAATAAGACAATCAGTAATCCCGATTCAACCAAACCCCTTAACCAGAGTTAACCCCTGAGAATATCGACATTCAGAGTTGTATGTACCTTTCCCAGGAGCGAAAGGGGTTCGTCCCTTACCCCTTTTCTAGGTAAACACCGAGTATATCCATCTTGCCTGTATAAACATCCAGACCTGTATGCACCTCATACTCTAACAAGCCGAATCCCTACCCCTTGCCCGAACCAAAAGCATCAGACGTAGCCGTAGCTCCCGTGCCAAAAAGCACAACATGTTTCGGAAACGTCTTCGCCTTCACCTGACGGCGATGGCGTATGGAAATATCCAGCCTCTCCTCTTCATCATCCGAGCTCTCATTCGCAGCCGCATCAACAAGCGTGCGATGATAGTACGGACTCGCCAGATTACTACCGCTCGATCTCCGATGGTGTGGTTTGAGTTTATCCTCAACATGTGTAGTTTTCACTTCGAAGCTGGCTTTGCGGACGGGCCTTTGTCGCGTCGTGACCATGCGTCGCAGGTCGACTTGGCTTTTGCTGAAAACCACAGAGGCGCGCAGGGCATGGACGGCACGATCTAAGGCAAGCTCGATAGCACAACGGTCTCTTATGCGCGCCAGTTTGGGCCAAGTGGCGCGTTCGCCGAGAAGACACGAGCGTGTCATGAACTCTGACGTGGGATTTCTTAGGATCTTAGGAAGGTCAAGAACGCCAATGGCCGGGAGGATATTGATGTCGCCCGAGTATTTCTGGCTCAGAATCGAGCGTAGTTTCGTGACTAGATTAGGAAAAACACCAATCTCAGCCATCAACTGCATTCTATGCAATGCTTCCGATTTGGCGAGGGTCGTCATGGCATACAACCAATCGGGCTCCTCTTTATAGATAGCAGATTGACGCTCATCGGGCAAACATGGCGTCTCGTCCTTCATCAAAAATGGGACAACATGAGGGTTGACTTGAGATACGATGAAGTGGTTAACGTTGAACATTTCCGAGAGCCTCGTCATCGGGAGGTCATTATCGACGGAACCATCAATCCACGCTTGTGGTGTAGGGTTCCATGGACTCTGTTCTCCCGTTAAGGGGTTCTTCACTAGCAAGGCCCCGGCACTAAAAACGATCGGGACTGAACAGGAGGCAGCGACGGCAGACCAGATCATGACGTTGGGCGCTGTTACGTAGTTCAGGAGTCGTGGGAGCTCGTAGATGGATGCTGTAGACACGCATATGTTGCATATGCGCCGCGTGCGGTTATAAGCCTCTTGGAAAGTAATATCACCCAGTATATCGCGCATTACGCGGGTCAGGTGCTTGATATCAGACCAGTTGCCCTCAGTGAGCAGTCTGCGCACATGGTCCATCAGGCCATCCTCGTTTCCTTGTTCTTCAAAAACGGCCAGATCACCGTGGGGAAATTCTCGTATCGCTTGCGGTATCTCGTCGTCCGTCTTGGCGCAAAACACGGCGCATACGATGGACCCAGCAGATGCGCCAGAAATGATGCGCGGTAGGAGCTTCGCCTCGAATAAAGCCTTCAGAACGCCAATATGGGACATGCCGAAGGTGCCACCGCCACTTAGCAAGAGGGCGCTTCTGCCGAAACTCTGGCGCGCATAGAGCATGGCATCGAGCAGATCGCGGGAGTCTATTTCGCCATCATCGTCAATGCCATCATAACGGGCTTCGTTATCTCCGTTCTGCTCCCCCTGAAAGCGGGCGCAGTCTGGGCGCACGGGGCGTTGCGTGGTGCGCTCGACAAGCGCGGCGATAGTCTGGAGAGCGGAATCGACGTATCGCTCGATCAACTTCTTAGTGCCACTATAAGAGTGTCGGTATAGATCGATATTACCCATGCCACCAAGATCGCGCGACAGCGCTGTCCGGACGAGATGCATCATGGCGCGCATGTCGCCGCTTTCGCGAGCATTATCGAGATCTCTTAGGCATGCCGTGAGCATTTCCGGGTTGTAGTCGCCGGTAGACTCGTCGAACTTCCAGTCTTCATGGCCTTCGAGAACGTCGAGTTCTTGGGCAGCAGCATCCCACTGACTACAAGACTCGGCGTTGTGCATGCGAGCGAGGAGGAGCTGGCGGCGCTCGTCGCGAATGCGCTTCGCTTCGCGCTCGGAATGAGTTAAGCCATCTTTGAAGTGTAGAAGGCTGTCGACGACCTTCGAGACGAGTGCGCCGGGGAGAGATGCATTTGAGGGGTGCTGTTGAGTTCTTGGCTTGGAGGGGAGAAGTGATTCAAGGTGGGCGGGGCGAATAGGAGGGACAGGCGACAGGATGTTGATAGAAAAGGTCATCTCGCGAAGATATACGGCTTGCAGATACGAACAAGCCGGGAGCGCATGGCATACTAGGGCATGATACGATAGGAGGGAAGGGAAGAAAAGAGGAGATGCGCGCAAGTCTACGGGTTGATCCTCGGTATTAACAGAAAAGGCACGGGACCAGGAAAGGGAGGGCCTGAGGCATGAATAACGATGGGACGGGATAGGATGAGACAGAGAGACCGATGGGATGGATGACCATGTAAGGCGGGCCGAGGAGTTACGTCATATCTGTTCCAGCAAGACAATACATATGCAGAAATGAAGCTATTGTGCACAGAGAGAGGCCAGACGGGAATAGTAGCGACGAGATACAAAGCTGATATCAGATGGCTGAAATTCCGAATCGGTACTCCTTTGCGAGGAGATGCGAGGATGAATGACGGGAGTTCGAGTGAGTGGCAGTGGCCACGGAGTTGTAGGAGCCTGGGAAGGTGCTGGTTAGCGACTTTAGCGCACTTTAGTTAATGAGGAAGCCTCTAGTCTAGCGCGTGCTCGTGGTTTAGCGCAGGTAGCGTAGGTAGCGTAGCGTAGATGCCCTACACTAAGGCAGATAATTAGTGGCCTGAAGGCGCATGGGAAATCGGAGCTAGAGAGCGGTAGTCGTGGCCCGTCGTCGAGAGGGGATTCTCGGGGATCACAGCTCGCACAGTGACGACTGTGCACCTCAGCTATGTACACCGTATGTACGGTATAAACTGTACTAACCTTACTGTGTTTTACGCACTCTAATTACGTGCATTTAGGGCAGTTACAACACACGCCACGAGTCGAAGGAGCACTCTGATCGCACGACCAGCCATACAGTCGCCAACACTGTACTAGGAGAACAAACCTTACGCTCTCGCCAGACTCGACTAACCACTAGCACCGACACTACCCCCCGGCCTAACCATCGTGACACCACGGATTCCTACGTTAGTGGTGAGGATAGCTTCGGCTAGTGAATCTCCTCCTCCATTCGCCAATTGTCTAGCCGATGCCTCAGACACAGCGTTCACAACTGAAACCAATGACTCTTCCCGTTGCTCGCCGTTCACCAAACGGCGGTTCGAGAAGGCACCGAACACATGCATTTTGCGAGACACACACTCACACACACAGATATGTAGGTAGTAGTATGTTGTCAGCGCGTCAAATGCCCCTATCAGAACGTAAGGAAGTCGATGAAGAACTTGTTGACGAACACATCCGGACCAATCCCGGCTTGTGTCGAGAAAAAGCTTGTTGGGATGACAGTCGTTCTTTTGGCTGTTTTGACTGGTGGGAAGATGAATACTTCCATGAGCCTCATCCCGTCCCTTCTTGTGACATCAAACATCTCTGATTACAGTCTCCCAGGACTGGTCCGCGTCGAAGTCGTAGCAGAAGCTGTGGGATCAAACGCCTTTTCTGCCTCAGGATGACTCACAATACTTGCGGCATGATTTTTTTTTTCTCTTTCCTCTCTTTTATTATTATTATTTTTCTCTATTTCACCCCTGTCTATGATAGTTGACACGTCCTACTGCTTCGCCATCACCACGAATACCCTTGCCGTGAGGCAAAATACTACCCTATAAATGATGAGTCGCTTTGCGCTGATTGAGGATGAGAGAGTTGCGTAGGACTCGAATGGTTGCCTTATCCGTCATGACACAAGTCAAGCAGAACAAAGTGAAGCACAGCCAAGGGAGGCAATCAGCCCACCTCGGATCATTTCAAGGACTTGGATTGAATCGAGTAATCAATTTTGCATTCGCGTAATGCCAGAAACGCAAGACAACAACAAAGCACAGGTTCACCGTTTCACCTCCGACAGCACCACAACTTCAACCGGTGAGATGAACATAAACTCATTATTCCAAACACATAAACAGACTTATTATCATATCATACTTGGTCAAATATACCACCACCATACGGCCGATGCCTCTCCGATCTTCTCCAGGGGCTCACAAACTTCCAAACCAGGTAGGTGAGTTGAAATGGAAAATCAATTAGGCACCACCCTCTCGCTTCGCGTACTCGTCCTCAATGGCCTCGGCGTACTTCTCCTCGGGGGATCGCGGATCGTCGTGAAGGACTCCTTCTTTGATAAGCTGTTCAGGGGACGGGCGATGCGAGATCTTGCCATTGAGCGAGTCTGCACGCATATGCTTCTCGAGCTAAAGGGGGGAAGAGTAAGATCTTAGCTTTGTTGCCTCGCAGCAGGACTTTGGGCTCTGGGCATTGGGCAATGCCATGTGTAACGGGTGACCTATGAGAATAAAACAAACGAAAGAGAAAGATAGGGACACACCTCTTTGCGCGCCTCTTGCAGACTCGAGGCAACGGTGGACGACAGCAGGATATGCCTGTCTACGAGTTCGGCCTTGTCTGGGCGTTGCTTGAGGTGCTGCTCCAATGACATCTTGCGGTCGCGGGCATCGGCGACAGGTGAGATCGGGGTCTCATCGATAGCTGAGGGGGCAGGCTCTTCGTGGGTAGCCATGACGATGACAATTCGACTAGCTGACTGAATTTTTGACTGGGACGGACGTAGTATTCCGAGTAGAATGAGAAGGCAAAGAGCTGTTCCTCCTGACGGCTCTTTGGGCTGGAGTTTAGGTGAAGACGGGGTCTGGAAAGGCCCAAAGGGTAGCAAATGAATAACGGTGAAAGAGAGCTATGACGTAACCGGGAATGGAGTCAATGGACACCTGGGCTGCCGGGGCGCCAATCCCAGAAAGAGGAGGCAACCCACGTCGGGGGAGCTCTAGCTGCACCGGGCCTAATAATACGACGCTGCTAACTCCATTCGGTCTACGATAAGTGAATAACCTGGCTAAGCGCACCTGGTGAACACCTAGGTGGGTAGGTAGGTACGGGGCAGGTACGAGTACGAATGTCAGATGTCACAGATCTCAGCTCGCCATTGCCTCTTGGGCTTCCAGATTGGATTTCACTTTTTCCTACCGAACCTTACCTACGGACTGCCTTCGTTTTCGGCAGGCAAGCACCTACTCATCCTGGAAGATGGAGTGATCGTGCCTGTCAAAATTGCCTGTTCGGGCACCCGCTCGCCGTGCTCCCTTGCTGACAGAATTGGGACACCCGCACACCGCAGCTACTCCGCAGGGGTCGTTGCTCCTTTCACCAACGTCCGTAATACAAGTCATTGTTTGCTCTGTTCACCGAAAACGTCCGGTCCAGACCTCATCCCATACGAAGAGGCGCCCTAGATATCAGGCCCCCAACATCACCACAACTAACAAACTCCTTCTACTGAGCCACGACGGAGCCACGACGGGCGTATCGTATCCACTCCGGCCGCCCCTCAGCTGACAGACGCTCTACTGCCATTGCTGCCTTCACGGGGGTACTTATCCGGTCACTCACCCAGTTCTTCAGTCACTTCTTGTTCTCTTTTCCTGTCCGTTTGACTCACACACACGTGCTCCCGTCACAAAATCGATCGGAATTAACCAATGGATTGTTTCCAGACTACCTATCCTGAGGCAACCGGCTGTGCGTGGCTCGGCGCGAACCAGATTCTCGCTCTGCTCTGCTGCTGCTCTCCCATGCCCTCGCTCGGACTGTGTCGGTGAGAAGCAATGGGTGTGCTTTGTCTTCGTCGGACACATATTTTTTTCTTCCCCCTCCCCCTCCCCCTCTCTTTCTATGTCCGTGAGTTACCATAATACTACTAACTGACCGGGCGAGGGACGGAGTCACTGAGCGACGGGATGTGTAAGTGAATGAGCAAGTGCGTGCGAGGTGAGCTGTCCACCCGTTTGATGTTTGTCGTCTGCCTGCGATGTACGCCGATGGTACCTTGTCACTTCTACGGATGGTAAGTCGGTACGTGTGGGAAGTATCTTGTAGTGGTGGGCGGGCAGAGCTGGAGGAGGACTGAGGGCCTCGGAAGGACTCAGGGAGCAAGGCAAGGCAAACAGAGGTTAAGAGCAGTACGTATACCATACCATACCTCTCGGCATAAATAGAGTCATAGTTGCCTGAATGCCCTTGTTAATTCGAGTTCTCGTTCTCTCTTCGTTATCGAGACCGTTCTCCAGCGGATTACTGCCGTTGCAAAAAGCATTTAAACCAGATCTCTCCCGTCTCATTCTGTGCCAACCCTTCCATCTCACCCACCCCCTACATACACTCAGACTTGGTCATCACCACTGATATTGTGTACTCGTACTCTCCCATTGCAATCTACAATCCATTTATCAAACAACAAAGCTATTCAACAACACAAACAAAGACGATATGTCGTCTCGAAACACCTCCCCAGGCCAGGCCTCGACCTCGTCCGAGTCCGTCGTGAACCATATTATCTTCCGTTCACACACAGCTGGTACGTCTACCTCTTGCCTACTACATATACACATATTACACTCTCAAGAAAAGCATTCATTGAATACTACGTTTCTTCAACAAGGAGTCGAAAGCCCTAACATGTCTCTTTCTTTTACAGAAAACCACCAGGTCATCATGACTGAACGAGTCGGTGCCGACGGCAAGACTGTCGCTGTCATCAATCACAAAGCCAGGGGTTACGATGAAGATGAGCCAACTCCAGACTAGTAAGTCGACGCTGAATACATCCCTCTATATCTACTCTATATACCTACCATGATGGTTGAGTTTTGCTAACAATGATAAAGTGGCCAAACCCAGGTCAAGCCCAAGAAACCATCTGACCGGGCCTCTGTCTCCTCTGGCTGACACCCATAAACAATCCAATAAATCATACTGGATGAGCACACGCATGGAATGGAATTTCAGGGATGGGAACATTATTCTAGACGGGTCTTGGGTTTGATTTCTTTTCTCTTAGATGGATGGGTCAAGGAGGGGTTTGGGGTATATGATTCATGCTTTCGTACATGACAGGACAGGACAGGATGGGATGGAAAAGCTGGCGTTGATGACTGGCGTAAGGGATGGTATACGATAGACTTGGGTTGGGCTGGACTAAGATCATGTCTTCGGTATGAAGAAACAATAGAAGACAACGTACACGAGCATCATTACTCACTCCCCCTCGTCGTGATCCTCACATGTCTCCATGATGACAACAAAAAAAGTTCTCGACATCAATTATCCAACCGTTCATCAACCCCAACATGTCCATGCCTCTATTGGCTCGGATCCCCATCCCCATCTCATTCCCATGAACCGGAACCCATCCCGTCCATTCGGATGTCCTTGATTGTTGCAGCGTTGTCCCGATCCCACCCCCATGAGGAGGGGTTCGTCTGTAACATGGAGTCGCAACAAATTGTCGAGATAATGTGATCAAGCATGCATGCTGCCATGCATGATCGCCCCCCTCGTGGCGAGGCAAGGCAAAGCGCGATAAAAATCTCGCATCGCCCCGGCACCTGCGTTCCGGGCAGATAGCTGAGCGGTTGCCTTACCAGGCGGTGAAAATACGTTACCGGGATGTGACGCGTTCATCATGACCAGGATGGGCATTCTGCAACGCGATAATGATGCAGCCGCGGATAGGGTCTTCCGGTCTTGCGCCAGATTTACGATACGCCCGGTTGGGCACGAACATACATGGCCACGATCTTACGCATCCTCCTAGCCTTCTCACCTCGGTCGATTCTCCTCCAACACGTGGTTCGGTGATGCCGGCTCATGCACATGGCTCCTCCGGATGGATTGTGGTCGTCATCCCATCTTTCCTTTGACCCAAATCCACGCAAGGCACCTGCACCGGCACCATGTTCACTCTACCCACGAAAATACATCCCCGCGGCCCATCACCCATGCTCCAACCCGTCGATCGGTGACGCCGCTTCATGTAGGTTCTCCGGTCAATTGTCATCCCATCTTTCCTCTGACCTGAACCCACGCCAGGGCATCTATTCATTCCACCCCCGAACATACACCCCTCGCCCATCAGCCATTCCCCAATGCAAGATCAGTCGCAGGCACCATCTAGGACTCTTAGGACTCCTCGCTAACACGCCGGATCTTATCTCCTACTGCAAAGACCACCTACACAGACACAACATCACAACACTTCACCTAAACCACGGCGACACGCATGATGTTGCCTTGCCCGCGGCACATGGCCCCTGCCTTAAGGCGAGACTCGGTAATGCAGGCGTCAGATAGGACTCCTCGCTAATGTGCCGACTCTGACCTCCCACTGCTTCATATTTCGAAGACCATCAGAACATCGCCACAAAACAATATTAATTTTCAACCTAGACTCATCCTTCTTACTCTCTTCTAGACGCATTGGCCGTGCAAGGAGAGATCGAAATGCAGGCGCCGTCTAGGACTTTCGCTGAAGGGCCGGCATCCTCCCCATCTGCGTCCCCTTTGAACCGCCTATGCGCACACACCCCCTACCCACGGTGATATCCATCCTTCCAACCCTCGTCCAGAAGCGTCAGCGATGCCTTAAGCCATGATCGATGATGTATGCCCCGTCTAGGACTTTCGGTCAAGTGCTTCCGGCATTACGAGCGCATCGCATTTCAAGCACCGCCTACGCACACAGAACATCGCCACACAAAAATATCATTCAACCTAGTGATGATGATACTCATCCCTCTCGCCGTCTTCCAGGAAAATAAGGCATGCTCCAGTTTGCGAGAGTGTTGCAGGCTCATGTAGGACTTTCGGTAAAGTGCCTCTGGCATCACGTCCGCATCCCATTCCAAGCACCCCCTGCGCAGACAGACAACACCGCCCATCCGCCCAGCTCATCGCCACCGCACCCCCTACCCCCGATGATACGCATCCCTCTCGCCCTCCTCCAGATAATTCGACATCTCCATGCCAGAATCAAAATACCCGCACTTCTCATAGAACGGTGCATTCTTTGGTCCGCAGTTCAGAATGCACTTATAACACCCCACGGCCCTTGCGACGGATTCCAGGGCCTTCATGATGCGCAGGCCCAGGCCTTTGCCTTGGTGGGATTTTTGGACTGGGGAGTGAGTTAATAACAGGAGGTAGGGATTGACGACGAAGGGGGAGGGTACTAACCAGCAATCTCCTCAACATGTCCGCATTTCCCATGACCATGAATACTGTTCATATCAGCCACCTTCCTTCATCACGAAAGGGGTCAACTCACAACTTCCTCTCAACAACAAGACATCCCGTCCCCACAATCCTCCCCTCAAACTCGACCACCACAAAGAAATACGTCTCCTTCGCGGCCAACATCTCGTCGAACCGGGAAACAAAGTCTGCCTCGGTGGGCTCGCCGACCCATGTCAGTACGCTAAGACAGTCGTAGAAGCCCTTGCTGTAATCGCCGCGGTGTAGGGGGCGGATTGTGTACCCCGGGATGGAGTCGATGGAGAGGAGGGAGGGGGGGAAGAGGGGTTGGGAAGACATGTTGAGTGAGGATATGGGTTGGTCTTGTGAGGGTTTGATGGGAGGTGAATGAGTGCGATTCATGGCATGACGTTGGGTTTGAGGGGAACTGGATCATACTGGTAAGGTACTGTTTAAGTACATAGTCTTCTCGGATTGAGGAGGTTTATATCGGATAGTAGAATACGTAGACGAGAGCATCATGTCGTTGAGACACGACAACACAACACCAATGTCAGAACAGTTACAGCTGTATCTCATACCTTTTATTTGAACGCTGAGTTGGATTGTGAAATATACAGTCGATTACCATTCCCATCTACATCCCATCATCCAAACGACAACTTCTGCTGTCTAGGATCATTCGACGCAGAAGTCTTCGTCCTCTTCTTCTCTCCACCAGTCTTATTCTTTTTCACCGTGGCTGCCTCCACTGGCAATGGGGGACTATCCGTAGCCTCTCTCTGCACAGCAGCTCGAATCGTCTGTCTCGAGAGACAAGAATCGAGATGATTATTGAATAGCCGTTCATCCGCAGGCTGAGGCCGTTCACAAATCGGACAATCCCATAACTCCGGTTCCGCTTCTTTCGCTTCATCAGGTGGGTCTTTGACAGGACTTTCAAGCTGCGGTACAGTCGGATCCTCGGAAATCTCACGGAGTAAATCGGAATCAAGGAGGTCTTCGTCGTCGAATTGGTCGCCAATTATATCGTCTTCGGCTTTGCGCTTGCTGCTACCTTGACCGTTTGATGTCTCGGATGATGTTGATTCCTCTGCCTTGAGGGGTTTCAAGCCAAAAAATGCGCGCGCGTCAAATTTCTGCGTGCTCACTAGATGTGTGCACCGGAGACCCATTAGGCGCAGTTTCATGTTTGGAACTGGGATACAGTCAGTCAGTTGGAAAAGGGTATAAATCCCAGAATTAGTTGAGAATGCGATAATAGGGGTAAAATGGTCCGGTATAAGTGTACTCACTCTCATCTTGCAGTTTCGTCAGCATGGGCAACGAAAACTGGTACAACTCATCCGCTCGACAAATCGCCTTCGGCAATACAACCTGGCGCGTATAAACCTCGTATGTATGCAGCTTGACCTTGAGAACCAGCGTCCGGCCTTTACACTCGGTTCTCTCCATGTCCTTTTCCAACTCCTCAGCCGTCGATCGAAGTTTGTCCCTGAGCTCTGCTGGATTCGATATATCCCTGAACGTGCGCTCCGTGCCGACACTCTTGCGTTCATATTCCTCGACTGGTTGGACTGACGTCCGTCCCAGACCCAAATAACATCCCATCAAAAAGTGGAATGTCTTTTCACCGAAGAGTTGGCGTAGGAGGTGGCGTTGAGGGTATATGTCCCCGCAATTCCGAATGCCTATCTCCTGAAGTTCTCGTTCCAGGACACGTCCGATGCCATTCACCTTGCGCGTCGGCAAGTCGCGCATGAAGGTGATAATGGCATTGCGTTCACTAGGCAGCGAGTACTGACCATTGGGTTTGTTGAGATTCGAGCAGATCTTGGCGAGTTTCGCATTCGCAGCGATACCTGCAGATACCGTGACCTTAGTCTTCTCGTGAATCTCATCTCGCATCTGCTGCACGGCTTCTTCGGCCGTCATGCTGTGCTCAGCGCAGTACTCTGTGATGTTGACGTACGCCTCGTCGATACTAGCACTCTCGAACCTCGGGTCGTAGTCTGAGAGGATTTCTCGAATCTCTGACGCTTTCGCCGAGTACTTTTCAAAATTGGGCGGAACTAAATGGGGATTGTTTTAGTGAACAGTTACAGGTGACGTGTACGCAGAAGCAACGATGAGATCCAGAATAGAATATACATACGAAGCAGCAATTGCGGACACAGCTTCTTGGCAATGAAGCCAGCCATGCCGCTGCGACAACCAAACTTGCGAGCAACATAATTGCACGTCGTCAAAACTCCTGCACCGACAGCAAACGGAACATGCTCTAACTCAGGCCGATCGAGCAGCTCAACAGCCGCATAAAACGCATCGCAATCAACATGGACAATGCGCTGCGTCAAATCACGCGAGAGCTCCAGCTCCGCAATGAGCTGATCGGCAACGCGGGCATCACGGCTCAAGTCCAGTTTCTCAAGGCGTTGCTTCTTGGCGATGATCTGCTCGATCTTCTGCGTCAGGACTTTATCTTTGACCTCCTCGCGGTCAAAGTACTTGGATCCCTTGGACGAGTTGTAAATGATCTCGGAGACCTTGGACTGATCGACGGAGTCCTGGCCCGCTTTCGTCAGGGACGGCCCGAGGAGGTGATACTTGAGCGTTTGATGCTCGCCCGTTCCCGTGCCCGATCCCGAGCCGGAATCTGATTCCTCGACTTCTTTCTTTTCCTCCGCCATGGCTTCTTCTCAGTGGAACTGTCGCGTCGTAGCGCCCGGAACGTGGGAACGCCCAATTGGCGTCATCGCATTCTACGACGCGCGTGAGATGGTGAATGTTTTTTATTATGAGACCAGGCCCTTCTGCAACAAAAGAAAATACATTATCATTCGTTGACAATTACAAAGAAGTAATCCGTCAAGTCATCTTTTCTTTACGGTAATAACAATTCGTAGGCAGCGACGGCTTTAGCGCTGCTGATGATGCCTAAGAGCTACCCCAACATGTATTTATACTGTCCAAAATACTGTGAGTTCCTGTCATGCTGCGAATAATGCATATTGTCTTTTCAATCAATACATCCAAACCCAAGATGCAATATCTGAAGTTATTCTGAAATGCGGGAGTGAATGACGGCACGGAATCATGAGCATGATGCCGAATCCAGTGGCAGATAACCGTTGGCAATCCGTAAAGATACGGAGAAAACGGTCCCGTATTCACACATCGAAACAGGCAGGTGACGCTAAGATAGGGTGCGGGATCCGCAACGAACGGACGTCATCCTACGTTACCTACCTCGGTCCAAGCCATTACGTGTTCATAAAAGCATCACTTGTCGCAAAGAACAGCTCAAACGCTCACATATCGGACCTCCATCTATCACTCAAATCAAATCCCCATCGCAACCATGTTCTACCGTTCCGTCATCTGCTCTCTCGGCCTCCTCGCCTCCGCCGCCGTCGGCGCGCTGGCCGCCGACCTCAAGGTCGACGTGACTCTCCCCGTCGAGTGCGAGCGCAAGACCAAGTCCGGCGACGCCATTGAGGTCCACTACCGCGGTACCCTCGCCTCCAATGGCAACCAGTTCGATGCCAGCTACGACCGTGGCAAGCCTTTCAGCTTCACCCTCGGCGCTGGCCGTGTTATCAAGGGGTAAAGCAACTATCATCCCAACTCTTGCGATGCGCAAGCTTTACTGACTCGTTGACGTGTAGATGGGATGAGGGTCTTTTGGACATGTGCATTGGCGAGAAGAGGTAGGCAATTGACTGATATTCGGACGCACTCACCATCTAGCTGCGCGCCGAAATACAGCGATCAATCCATTCAAACGAGATTCTAACGGACTCAAACTAGAACCCTGACCGTCCCCCCTGAGTACGGATACGGCAACCGTGGTGTCGGCCCCATTCCCGCCGGCTCTACCTTGAGTAAGCACTTTTCGATTTTGCACCGCGCCATCGTATCGTCATATTAGCCGGTATATCTGACAAGCAACCCCTAGTCTTCGAGACCGAGCTTATGGGCATCTCCGGCGTCCCCAAACCCGAGACCATCATTACCAAGGCCACGGCGAGCAGCGAAGAGACCGCAGCGGCGGAGACCGTCACGGAGGCTGCCGAGGTGGAGGAGACCGAGGCCGCTGAGGCCACCGAGAAGCCTGCGCACAGCGAACTATAAGCGGCGGTAATGTGAGAGTAGGTAATTATTAGATGATATCCAGACTACGCATATATTCATGAATTTCTCGTCCCGTGCCCACGTCAGACCCTGGATTTTGTATGCGACCGGAACTAAGAACGCAGGACGGCACATCTCTTGGAGGCAGTATTCTCGTGGGATCTCCGAGAGCGTTACGGTGTGACTGATATTACCGCCTCTCAGTTGTTCACTTCACAGGGTATGGCTTCAGCTGTTCTCACATTTGGTTCTGCTTCCCTATGGTTTGCATTCTCACCATGTCAGATCCACTTCGCCATCTGAATACAAAGCAAATCAGTCCGAAGGACACCTCTCAAGTCCTGATGCCACTCATACGGGAACCGATTCGCGCCCCAACCGAACTGGTACCCTCGTTTCGCGTACCATAGACATATCTCATGTGGCGCAGTGCGCTTACTCACAACCTGAAGGAACATGACCCTCGCTCCCCACTGGGTGCGAGCAAAGTACTCGGTCCAGGCGAGCACGAAGCCACCGACGCCCATATGCTGATAGTTGACGTTGACAGCCAACATGGACAACCAGGCGCGGTCAAAATGGCGGAGTACGGAGCAGTGGCCGACTATGGTGTTGGTCGACGTTTCGACGGCGATGATCACGGCCCAGTCGGGCTGGTACATCTTGGCGATGAGGCTGGGGATGGTGGTGATGGTGACGGGCTCATGATCGGAAAACAGGAACACCTCCATGGTTTGGTCATCGTTGTATGCGGCGTTGATCAGCTGATTCAGTGCCACTGCGTCGTCTGGCGTCGCGAAACGCAGTTCGATCAAGCCTCCCATTTTGCCGTCCAAGTAAGTGGACATCTATCCAGAGAGCAGGCAGAGGTATGGAAAACCGAGTCACGACGATGAACTTTCCATCTACCTCAGGCTCCCTTATATATTCTGCACTCACCAAACTGATGCCTACGAGTCCGATGGAAACCCTCGTCACGGGCACAAGCGGTCGACACGGGATACGCCTCAGGGGTCTGCAGTGGAGTGAAGAGTGTGCCCGAGTAGTTATCGAATCCGTCCGACTCACTCGATCCACTTACCGGGATGGAGATGGGATCCGGCTCTGTTCTCGGTTCTCATGCTGGACCTCCTTCAGGCTTAACTATTCGCGTTATGCTATTCGCGTTATCAGACTCAGACCGATTCACGCGTACTCCTGCGGAGTCACCAGGATGTTTGTTGTCGCATCATGTGAATGGTTACAAAGACCCTGTTTTGGTGGTATAATACATCCACAGAACCGGCAAGGGGAAAGGGGGTAAGTTTCCTACCAAAAAGGGGGACATGTTTGACACTCAACGGATGAAATTGAATCAGAGTCTCAGGGGGGAGGAAGCAAGCAAGCAGAAAGAAAGAAAATCAGTTTGTGCACAACACCAGGGATTCGCCGGTCGTGCTTGTCCATTCTGAAACCGTCCTGGTAGCAGCTGCCTTACAGAACAATCCTCTTCCATCTACAGTTTTCTGAAAAAGGTTATTATTAGTAGAGGGGTCATAGTCGCCAGCAGTCCCTTCCGCTTTTACCATCGTCGCTACCCTCGCTGTTTATATAGACGAATTCGACGGTCACTAGGTACTATATATGCCTGTTTCTCATCATCAATTCCCACGGGCAACCTTCAACTCTCGACCGACCCGGTATTCATCACTCCCTATTTGAGATACATAGTATATATATCAGACTTGACTGCTTTCCAACTTCGCAAGAAGTAAAGGAAGAGAGAAGTATCGCGCTGTTCTCTGTCTTGGGGCAGATGGCGCTGCGATTTTGACTCCTCGCTCGTCAGTCTTTAAAGTGGCTAGACTCCAGCTCAGTCCCGCATGACAACGGCAATGGGACAGAACCAGATCCCGTTCAACAGGTTCATCCTAGAGGAATCCATTTTGCTTGGGCCTCTCACTCACCGGGTCCAATCGAAGCGCTTCGCCGCGTATGGCAGCGGTTGTCACACAGGAACACATATATATATTTCTACATTGCACACTTCCTTACCTTCTTCACATTTGGTTTGGAACAACCCGCTTATGGGATGTATGGGTACTCGAACAACAGCATTTGGTTGGTATCTAAACCAGGACCCGATTATGCCAATCATCACGAAAGTGTATGTCGGTTTTTCTGGTGGACCTGAGGGCATGGAGAACGGGGAGCGGATTGCGTGGGAAAGACTACGGAATCTTGGTTCCTCTTGGAAGAACAAGACTATATGCCGTCTTGAGGTTTGTAGTATCCCTATCGAACATATCTACACGAAAGAAGAAGCTCATGTTTATTATAGGAACACGTGAAGGAGTTGACCGAACAGGATAAGGTCCATGCCGACTGTAAAGACCTTCAGACACTACACAACTTCTTGACACACGATTTGTCGCCTTCCCCTTTCTTCCCTGTTGTGCTCAAACGTCTAGGCCACTTGCGCCGGCAGCTGTGCTCACAGCATCGCAGCTGGTTCACAAGTTTAATCAGCATACAGCCGCAAGTGTGTTCACGACACTTTCTGCTGTTGTTTTATGTGGTACGCAGGCTTGAATCGATGTCGCGTGAGAGTGTGAAGGACGACAAGGTGCTCTACAGCATGGACCCGTTCAAATCATGAGCGCTTCAAGTTCCAACCACAACCTTCTTGCACATCGCCTTTCACAACCGGATTTGCATCTTTTGCCATTCTCATGCGTTCATTAAGACTGTTCGGCCTGAGCCAACTCAGATATATTACCTAGCCGGGGCATTGATTGAAGTTACCTGGTACAATCCAGGTCTCCATACGGATTTGATTCCACCATTGTACTATTGCTCCTCGTACCTCAAATATCTGCACTCTCTCTATTCCATCTTATCCATCTGCCTATGTTCACCATGACTACTCGACCTCCCACTTACTCGTACTGGCGATTGTTATGACTTAACTAATACTTTTCCGTATGCCCTGTCATAGTTCTGACTGTGAGTCAAGCGGCATCATCGTGCTCATGTTTATTCAATAGGGATATGTAGGTATCCGTATGATGCGTTTCCGGATTCGCCCACTTGCAGGCGTTACAATATGCCATCTTAACTTTGCTGGCCTTCACTCTTCGTTGGCTGGGAAGGTGAGTTGATTATGACTTACTATGACTACTTACTAACGTTCTCGTGAGTAGCGTGTTGGACTACTGTCTTTCGCTGGGATAACCGGCGCGGTCAGCTGTTTTCTTCATCTTTGTTCCATGCTGTCGACACCTACGACCGCAAGGGTGGACGAACGGAGTATTTCGAATTGATAGAATCGTAAACCATTCTATTCAGGCCCCAATCTACGAAACATTATTCGTTACATTCCGGTTCTAATTCCCGCAATGTTGAGGTCGCCTATGAACTCTTGATTCAGGGTTCATGGAGACAATTCGCCAGTTTTACGGCTTGCAGATTCGGGTCTCAGAACGTCCAATCCTGGAGGCATCAAGAGCAAACAGCAGTGTAAGTATGCGATTTCTTGCGTGATTTTGCTCAGTTTTATACCTCACGGCTTACCTCCGTCATTCCCCGTTACTACACAATGGGAAAGGCGAGATTCAGGGGTGTCAATCAACGCGATCCCACGAATTCACGGGCTTCCTGGTTGCAAATCAGTCGTTGTAAGTCATTCCCAATAATGTCGAAGAAGGGGCAACTCCCAGCGGCTGTTCACTACAAGTTTTGATTGCCACGATGTCCTGTCGAGTCAAATATGCTCAGAGTGGTATTCTGGTTTACTATAATAGCGACAAAACTTGGTGGTTTGAGAGAAGCAGTCATCCTATTCCATCGTACTACACCTTAAGAAGGAAGGGGATAGCAGCACATACACCGAAGCCTTCATAGCCGTATCACGGGGTACACAACATCTCAAGACAGACCATCATGTCTGGTACAACAGATGACGAAGTTGTCCCCTTGGCAACTCTGCTAGACCTCGCCACCTTCCCATTCCCTCGTCTCTCCATAGAATCCTGCATTCAACTTTACCACAAAGCAGCCTTCCGATTCATGAACACGGTCCAAACTATCGCTATCTACCGTGGCGATGAGCACCCGGACGGTTCCTTCGTCATCTACACGCGACGCAAGAAGTACGACGTCGGCGGTCTGCCCCACGCCAATCGCGAAGCCCAAGCCAAAGCCGCGTGTGTGAGCGTCCGTTTCCCGGCACGGTTTGTAACGGACGTGGGTGCGAACGTGATGCAGATAAACCAGGGCGTTACGCTCGTGCGGCCCGTCCGGTCGTCCTATCTCGGCGAGCGGAGCTACCATCAAGACTCGACGTTTTACATGGACGAACACACCGCGCTCGAGGTGTTCTCGTCCTTACACGCTCGGACCCTGCCCTCGAGTCAACTATGCTTTCTGCGAAGTCTCATGCTCGATCGACGGACATTCCAGCACCTCCTGAGTGATTACTTTCGTTTCTCGCGGGATAGGAGCCCCGGCGCGCCTTTCACCGACATGCCGGGGTTGAAGCGGATTGTGGTCGGGTTCGTCTATCAAGTTCAGGACGTCCCGTTGGTAGAGGGAATGTATGATGATGTCGTGAAGGAAGTGGTGGTTCGAAAGATAGAGGATTCACCAGGGGGGGAGAGACCGGATATTGTTGTGCCTTGTGTACCTCGTCTTTATGAGCCGAGTGAGTACTTTCTTTATTTCGTTCTTATCTTCTGCTTAAACATAAGTCCTAGTCGGCAAACCATCGATACTCGGAGCCATCATCGACGTCTTTTGCCAAACGACCCAGGAGAGAGCCGATCTAGCGGAAGCTGGTGTTGACGTGGTTTGGGCCGTGGTCTCAGGAGACGCTGAATTGACGCAACGGCCGGACATTATTGACGGGTTTTTTGCCTCGACATTTCAATCCAGAAGTGATAGTCCAGTCTCTGGATGACATTTTGACTCGTTCTTGGTTTATTAGTTGTTTAAAATATTACACAGAGATATCGGGAGTTGCTGGCTATGCTTTGTGCGTGGACAGCATCAATAACTATTTCGTATCATTCCTAGTACCTACCCAGATAAACAAAGAAAATAGAGCATCACCCGACGTTCACGATGCCTCTTGAGTGTTACTGGCGACATGACTAGTAATAACATCGCAAGTCGAAGACTCTTGGCAGACGCAATGCTCTTGAATCGTACACTCGTAGTCATTACACAATAGTTAAGAGGCGTTGGGGTCAGTTATAAGTCGCAATTGACAACTGCACTAGCACGTACGACCATACCCACTGGAGAACTCGGGATCCCGTCCGCTCTCCCATAGATAAGCCGGTGAGGGCCAGATTAGTAGTTGGGTCGGTGACGACCAGCGAATCCCTGGTGTTGTACGTTTTTTTATTTTTCGACTTTTTTGGTTTTTATTCTTTTTATTTGCCAATCACTCCTTTTTCTCCTCACATCAGTCTGTGTATCGAAATATCCAACAAGCGCGGGAACACTCGAGCTTCGTATCTGCAACTGTACTGGGGATGGTAGCCACGGTGATCAAGAGTCAAGGAGGAAACACACACACACACACACACACACATCACATCCCTTCTGTTTTCTCATTCAATATTCACTACCTCAAGTCACTTCTCGTCGGTCAGTTGAACATTTCCATTATGACTTCCTGCAATCAGTTTGGTCGTCTGCGATTAGCCAGCCCTCTGACTCCGAGCCCCTGAGAGTCGCAACCTTAACGCCTCATCTCCCTTGGTGGAAATACCACTTCAAGCAGCTGGATAAATGAGAATCCTCATTTCGACAAAAATTTCATCGCCCTATATTTCTGACCTACTCAGACCAGTATCCGTCTCGCATGTAAGAGAGCCAAGACGTAGCGTTGGGGTGTCAAGGCAGCCACCACAATTTTACCCGACCCTCACTGAAGACGAAGAAATGTTCCGCCGAATCGGTAGATCTTCCGTACGGTGGAAGCTCGAGGTCAGGGACATTCGTTCTTCAGTGTTTGATCCGACTCCGATCTTCCACCAATGAATAATTCTTCATGGAAGGATGGAGATCAACGCCAGCACTACCTACCGGTATTGACCAAAGCTTGACATGCTCATTTCCGCCAATGCGAACTTTGGTGATATTCTGATGTCGCAACTGGATGGCTTGGCTGAGGTTGTGGAAATGGGAAAGGAGCCTCATATGCGCTGGTGATGTTGGAGGCGAAGCAAACCTCAGGAGAGAAGGATTGTTGAAGATGCGACTGGTGGAACTGAGACGGGATAAATCTCCTTGAAATCCTCCGCCGACGTCCACCGTTCGCGATGGCTTCGTGAAGTTTTTGTCTCGATGCGGCTACCTCTTCGTGTCTAGAACGGGAGGCTCCCCTGGGAGACTCTGCAGGACATATGGACCTGAGGGAGTATAAAGAGCCTCGATCACGACCCAGCCCTCATCAGTTCCTCTCAAACCCAACCCCATCATCGTCTCCTCTCCCTAGTAGCATCGACAGCATCAACACGCCAAAATGCAGCGCTACGCCCTCCTCGCCCTCGTGCCCTTCGTCCGGGCCTGCACAAACCCCGACACAGACCCCTGCGCCTCCTTCATGACCGCGCAGCCGGCCACCGCATCCCCCTTCTGCGCAACCTTCACCCAGTCCATGGTGACCGCGACCGCGGGCTTGCCTGATTGGGCGACGGCTTGCTCGAATAAGCCGAGTGCGATTTCGAAGGTTTGTTTCACTTCCATTATTCCAGTAATCTTGATTCTTCATCATGGCAACGAGTTATCATACTGCTGAAAAGTAACAAAGAATAATGTATTAACGAAACCAGGAATGCTCCTGCGCCTTCACCGGCGGCGCCCCCGCTCCCACGCCGGCGCCCACGACGACGCGAACAACTCTGACGACCGCTACCCGGACCACGACAGGTGGTGGTGGCGGTAGCACGGGTTCCTGCGGGTCCCCCGATTACGGCCTCGTCGGGTACGGCGCGGGCACAACGGGTGGTGGAAGCGGGAGCGGGACGACGGTGTCTTCGTGCTCGGAACTCGAGGCAGCTGCCGAGAGCGGTGGTGTCATTACGATTTCGGGGGTGTTGGATGGGTGTGATAGTGCGTTTCCTCCCCCTTTCGCCTCCCTCCCTTAAACACCAACTTCCCTTTTTGGAAAGGGAAGAAAAGAAAAGAAAGAAAAGAAAAAGGAATGCGACTACTGAGGGCACGAAACTAATGAGTGTGAGATAGTCATCGACCTAGTCTCCGACACAACTGTCCAGGGCTCCGGCTCGCAATCGGGCCTCACGAACGGCGGCTTCCGCATCAAGGAGGCGTCGAACGTGATCCTGCGCAACCTGTACTTCCACGACCCGCCCGAGGGCAAGGATCTCGTCGAGGTGCAGTACTCGAGCGGTGTGTGGGTTGATCATTGTGATGTGCGTTCTCCCCTTACATAAAGTATTCTGTTTGGGTTTTCGATGAATGGGGCGTTGATGAATGGGAAAGGGATGAGGAATGCTAACGGAAGACAGTTCTCCACCGAAGGTCTCGTCGGCGACAAGGACCACTACGACGGCCTCCTCGATATCACGCACGGCAGTGATGATGTTACCATTTCGTGGAATAAGTTCCACGACCACGTAAGCTCTCCCTCCCTCTCTCCCCTTCATACCTCTCCTCATCCTCCCTCACAACCAACTAACACCCCCCAGTGGAAAGGTTCCCTAGTCGGCCACAGCGACAGCAACGCCGACGAAGACAGCGGACATCTACACATAACGTACCACCACAACCACTGGAACAACATCAACTCGCGCCTCCCCTCCCTGCGCTTCGGCACAGGCCACATCTTCAGTTCGTGTTTCGAGAATAATCCGACGTCGGGCATAAACAGTCGCATGGGTGCTCAAGTGCTAGTCGAAGAGAATTATTTCTCCGCGACGAAGTTGGCGATTGTTACGGATTTGGACTCTGATGAGGAAGGGTATGCCGTGGAGAGAAACAATGTTTTCGTCGATAGCGATACGCGGATTACGCAGACGGGGTCGTTGAGTCCGCCGTACAGCTACACGTAAGTCTCATGCTTTCGTTGTTGGGGTGATGTGGTGTTGGGAAAGATGACTGACTGACTTGATTTACAGGCTCAACTCCGCGGATTGCATTTGCGACATGGTGAAGGCGTACGCTGGAACGGGTGTCATCTAAATGTCACGATAGGGTGATTCACGTATATCTTGGCATACACACAAGAACTCAGCACAAATCTCAGACGATGATCAACAATGATCCTCCAAACATCGATTAGTTAAAAATACACAATGCACCCTTATTCCATGCCACATTACAGCAGCCACTACCTACCAATGCCGTATGATCTTGATTCTTACACAAGGGCCCAATCCATCCGCCCATCCATCCATCTATTCATATCATATCCTGTAGAGTGTATTAAACGCGAGAAGGGGTATCTGATATCTTCGTCTATAGGAACCATCTGAAGTCATCCACCTTAGGGCCGTCTCTCAGCCGGGAGGTGGGGACGTCCCGGGCTGCGAGCTTCACGCCCTGGCGCTGGTTACGGCGTCTGTTGTCGAAGATCATGTAGAAGCCTAGGACGGCGGCCGTGAGGCAGCCGAAGGCGCCGAAACTGGCGGTTGTAATAAGGGCCATTTCGTACTTGGGTGCGTCTTGCTGACGGAAGACGTTACTCGAGACGAGACCCATCAGGTTGGCGAGGGGTACGGCGACTGATGTGAGGGCCAAGCGTTGACCTTCGTGTGCGATGTTGTTGTTGAACCACTGAGGTGACTTAATTAGCAACAAGTCATGAAGATCAGTGTAAGAGCCTTGACTTACGGTACTCAACAGCACAGAGGGAGCAGACGTTCCCCAAGTCATCATGAACGTAGCAAAGTAAGCAACCTGTGTCTGTTCCAAGACATCGATGGCAGCGTAGACGATGAAGCCGGCGAAGGAGAGAGCGAATCCCAGGCAGATGAATGGGAAACGGACTTGGAAGAAGTCGGACGAGAAGGCCAGGATCAGCAAGGTGACAGCACCCTAAACAGTTTGTTAGCATTGGCTAGACAGTTGGTCCCAGTCATGTATCCGACTTACAGTGATGTTAGGTGCGACAGTGAAGAGGTTGACCTTGACGGTGTCCTTGACAATTCTCTGAACAATCTGAGGCAGGAAGAGCGACACGGATTGAATAGGGACACCAACTGTAGTCGCGACGTTAGTAACCTCTCTCGTCATTCATCTTCAGTACAGTAAAAACATACCAGCAAGCTCAACCAACAAGAAACCATAAGAAGATGGTCTCGTAAAGATCTTAAGCGACTCCTTCAGGTTGAACTCCTCATTGACAACCGAAGAACTGTCAACCTGGATACGGTGGTAGGCAAGAGCCTTCTCATCCTCAGTAAGGAAGCTAGCCTCAGCAGCACTCTTCGGCAAGTAGTACAGAGCAAAGAGGGCAAAGAGGACGGTGAGGACACCCTCGATGATGAAGAGCCATCTCCAGGCGTGGTCGATGAGGTGAGACTTGATCTGGAAGACACCGAAGGCGAGCAGACCACTGAAGGCGTTGGCGATGTTCGAGGCGGCGTAGAAGATGGCTAGGCGGCGGGCCAGCTCGCTACGTCTGTAGAAGGTGGTGAGGTAGAAGATGACGAGGGGGAAGAAGCCACTCTCTACGGCGCCTAGGAGGAAACGGAGGGCGAAGAGGCCGCCGAAGTTCTTGGTCGCCGAGATAAGGACTGAAGTTGATGTCAGCAATCTTGATGACCAAAAAGGAGGAGGTTGGGTTTCAAGGTATTCATGAGGTAATGGTCATGAAAGTAGAGATCTCATGTCCTTATCAATTGAAGGAAGATTGTTACGGCAATACTTACGAGTGAAAGAACCGAAGCAGAGCATCAGGATGGGGAGCATCCGAGATGGTCCGATCTTCTTGCCCAGGAGGGCGATAGGAGGAGCGAAGACGACCTTGTTCAAGTCAGCTTCGTGTTCGTAAAAGGGGGCGAGGTTTCTCAACAGCCGATAAGGAGGATGGAGCGTTGATGTGAACATACTGTAGTCAGGGGTTAGTCAAAATTCGGCGTGATTGAAGGCGATGTCGTAGTGAATGGGTTTAAGGGGTTGTCGACTTACCATAAGGGATAAAGAAGACTTGAAGATCATCAAGTTAGCATTTTCTTCTGCAAGCTGGCCTTTACAGACCTGTGATACTACGAAGTCGTCGAGGTCTTTATGATGCCTCATACGGAAGCAATTCATATTATGTGTTCTAGAAAAGGGGGAGAATGAAGTTCACAAAGACTTACTGCCGACAATCAAATTGTACTGTCCAGGGGCGAAGTGAAGATCTGTTACACTCGATCAGTACCACAAAAACGTGCCCGCATGAGAGTCAGAGTGAGGCTTACCGTCGGACAAACCAGCGGTCTGCGCATTACCGAGATTTCCCTTGTCAAGGGCATTGAAGAGATACTACTCAAACCCATCCATAAGCATCCCATTCTCCCCGTCACAAAAAAGGGGTAAAAAGACGAACCATGAGGGCCAGGATAGGAAGGAGTCGGAAGTCGAATTTTCGGCAGAGCGCTCTCTCGGCCGCGGCGTCGAGGATATGGACTCTCTCGCCCACGACATCTTCGTGGCTGAACTTCGAATCGTCGCTGTTGTTCTTAGAGTCGGGGTCGAAGTTCAGCGGGCTCACGGCGTGGCCCGATGAGGGCTCGGTGTGAGTAGCCATCGTGGGTATCAACAACAACAACAAACAAGTTAAACAAACGTGTCTAAGAATGTCTCGTCTTCTCTAATACAACCAAAAAGACACGAAAAGAGAAAAGAAAATCGATATAAGCCCAGACAAGAAGGTATCGCTTTTTCGAAACGGGGTGCAGGATGGTTAAAATCCAAGTCGAGTTACATCGCAGCTGCCGGTAAACACTGGCGTGTCTTATCAATTCACGAGACAGAAGGAGAAGGCATGAAGCAAGCCCATCGGGACGATCTACACCGTGCAGGGGACTGTGCCATAGCGTGAACGGTACTAGATACGGAAGGCGGTGGTACGCAGCGGCCCACGCTAGCTGTGAGATTGCCTAGATCCGTCCTAGTTAGCCCTTTTAGTGGGCACGTGTCTAAAATAGCGTTGAGCGTGTGTCTGCAGCGTGAAGGGCGTCCGTTTCGGTGTTAGTCGTTGATAACCACAGCGTGTCGGTGCCTGGGTCTCCGACGTCCGTTTGTATTCTTTCGTGAGAGGTCGTGTACCCAGTGCTCGTGAAGGAGTGTACACTACCCCGTATTACACTATGTCGTGCGTGCGCTGCTAGCGCCCTCCAATGCGGGGGACCCCTTCTCCTAGCCCTGGATGGGGGTCGTGCCCCCACCAATCCGTCGGGTCCCCCATCTCACCTCCTCCGTCAGCTAGACGGGGCTAGGGATTCCTCTCGATATAGGGAGATATCTCGGGGTGACGAATATCAATCTTTAAAACTTGGAGGATTTGGTTATCGAGAGGATTGACCTCCCACTCTTCTACGGAACGCTTGGAGAAGAAATCTAGAATGTCTCGGCAGCATTACCAACCGATACCAATGACAAGATATATATGCAGTAGTATAGATTGCCTATTGATATGTCTAAGAAATATATTCTATATCTCATCATCGGAAATGCTTTCACGAGATAGGTAGTCGCCACGGGCATGCCGAATTCTTATACCAGAGTCACAAGCAACTCTTATATCGTGTATAACCCCCCAACCTTCCCATCAACCCCGCTCCTCCTCCATCACATCCGTGGGGGGTTGGCTATCGCGAGCGGGGCTGGAAGCATCCATCCGTCAGTCTGGAAAGAGACACCTCGATCGTGACAGAAAATTTCCGATCATTCATCCATCCATTGATCACTTGATCCTGAGATTTAAATCCGTCCATCGCTTGCTAGTCGTTCCGTCTCGAAAAGCTTCTGGAAAACTCATCCTGTCTATCTCTCTCTCTCATCTCATAGCCACTCATCAACCAACCTTCATATCACACATCATCCACAATGTCTTCCGAGAAGGTCCCCGTCGTCACCACCAACGCCCCCAAGGCTCTCCCCGGCATCTACAGCCAGGCCATCAAGGCCAACGGCTTCGTCTTCGTCTCCGGCGCCGTCCCCATGGACGCTGAGTCCGGCCAGATCATCCCCGGTGACATCCAGGCTCACACCGTAAGTATCTCCAACCACTCACTCACTCATCACGGGCTCAATTGAGACTTACGCGTCTCCGTAGCACCAATGCATCAAGAACCTCAGCGCCATCCTTGACGCTGCTGGCTCCAGCATCCTCAAGGTCGTCAAGGTCAACGTTTTCCTTGCCAACATGGACGACTTCGCCGCCATGAACGAGATCTACACTCAGTACTGGGGTGACGTCAAGCCCTGCAGAACGTGAGTCGCTCCCTCCGTACTTACCTACACTTACGATACGATCAAATAACTGACCGTGAAACAGCTGCGTCGCTGTCAAGACTCTCCCTCTCAACGTAGACGTCGAGATTGAGTGCACTGCCACCTACTAAGCTCGCTCGGAGGATCTTCGTGCGGGTTGATGTGCTTGTTGCTATGCTGTTGAATCCTACTCCTGCAGCAGGTGTCATTTTGGGCTGGACCCCGGTGGCTCTCAGCTGGTTTTGGTGTGGAAAGGCTTACTTCGTAGATGATGACGGCCACGTGTGCCGAGCCGCGTATTCGGCGTCCCTTGCAGGACGTTGTGGAGCTGGCAGAAGCTTTTATTCGCGAGATCTTGGCGTGGTTGTTGTTGTTTGCGTAGACCCGGGCAACGTCAAGCTATGAACTGCTGACACCCGTGGTGACGCGCTGGGAAACAGAACATGATATTACATAGTTATTGTACTTCCCCTTACCTTATGGTAGAGCCAACAATCGCATTATCAACAAGTATTAAGCGCCTTTATGTCTTAGTGATGTGCTACTTCGTAGTCGCCGATTGTGTCCGGATCTACAAGTAAACGGGCGTCGATCTTTATAGCTTATGCGCATCATCTCAGTATGGATTAGGTAGAGCATCATGAACCCCCAACACGGGCCGGGGCCGGCTACAGCCCGGCGGTCCATCAGTTTTAGGATGTTGTCCGGTTGATCCATAATCGGTATGACAATCCGTAGTCTGTAGATACGGAACATTGTCTAGCATGCGGTAGTCTGCAGCTGAGATCCGAATCCCGGCCCGAGTAGATATCAGATCCCCTGTAGATAGGCACTGCCCCGGCGGTTCGAAAAAAAAGAAATTGTATGCATTCTTAAGATAAGCCTGACGAATGAAGAGTGTTTCCCGCAAGGTCGATATCCGTCTCCTTCATCTGATTCACTCTTCACTCAATGGGTCGCATGAATGTAATCAGTGTTGTCGTATACCTACATGCGTTATTATCCAAGCTGCCGTACTATAAGCAATGACAACAGCAGGAGTGAAAGGACTTCGCCGGCGTCTATACGGAATTTGAGAATGCGTATCCGTGTTGAGGATCTCGATCAGGGCTCTGACCGCGGACTGCTTGATAGGTACCTACCCGTTCGCCTGGAACCGATCCGAAGGACCAACTAAGTGACGTATGAGTCGTGATTGCAGGGCTGGACCACAGTGATGGCTAGGTACCAAGGAATCCTACGAGTTCCTGCTTTATCCAACGAGTGGTCCGGGACAGCCACAAGGATGAGGGTCGGACGGTGACGTAGGGCGGCATGGCACGATCCAGGCGAGCCAGGATGGAGATAAGGGACAGTGCTAGATGGGGTATAGTGTCAGATAAGGCACGGTGTCTGATAGGAGACAGGAACAACAGAGCGCGGTGCTTCGAAAGGCACATTTCCATGTGTAAGTAAAGATAAGATAATCACTCGTACAGTGCTCGTAACGTGTGGCCTAGATAAGGCAAATATGCGTTGACAAGGGAAGATTCCCATCAGTACGGAATACGGATGCAACCCGTAAGGCCGGACGGCAGTGATTCCGCATGAAGAACTCCATGCGTACACTACTAATGGGTACTTGCCATCAGTAGAAGAAGCTTTCGAGAACACATTCGTGAAATTGGCCAGTACTTGGGTGGGTAGCTTATTGCAATAGTGCATGTGAAAGGAGGCCAAAGCCGTCATCACGGATGCAGAGCAGACATCCGGACGGCGAAAAGAAAATATTGATCGGTAAGATGTCAACTTTTAGGGTCAACTACCACCTGTCTAGGCCATTGCTCGCAAGAATCCGTGCCTACCTAGGTATGAATGCGGTGTTCAGTAATCGGTATCTCTGGGTGGGATCAAGTTTGGGAGTAGGTCCCGAGAAGTAACCCGTAGCCAGGCGGAATCATGACGGACGTCAAAAGCGGCCGGCGTTGGTGGGGGCATAACCGTACTCGTGATCCGCGTTCCCGTCAGTGAATTGATGATACCAGGTACCTACGGAATATCCGTGCCCACTCGCCTGGCGTAATGGCGGCCCACTCTGTAGAATTTTTTAAGTGACAAGATGCGACTAATGTGCACTTTGATCGAAAATCCCAATTCTTTGTGAGAATGGTTGTCAAGGGAGTTTGTATTCGCAATCGATGTCCATTGGTATATTATTACCATCACTGGCACGGCATTCCAAGTAATTCGGATAACAAGTCTTCGTGGCTCAGTTGGTTAGAGCGTTGGTCTCATATTCGTATGATCCAATCACAGATTGGGAAATCCAAAGGCCGTGAGTTCGAGTCTCACCGAGGACACCATTTTTTTTTGATTCTGATTTAAAATCGCAAATTGCGCAGACTCTTTTTTCTTTCTCTTTTGCCTGAACGTCAAATTATCAAGCTCATTCACGTCTCATGCTGGTGTCGGGAAAATTGCATTAACCTTGCTGCAGCTCAACTTGGCGAATGCGTCTGTGTGTACCAGATATCGAACAACACTGTCACGCTTCGGTTTCGTTTTGCAAGGGACGATGAAGTTCCGAAATACCCAAATTCTACCTGCGCAAGAATGAAACACGAGAAGTTATAATTCGGGTCGTGAAGTGTTTTGCTGAGTGGTTTTTTTTTCAGTTTTGCTGAAGGTGCCCTACACCATAAATTATTCTTTCAAGTCTCACGTTGAGCCCACTCAAGACGCCACTTGGATTGTCCGGGAATGGACATCAAGAAGAAGCCAATATCAAGCGCCTGCTTGGACGTAGCTATTGTGGTTGTTATTGAATCTCACTGTTTGGATAGTGATGATTGACTGGTTGCACCCGTAACAGAGTCATCAAGAGTCGGGGTAAGTCAATAGGGTTGTCGGATTCAGTCATAACTCAAATAACGGGTGATCTCTGGTGCGCGGTCATAAGCGTGAACCCAGCTAGGGATGGTCATGAGAGAGCGCTGTCTGAGGAAACGCGCTCGACGAGCTTACTCATAATAGCATAGTCGGGCACAGACACCCGTCCATATCTCAGCTTCTTAGGCTTGGGGGAGATCTCATCCTCGGTGAAGCCCATCGCTCTGTAGAAGGAGCAGGCCTTCTGGTTGCTTACGAAGCAAGTTAACATGACCTTTTGAATTGGTGGTGTGTGAACGGCCACGTTCTCGTGGAAAGACAGAAGTAGTTTTCCAAGACCGGTACTGAAATAGATATTAACAAAAGAAAGCATGGCGTTGGTGGTTCTTATAAGTACGGCAGACGGGGAGTACCTGGAATACTGTGAACAAGCAAGGAGGAATTTCAGACATACCCTCGGAGTTCCGGCTTCAGATGAATCTCATAGCAGTAGACCACCGGTTCGCCTTCTTCATACGTGGGCATCAGCGATGTGAAACCTCGAACGACGCCTTCGGTATCCTTAACAAGGATATATCTGAGATCGTCTGACCTCATCTCAACTCGCTTCTTGGGAGGCTTCCAGCCCATCGACGAGGCCTCATAATCGGGTCGACTCGTCTCCTCTATGAGTCGGAAGCATGCTTCGATGTCATCGTCACTGATGTCCTTTGAATTGATAAGATTCAGGGAGTAGATGGCGTGGGTAGTGGGATGTGTCCACGAAGACCATGAATTGCTGTAATGGAGATTGACTGTCAAAAAGATGGCATGGGTAAGAAAAGGAGTTCTATATCTTACCTGGGGCGAAGATGCTCTTCTATGAATTTATTGTCACTCTTCTTATTGGCTTCCACGATGCGATCTGGTTCAGCAGCGCGTGTCCGCTTCGTGCCTTTGTTCAATGACATGTCTGAATATTTCATACAGTTCTAGAGAGGTCGTACTAGATGTTCAATGACGTGAGGAAATTAGTTCGGGAAACCCCTGGAAGTCAAAGAATAGCAATTGGGTTATCTATGATGTTCTATTTAAGCTTGTATCAACACACAAACATGTTGGCCCTTCCCGTGTTAACGGGAGGACCTGCCACGACACGAAGCTCGAGCTCATACAGTACGAACTTACGAAGAGTGCCAGCCGCTAAGGATTGTGGGGCAGTCGCAACCTATTCAGTGGGGCTGGACAATTAATAAGCCTGCATTAGAGCTCCAACTTCCTGGCAAGTCCCCGGGCCGTCTTTCAATGATCGAATCATATTGATGATTTTCGGGGATCAACCATCTCCTCGAGATACCTCCGTCGAATTACTCACTGCCCAATGTAGCTGCAGAACTTGGATATCTGTTGAAATTCGCAGCTATCCCAATGGAACGCTTTTCCCGGGCAATCCAATCGTGCGCCGCTTTCGTTCGCCGAAGCTATGCGGCCAGCAGCACACCAAAGAGTCGGCTCGGCCCAACTCTGAGTTTGGACCAAGTCAGTCAACCTCACCTTTTATGCGCTGATGGGCGCAAACGCTAAACGGGTCACGTCTTCACTACAGTTTGTCCAGCGCGCACGCGTCCTCGCCCTTTACCGCACAATTTTACGCGGCACCCGACACATTAGCGATCCGGCGACGCGCTCCGAGACACGCAGGTTTGCGCGCAGCGAGTTCGAGCGCTATCGGAACGTCACGGACCTGGATCACATACGCTTTCTCTTCGCTATTGGCAAGGGTCAATGGGAGAGCATGGAGCGGTATATTAGCGGCTTATAAGCTTGGCTTCGAATGACATGCATTGCCTCATGTTCGTCGTTCCCTCGTGTGAAGAAAGTGTAAGCTCTTTATTATGTTGTGGTATATCTGTCGTCTTATCCGTGCGATGCCTGTCTAGAACGCCTGCTCAACTTCAACGACTTCTCCCCCTAGTTGTACAAGTTCTTCATCGTCCTAAACATCCGCATGTCTATTCGTATGGCAGGTAAATTTGGCGCGTAATAGTATACAATCTGGCGAAAAAGCGTTGCAGCTAGGCCGCCATGCGAAAGAAGAGCTCATCGTGGATTATGCTGTTCCAAGGTCGGATTTCTGTTGTGCCCAAGGGCAGGCAATTTAGCCCTGGCGCTGCTTGTGTCTCGGGTTCGCGCTGCAAATGATGTAGAGGTAGCCACGGTGTCTCTTGCCGGCCTTTCTGCGCACGACCTGTTCCAATCTAAGTCAGCAGATCTTCCTCTCACTTAGCCATGTTCCGGGTTACAGATCCAACCAACCTTGCAGTGTTCGCATCTCTTCTTAACTGAAGAGTGCACCTTCATTCCCCTCGTCTGCTGCTGGGCCAATGCTGTCTGCACCGACGCGATAACCGGTCTCTGGGCGGGCGCAAAGGCACTCTGGGAGATAGATCGAACGGCGGGAACACGGAGGGCCGGGAGGGCACGGGAAGCGCCGAGGGACAGGGCCCTGAAGGAGGCAAGGAACGAGGCGGCCATTTTTTTTCGTCAGACGTCGTTTGCTTCTCCTATCACTGCGGATTCAATTGCACGGCCGGTTATGAATTGGCGGTCGAAAGGCGGCAGTGGAAGGCAGTGTAGGCGACACTGTTAACATTTTGGAGTTCGAAGTTCGATATGAACTTAAACCCTGCGGAGTCGGCCCATTGCTAGTGCGGATGTGGCTAGCGTGGAGGTCACGGCGCTAGCTGTTACTGGCTAGGTTACAGTCGGGTGATCGTCACTGTACGGAATACCATTACGGCTAAAGTCACACCCAGGGTACTGCTACTTGTACTTACATACCGGACTTACAGCAGGAGCTGAGGTCGTGATGCCCTCAAGAGCAGGAGGCATGGGTAATAATTTCTCCATACGGCAGGTGCTTTGACGTTGTTATAGTTCAGGCAGGAGTGAAACTAAGGAAGTCGCTAGCTGAAGAAGCAGATTTGGTATGTCGATCTTCGGACGGCTTAGAACGATGCACATCAACCTTACCATCACGACTCTCAAACAGTTTCAACAAGTTCTTTGCTCTCGGTTGATATACCTATTACGCACATTGGTGAACATTAATTACATACGTGTATCAAATCTACGACGGTCTTCCATGGTTTATCTACCCATTTCTTTGTATATACCGTTCGAACGCCAATGCCAAGTCCCCAAACGCCGCTATTTAGTCTAGGATTCTCTTAATCCAACCCTGAGTTCTCCGCGCAGAAACTTCAGCTCCGAAGGAAAGTCTTGAAAACATCGCTCTGGGTGCAATCCTCCCAGGGGTATCCAATCTTCTTCAGTGACTTCTCCAAGTCTGCAACCTCCTCGGGTGGGCATTGGATACCGGTCAACACCTTGCCTATATCGCTTCCGCCGTTTCGGTACTGGAAGAGGCTGATGTTGAACTTGAGCTGCAATGTCTGTACGAATTTCTCGAGCGCACCAGGCCGCTCAGGGAAGTTAAACATGTACAACCGCTCGTTGGGCACATCGGATCGTCCACCAACGAGATAACGGATGTGCGACTTAGCCAACTCATCACCCGACAGGTCCGTCACCTTCATTCCAGATGTCGTGAGACGGTCCATAAGTGCCTGGAGCTCTCGTTCTCTATCCGATGCCACTGGCAGGGAGATACCAATCAGGATATTGGCTACTTTGTCCGTGGCATACCGATATGAGAACTCGGTGACGGAGTGTGGCATGACATTGTCGACCAGTTCGGCAAAAGAACCCGGTCGCTCAGGGATGCTGACACACAGCAAGGCCTCCTTTCCTTCACCGAGAGTGGCACGCTCGGCCACAAACCGAAGTCGATCAAAGTTCATGTTGGCGCCACTGGTGATGGCGATAAGGCTTCGAGATCGATCGCTCGATGGGTTCGCGGCGGCCCATTTCTTCAAGCCTGCCAATGACAACGCGCCTGCAGGTTCAACGATAGAGCGGGTGTCCTCGAAGACATCCTTAATGGCAGCGCATGTTTCGTCGGTGTTAACCTGGATGATCTCGTCCACGACCTCCTGGCATATGCGGAATGTCTCCTCGCCCACGGTCTTAACCGCTGCTCCGTCGGCAAACAGGCCCACCTCCTTGAGAACGACTCGTTTGCCTTGTTCAAGCGATTGAACCATGGCATTGGCGTCTTCTGTCTCGACACCAATGATCTTGACATGGGGCGCTATTCTCTTCACATATACACCAATACCGGCGATAAGACCACCTCCACCAACGCAGCAAAAAATGGCCTCGAGCTTTTGGATATCGGTTTGTCGCAACAATTCCATGCCAATGGTTCCCTGACCGGCAATAACGTATGGATCGTCAAAAGGAGGGATGTCGATAAGCCCATGCTGCTCCTCTAACCTAGCGCATTCCTCTTTGGCGGCGTCAAAGTCCTGGCCGTGGAGCACGACAGAACCACCGAGTCTCGAAACATTCTTGTGTTTGATGCTCGGCGTACCCTGAGGCATAACAATGGTAGCAGGGATCTTCAGTAGCCGGGCAGAATAGGCCACGCCTTGGGCATGGTTTCCAGCGCTGCAGGCTACAACACCCTTCCAGCTCTTCTGCCGGTCCAGGTGTGCCATCTTGTTATAGGCTCCCCGTAGCTTGAAGCTGAATACGGGTTGTTCATCCTCTCTCTTGAGGAGGACATTGCATTCGAGTCGGTTCGACAGGTTTATGGCAGGCTGCAGGGAGGTCTCCTTGCAGGCAGCATAGACGCGGGAGGTGAGAATCAACCGGAGGTACTGTATGGATGATCAGCCATGAGACTTGGCCCACCGTGATATCTCATATGAGAAAGAGAGACCAACATCAGGGTGCCCACTGGGCAATATGAACTCCTCTGGAACGATATCTCTTATGCGATTCGGCGCCTTCTTGGACGACGTGGTCGGATTCGCACTATACTCGGTGAGTGAGAGGCCGGAGAGAGACGGTGTGCGCGACATGTGGCCATTGACACCGTTTGGTGTCTCTTTCTGAGTTGTGTCGTTCTCCATGGCGACCAATTCACCCATGAATGGCGTTACACGAGGAATAACTCTCTGCTACCTAGGTCCCAAAGAACAGCGATGAGGAATGAACAGGTGGACATTGAACGGTCTCTCACCACCATGCTGGTAGTATATTTTATGGTGGGGCCGTCATTCGCTGGTTTGCCGATGTCGGGTTCGGGTCATACTACGATATCATGACCATGTGTAATCGGTAAGCAAACAGATTTCTCCTGGCAGGTCTGGGCAAGATCTCTAGCATATCCAAGATCAATTTATTGGGTCATCTGTCAAAAGAGGCGTACGTGTGGAGGTACTAGCGAGATTGTCATGACTTGCCAAAAGAAAAGACTGAACTCCCCAACGTTGATATCATGGTCTTCCACGAATCAACCATGTGCTTTAGATGCATAATGCTCCCTTGATAAATAATCAGCCGTGTACGTCACATACTTTATTGGGTTAGTACGAGAATATCACTTATCATTTCGGTGCAGTGGCCACACAGCCCTCCCTGTGCAAGTCTCGGAGTCTTGATCAATCACTGGATCTAACCTAGATGGGCAGTTAGCTGACACCAAACTCGGCATTCAGTTGTTTAATCGAGACTCCAGGTGTTGATTTCAGCGGGTGCAACGGCGGCAGGTGGGGACCGGATTACGCATTATTTACATACGAATTAGGTAGGATGCAACCGCCGCCAAAATATCCTGGATGGTCCGAGGTCATAGATTTGAAAGCCATGCAGGCACTTTGTTAATGACATTATCACCCGATCTCTAATCTTTTGCCTGCACCTTTACATTGCCTCTGTCTACCAATCGAACATCACAACGCCAGCAATTCAAAATGTCGAACCGAACGATGCCCTCGTCGTTTGACGACGATAAGTACGTGCCATCATTATCATCGTGCCATTTGTACAAACAAACATCTAACGCTTGCTTTGCTTAACCCGCACACAGAGAACACCAGGAAACTGGTTTCCAGAAAGTCGCCCGTAAACTCCGAGAGGAACCTCTCATCCCTCTAGGTACAGCATACTCTCTCCCTTCTCAGACGAAATAGAACGACCGCGACGACGAAAATTACGAAGACAAAGCGCTAACTGAAAGCGCACCGCAGGTACCGGCCTGACCTGTCTCGCCCTCTACAACGCCTGGCGCGCGATGCGCCGCGGCGACCACGCAGGCGTGCAGCGCATGTTCCGAGCGCGTATCGGCGCACAGGCCTTCACGGTCGTGGCGATGGTAGCGGGTGGCGCATACTACGGAGCGGACCGAGAGAAGCGCAAGGAGCTGATTAAGCTGGAGGCGCAGCAGCGGGCCGAGGAGCGCAACCAGAAGTGGCTGCGTGAGCTGGAGGTCCGTGATGAGGAGGATAAGAAGTTGCAGGCGGCGATGAAGAGGAAGAGGGAGAGGCTTGAGGCGAAGAGAGCCGAGGACAGGGAGAGGGAGGCCGCGAGTGCGGAGACGACGAGTGAGAAGGGGACGAATGGTGATGCGGGCGTGTTGAATGCGTTGTCGTGGTTCGGATCGAAGAAGGAGGCTTCTGCCGCTCCCGCTGCTGCCGCCAACGAGACGAGTAAGACAGATAAAGAGGCAGGAAAGAAATAATCATACTTTGGCGTTTTGCTTTTTGAAAGTTACTTCGGGTTTCGGGCGGGTTGCGGGAAAAGGGGCAAAAGAGCTGGGAATATATATCCGGCAAACAAGCACAAATCTCTACTTTGCTAGGAGAAAAAGTTGATGGATTTTCTTCAATTGATATACATCTTTCATGGAGTTCTGTCTACATCACGGGTTTATACAGGTCGAAACGGCCATGAATTTGCATGGCTGGATGCTGGGTGTCATGTATGCATGCATTCATTGATGCTAGACGTTGCCTTCGTCGAGGAACAGGTCGCATTCAGTCGAGTCACTCATAATGACCAATTCAATCGTTCGAAATCAATTTTTTCTGACCCTAAACGCCTACCATCACATGCAGTCAGTAAGAAAAGGCTTCAACCCATTGAACCTCCGCTCCGATTTCCCCCTATAAGTCCAGCCATTTCAAGCAGTGCTCGATCGGCAGCGATATCACCTGTTCCCAGGTTGACACGTCGTCTAGCCTCGGCCTCACGTGCTTCCCATTCCCAGCGTTCCCTCTGAATCCTAGCCTCTTCGTCACCACCGCAACCCCAGACTTCAATGTCGTCGATGGAGAAGCGGTCCTGGAAATCAAACTTGCGCGATACACTTGTTGAGAATGCGCCGCCACGTGATGTGTAGCTATGGTTAAAAACTCCGAACTCGAAACTCGAGTCGATAACAAGTGACTGCAATATAGTGTAAGTAACAATTGCTGGAACAGAAGATAAACAGAAAATATGTTAGAGCAACTTACAACAGGCCCGATGGGCCTAATCGGAGCATGCCGCGAAGACGACGTAGTAGGAGGTGGCGGCGAGCCGAAGCTGATGCCGGGGTAAGCTGATGGGGGCTTTGTAAACGACGCGTAGTCTTTATTCAAGGTCGAAGCAGGGAAGACATCATGAATCGGAGACAACTGGAACAAAACCATGTCATCGGATCCGAAACATTCCTTGCTCGATAACTTCCACGGCTGTTTGATCAGAGCTCCGAAGACCAACCGCTCGCGATCTGGGGCGCTTCCGTCTGGAAATCGTTTAGGGGGTAATGAATCATAGAACACGCCCTGAGAGCCGCTTCTTGATTCCGAGTCTTCCAGACGCGTTCCCGACACGAGGAGGATAGTCGGAGCGTGCCAGTTGAATACTTTTGTCTCGAAGCTACCCATTGAGTAGCCCGCATCAGCGCCTGAATATAACAGGCGTAGTCGGCGGAAGAGGTCGTTTCCACTTATGAAGAAAGACAACTGCGAAAGTATGTCGAGATTCAGAATCTGGCCCTTGTCTTGGAGAAGAGGCGGCAAGGCCACTCTCGCTGGCACAGGCGTCACTATGCTATCCTTACGCTTCGAGAGATCCAAGCTCTTGGAGAATAGAAAATGCTCAAACAGCGGGTTGAGACCGTTGAACAGATAGGGGAGATTCGTCGGTAACACGTTACTAAACTGAGCATAGGTGATACCGGGAGACTTCTCCACGTCGATGAAAGATGAGAGTACGTTTTCGGCAGTGGCACGGAGACTGTTGAGAGACTCTCCTGTGACTCTGTCTGCATATGTCGATAAGCTCTCCTGAGGACCCAATGGGGAGGTAAGCAGTAGTAACATGATCAGTCTTCGCAGGTTATCAGCCGGTATCATAGCACCATGTGTAGTTGCGGCGTGGGAATCGCCCGTTATGAAAGCTTCATCGAGGCTTAATGATTCCAATGCTGCCATGACAAGTTCGTCGTCGTCGTCGTCATGATTAGCATCATCTTCGTGATCATCGCCGGCTTCATCGATTGCGAAACCGGGCGCGTGGCTTCTGACGTCGCTATCGCCCTGGCTTGAATGAGCTTCTGGTGCGACTTTCTGGTTCCCAATTTCGCACAGTTTACGATCGTACACGGCTAGACTCTTAAACAAGAGCTTTCTCCGGTTTTTGGCACCCTTGGCCAGGACTTTAGTGTATCGCTCGGTCATGATTACCACAACCATAATCATCTGGTCGAAGCCTAGAATGACGGGGGCTTCGTTGAGAAATGGAAAGGCCCCAATAAAGGAGATCATGTGAAAGATAACCGGAGACACAGCAATGATGTCGGGCAGCTCGAGGAAGCGAGCGATGGTATCCTCTTTAAGATATCGCATATCATCCTGACAGTCAGCGAGAGACTTGAAGTTGTCTTTGAACGAGTACAACTCCAAAGGCTCGTAGCATCTACGTGCGAACCTGTCAGCCTGGATAATGGGCCATGTGTTAGTAGTCGCTGCATCGTAAGTTCAACGGGGGAAGAGGGATGGATCATGGGCATGGGCGCTGGTGATGCAGCGTACTAGATGTGCTATGAGCTCGGCTTTGGAGGCATGTACCGCCTCGTGCGATGGGTGTTGGCCCATGGTTTCCTAGGAGTTTAGGAAAGTCAAGAGCCATGCCAATTGGAAGCTCTCCTGAAGTACGAAGCTGTGGTCCGCATATGATCAGGAGATATCGGGTGAAATGGGGTTGTACTTGTAGTCGGCAGTCGTAGTCCTCTCGGGCTGTGACGTAAGCGTATCAAGCTGGGAGCTTGCCCGCGGATCACTAAGTACACGCCCTTAGTAATTATGAGGTATAGTACCTGATTCGTACTAGCGCGAACCTCTTACCAGCATTTGAATCACGTGCTCGATGAAGAAGCCTTCAATCCTATCTGCCAGCGACCTACTGAGACAAATTGGAACGATAGATATCTTCAGTACATATAGTTATTTGTATGGACTCTGATAGTTGAGTAGTATCTCCCAAGATTTGCGGAGTTCGCAGGTACCGACGATAAACGTTTAGGTCGAATTTCTGCGTTTATTCGGATATAGCAGTTAATACGGTACTCGTACATAAATAGCTATATCCGAATATTGCATTTATAAGAGAGACCGATCCTGTCCTGCCATTACGTAATTACTACGTACGTAATAACTCCCAGGCACCCTTCTGGAAGCAATTCAGGCATTAGAAACGCGCTCCCAACGCGTCCAACTCATCTTCTGCCTAAATTGTTGTAAGATCCTAAATCCGGGACCAGACGATGCAACTTCGGGAAGCATAGCTCATGATAGGACGTACTGAAGTACATACTCCATCATGTGGATCATAGAGAACGAAGGCGAAGCCCTCGACCGTGAGTCTGCTCTCCCATCGGACGTCTTTCAACTCGTGGTCTGAGTCTCGACAGCTCACATGTAATCTCTTCCGTCCCGCAGATAAAAAACTATGGCTCCGACCAGGGAAGCGGTACCTTTTCGGTCGTACTGTCGCCGAACGTGCGTCGTCCCATCGTTTCAGACGACTCTTCGCCTGCTGACTGGAGTCTAGCTGGCCAACTCGCCATCCGTGGTCCTGGCGCCGAAAAGGTCTCACGGAAACACCTGACGATAACTGTTGATGCCGTCGAGGAGGGTGATGCAGTGCGTTCTCCCTCCAACTATTCTTACCAAGTAACCAGTCTCACGACTAACCATTCCTTCCGCCTAGGAAGTCATAGAAAAGCGATCGACGATTACGATTCAAGATCTCGGCTCTAAAGGCGGCATCAAAGTGAATGGCCACAAATATCGCAATGAATCATGCACTCTTTCTGAGGAGTCGAATGTCCTCCAGATGGGATCATTCCCGCCCCTTTTTCGGTCGGTATATACAATGCCCGTGTATGCGGGCATCCATCTGACTGATCAAGTTTCTAATGTTCTCTAGCATAACCTGGTTTCCAGTTGTGTTGAGCTTCTCTTTTACGAGTAACCAACTTCGCGCAAACCCCTTCGCCCGCCTGCGCCCCAGTCTTGAACAGCTCGATATCAAGCTCTTGGCCGAGTACAGGATTCAGATTACGACCCATGTTATCTCGAAGAAGCGCAACACGCCAAAGGGATTGCAGGCACTGATCAATGGCAAGTACATCGTTAATGACGGTTTCATCGATGCCATTGTGAATGCCGCCTCACTTGGACAGGGCAAAGACGAGAGCGCTATGTGCCCACTCGAGAAGGACTTCGACGCCAGTTGGCCCGATGCCATGGAGTTTCTTCCTCCACCAGGCGAAGAGCCCGTTCCTAGACTACCAGAGACCTTCGCCCCCAACCCTGCACGCGCGCATATCTTCGAGGGCTACACCTTCATATTCTATGAAAAGAGACAGTATGAGAGTTTACTTGGGCCCATCACGACTGGAAGAGGCAAAGCTCTGCTTAATGAAGTAGTGGCGGGAGAAACGCAAATCGATGACTTTGTCCGATATGTGAAAGGAGCGGCTGGCGAAAAAGGGCTGGGCGAATTTCAGGACGGCAATGAGGGTAAAGGCGTTGTCGTCGTGAAGTGGATGCCTAACTCAGCAGAGGACGTGGAATGGTTTGCCGAATTTTTCAGATCTATATCCTTGCGCCTAGATCACCGCCTCATCGACCAAAAAGACTTCCTAGATGCGATCTTGAATAACGATGCAAGTTCGCTGCGGCGGTCCCTTGAGTTCGAGTCGCCACCTCCCACAGGACAACAATCGATGGAAGTCGATTCCGTAGTGGAACCGGTATCACAGCCACAAGCGTCATTCGCTCGGAAGATCAAGCGAGAACCTGTCAAGAGCAGGTTCCGTGGATTTGCAGTTGCTCTTAGTGATGATGAAGACCAGCAGGATGAAGCGCCGAGTTTAGCAACAGGCACCAACGGACATACCACGACCAACATTGGGTCGTCCCAAGAAGGACTCTTCGTGCCAGAAGACGACATAGAAGAGGATTCTACTCCTGCGCCACTCCCATCTCATCAAGCTCAAAGAAAACGGCCGGCCTCACCACCGCCAAATAATGAAGACATAATGGCCGATTTTGCCCCGACAGCTGCGCAGGTCAAACGCCGACGTATTGCGGCAGGCGAAGAGCCAGTGCCGCGTCCCAGGGACCCAACTCCCCCAATTGAGAAACCGACCGTTATGAAGCGACTACCAAAGCCTAAGAAGGAGATTGATATTCTCGAAGTAGCGCGCCGGAATAAAGAGGAAGCCGAGAACCGAGCAAAGGAGGAACAAGATGCCCTTGAAGCTGATCCGGAGGACTTGGATCTAGCCGAGATCCGACGACTGCATATCGAGGAGCCGATGCCACTGCGGGAAGCACCGCAGGCGCGAACGCGCGACCAGGATATAGCTGCTGGAAGATGGGACCCGGCATGGAACGGGCGCAAGAACTTCAAGAGGTTTCGGCAGCGAGGCGCGATTCAGGGGCGACCTCCTGAGAAGATTATTGTACCACTCGAAGAAGTCAAGTCCAAGGCTTTCGGCATCGGCGAAGACTACTGGTTGGAAGATAGCACCGACCCGCGGTCTAAGACACAAGATAACAGATCAGAATCGCATACTCTGGGACAATCACATGCGTCTGTCTCTTTCAGGGAGTCAACGAATGCGGCATCTCATACATCTAAGGGGCGACGGCAAGATAGTAGCGAGGACGAGGACGCCGCAGTAGAAATCGAAGATGACGACGACGAAGATGAGGAGTTTAGTACACCGTTCAGCTCGCGCGTGAATAGATCGACGACGATTCCGTCACGGCCCCAGTCAAGGTCGCAGCAGTCTGTGCTTAACTTTGATAACACGCAAGGGACTCGGAGAACGGGCAAGAGACCGGCACAAACGCCTCCGGTTAGGGATAACCCCCCTAAACGTGCGAAGGCGATCGTGGTGGATAGTGAAGGGGAGGAGAGTGATGATGATGAGCTTCAGTTCCGGTTCGGAAAACGTTAAGAAAGTTATTATGAATCTCATGCGGACAGAATTAGAGAGAGAAGAACGCGGATAGCTTGTCAATAAAACACCATATTGCTCAAGATGAATGATGAGACCAAAGTAAGAGTAGATAAAGTAAAGCGCACGAAAGGGTATCTCTCTTTGGTCTAATATGTACTGTCTATAGCGCATAATAACCGACCGTCTATTCACTCTAAGATTCATTCCTCCTGTATAATTCCGATGAATAAATCATTTGCCCAAAATCTAATCCATAGCATCCATATCCCCACCCTGCCCCTCTTCCTCCCCAACCAACAACCCAACAAGACAACTACTCAACATCGTCTCATAATTCACCCACGGATGGATCTCCCCAAACAACTTCGTCCCATCCCTCCCCGCGGCTCGAAGCAACTCCGGCTCCCCGCCCGGATGAAACGGGAGGTACGGCGTGATGTTATACACGCGTCCCGACAGCGCCGTCCACGCATCTTTGCCCTTGCGGCCTGTTTGCCGCTTTAACATGCTCGGTGTGACGCGCAGGTATGGTGTTCCTGGTCCGAGACCGCGCAGGTCGGCGGTTGGGTGGTTCGCGAGACGCGCCCAGTCGAGGGGCGAGTGGCCTGGTTCGAGGGTCACTTTGCGGGAGGGTTTGGCGGGTTTGCTGCTGTGGGTGGGAGGTGGGGCGAGGGTGGAGGAGCCTGGTTGGCGGTCGTATTGGGGTTGGGAGCGGTTTGGGAGGGGGGAGGGACGGGTTGGGGGGGTGGAGAGGAGGGAGGAGGAGGAGGATGAGGAAGAGTTGTTGAGGTTGTTGAGTTTGGGGATGCGAGGGGGTGGTGGTGGCATCATGGAGGATGATGATGCGTCTGAGAGTGCGGGGGGCGCCATGACTGCTGCGGCTGCTCCTGCGCGCGCGATGGCGGCTGCGGAAGCGGGTGGTTCTACTGGTGTGGCTGAAGACGGGACGGATAGCGAGAAGGATGGGATGGTGGGATCTTCGGTCGCTTGGATGAGTGGTGTGAGAGCTTTGGGCGTCGTCTGTGGTGAGGGTGAGGGTTCAGCGATCGCGACTATCGGTGCGGCCGGCTCGCTCGGCGCGTTGATAGCTATCTCAACTGGAGCTTGCGATGACGAAATGGGGGTGGGATCGCGATCCGTCAGGGTCTCGGGCGCAGGCTTGGCTCGTCTCACTGGCGCATTCTCGTCGTGAGAGGGAAGGGCGCTAGTCGAAGCTTGATCCAAAGCTCCGTCGACGGAGGGATCGACGTCAGTGAGTGGTGAGGGGGCGTGAGCAGGTGACGTTGGTCCTAGTGCTGGCGGTGGACTCCAGAAGGCAGCGAAGATCTCGAGGAACGTGCGTCTTCGGAGGGCGATTAGGACGGTCGAGGCCAAGATCAGCGACCAGCCGATCCAAGTCATCCCGTGAGCTATCGAGCTATTCCTGCGACAGCGGGGTTGACGTGCCGTACGATCGATAGGCAGGTAAGGTATGTATGCAGAACACCTTTTCCAGGTGTTGTTGGTGGGTTGCTGCAGGTAGGTACAAAATTTGTGTGTAGAATCACGGAATTAGGAGGGCAGAGAGAGGTACCGCCGGATTACTTTACAGATTAGTGGAGGCCCGGCAGGCGCTGGACGCTTACGTAGTGGACGGTTTAGGCAAGGACCGATCCGGAGACAAATCAGCTGAGGCGTGTGCGTGCGCTGAAGGGTGGGGGCACAAGCTTAAGCATGGCGGTTCAACTTGCAAGCATGGCCTGTCGATGCCTGGCCGATGCCGAGTCTGAACTTTCCAGTGTGTCGGTTCAGTTGGGTCCGGGCTAGGGCGGTGGAGCCAAGGGAACGCCGTGCCAGGACCCTGCAGATGGACTATGCACTGTACGGGAGTCTTCATTGCATTTCAAAGTCCTGAACTTGAAGAACGATTACAATGCCTTGTGCTCTCCGATGCTTTATTTATGGCATTGTCTCGTTAGTTCACGGCACTCAGTAAACAGACAATTAACAACTGTTTCGTACGCTAATTAGTGAAAGTGGCAGGCAGTTGAACGGTAAATCCTAGCGCTGTTTCAGTGTACCTATGATTCAACGTGCGATGGTAAGATCATGCCCAAGATCATACTATGTAGATGTACCTAGAGATGCAGATGAAATCATCAACTCAGATCTAAAGTCGTTAGAAGCTCACTCGGCTCACTGCCAAGTTCGTCGGTTCACGGCCTGAATTAACGTCAGCCACCGGATGACCCCCGTGGGCTATCTGGTAGATGATCCTGCCTCCGAGGACATCTGCATGTGACTTGGGTAATTGCATCGTTCTTCGGCGTCTGCGGCTCGCTCGGTATGAAAAGGGCATGCACACAGATCTTTATGGGCGGTACGTAATAAGCAGTGCAGCAGGTATACGTGAAGAAGCAAATACTCATCAAAAAGGGGGAAGATACACGCAGGAGTTAGGTCGCATCTGGATTCATGGTCAAACACCGGCAGATTTGCAAGTACAGGTACTTGCATGGCGCGGTATCTGCTGGGTATCTGTACTCACGCTGTACACTTGAGGCCTCATGTGATTCTCACACTCATCGGCGTTAGCTGCGAACTGATGTAATCGACTTGATAGACATTTAAAGACACGGAGAGTAAGTGGACTGACACTCAAGCGGGTTAGAGAGAAGCGCGTACGGGGTTCGGAATATAAAGCACGGAATCGATACTGTTGTCACTGCCGAGTGCCATCTAGGTCAATGCGTGACATTTTGGTACGCCTTTCGAGCCAATCTCCCGGCCGACAGGAATATGACAGACCGAACCGGGCCGGACCTTGCGCAAATAACAGCGCTCTTAAGAGGTTATAGCGCAGAAAAGGAGTACCGTTAAGGGAAGTAAATTGCGGTGTGCGCGCGGGTATTGAGGGAGAAGGTCGTCAGTGCGCAGTGTAAATTGTCATTCGGTCGACGCAGCAAATAGGACCACCGATCCTCCCGCACCCGAGCGTACGATATCGTTGCTGCAACACACCCTCACGGCCAGAATAAACATCTCTCACCTCTAGCTGCCACTATCTCACCTACCTATATCTTTTCGTTGCTTTATCTGGCTATCTGCTTTCCGATCGCTTTCACGTGTCGCCTAAGCCCTACACTTGTGCACTATTACCTGCTCTACAGAAGAACTAAGGCGCATCATCCGATTCCCTGGAAGTCCAAGTCCAAAAAGGGGGTGCCCCGTTAACACAAATTGGATTGTTTACTGAATACCGGATGTGGGTATTTAACAAAGGAGGTGTTTGATAGGGGACTTCGAAGGTTGACCGGGATAGGGTTGATTGGTGGCGACTAGTAGCGACCGCGAGGTACTTAATCACAGTGTAGCTGCAGCGGCTCTAGCAAGTACCGTCGGGTCGCTCGACTAACGCCTTTTTACGGGTCCATACGGGTTCCATACGGTTTAAACAGGTCTACCGTCTTGGTGGGCAAGCACCTGCAATATGGGTTCGGTGCGCCTTGGCCAGAGCCAGCAGCTGCACTCACGGCCGGACTCAAGCAGCAACAACTCCAACTCCAAACCACGAAACGTGTTGGGCCGAAACGACAACAGCACCGACGGCACCAAGAACAGGACCAGGACGATAAACAGCAACAATAACACCACTGGCAGCGAGAATATCGTATGGTCGGCCGCCAAAAAGCGGGGACAGACAGTCATACGCACAGGAAGAGACGCAGCAGACGCCAAGGGTGATATTACGACAATCTCGGCGACCCGCAATAGCACCACTGCCACTCGTCCTGCTACTGCTCATACTGTTAGCACTAGGGTCTCCTCCACAGTCTTGCCGCCGTCGCTCTCACTTACACAGCCTGAAAATATACTATCGCCATCATCGTCTCGCCGCGTAATTACCACCTCGAGGCCCAGCACCAGCGACAGCTCCTCGAGACCACACTCTCAGCATCCGCTTCTGACGCCCTCCCATGCGACTGGTTCCTCGGTGAAGCTGCAGGACCAAGATGTTGCTCTTATGTTGGCGCCCGTCTTGAAGGAAAACACCGGTAGAATGGGCCACGACAACCCCTCCGCTACCGTTACCGCCACCGCGACCGCCAGCAGCCGCCAACGCATGGCCTCGCACGGAGCCACCACTGCGAGGAGCATGAATCGACCGCCACTAACCCCCAAGATCGCCTCGGCCGCATCGCGATCCTCGCAGCAGCCCCAGGCACCCAGTCTCGCTGCTGTTGCTGTCACCGGCAGTTCATCTAGTTCGAGGTCCACGACCGCGACAACGCCAACGACGACAACAAGACGGTCACACGCTCGCCCCGGGTCCGTCTTGAGTGCCACCACAAATTCGAGTCGCTACGATGACGATCATAGTGTTCTCTCGGCTGCCTCCTACAATCCTCATCTCAGCAGTAATGTCACTCCTCGATCTTCTTCGAGGCAGAGCCGCGTCGACAGCGCAAACTGCACCCCCATCGGAACGCCCAACCGGGAACGCTTTGACATCCATCCATCGAGTCCACTCACCCAGGGAGATTCCTCGAGGAGGCCTATAGTCACCTTCACTGCCGTCAGCCCTAAGCTGGCACCCGCACGACAAGATGGCTCGCATCCCCGGGACTCCAAGTTCTTCCACGCCAGCGAGATCAAAGCGAAATCATCGGCAAAGAACTTGAGAAATTCGGCTTTTTCCCATGCTAATGGCAACGATAATACTTCACATTCAACTCATAATCCCGCTCCTTTATTACCGCCGATGTCACCGAGTCTGAGCCATAACCAGGAGAGCAAATTCATGTATGCTAATGGCACTCCTGAGGTGAACCATCTGCCGTCGACTAGGATGTCGCGGTCTGGCTCTACCGTGGGATCTGTGAGGGGCTCTACTGTTAGTTCGGCTGTCGGTTCTATACGGGGTGCTTTGCCCAACAAGCAGACTCGACATCCTACAACGCACAGGAATAGCACCGGCTCTCAAACTGGCTCGATAAATCATAATACAACTTCTTCTACTGGGCCCCATATTCGGGCCCCTCCACCTCAGTTGGGTCCGTCAGCTCCCGTAGCACGACGACCTGGTACCTCCACACCACGAACCGGTACTCATTCACGTGGCGGAAGCCTAGTTAAGGATGAACGGGAACACGCCCACGAGGTTTTGAGGCCCATGGCATCTCCTAAAACTGGTTTTTTCTCTCCTGCGAATACCTCTCCCACTCAACCACCTCCATTAACCCTAGCTTCTATTATCCAAGCCGCCGATGAATTAGAAGAACACGATTTCGATGGTTCTGGCGACGACCACTCCGTTCTTCATAGCCCCAATAAATCTAATGCATCTCCCACAGATCCCGTAACCGATCTAATCACCAATGCTCGCAGAGAACGGAGAGTCCAGGACTTGGAAATCAGAAATGGATCCCTCGAGGCCATCAATCGGACGTTAGAGCGTCAGCTCAAGAAACAGTCGGCCGAGTTGCGCAGGTTTCGACGTCTTTCACGTGCTGGCACCTTGAATTTGGCTTCCACTACTGCGCCTCCTCACAAACCGCCTAGCACCATCTCGGAAGCAGACGGGGAGTCAGGAATGGAACTCAGTGGCGAGGACCGGTCGATGACGGAAGACTTGGAAGAGGAACCATCATCCGATACCGATTCGGACTTAAGCCCCAGTGTTCAAGAAGCCCGCGATGCCAAGCACGGCCCGCAAGACGAGCACCGATTAACTGTCGATCTGTCCAAACACCAGCAAATTCTTCTCGACTCGCAAAAGATTAATCAGAGCATTAAGAGATGCCTCGACTGGACAGAACAACTAATCAAAGACGGACGGAAAGCCCTCGACTACAAAGTACAGTTTAGCGACGTGCATGTTGGCGGAAGGGTGTTAGATCCTCTGGACGAGGAGGAATTCGGTGGGGCCTCGCTCGATGACGACGACGACGAAGACGACGATGATGATGAATTAGACGTCGACTCTTTCGAACCGCCTACCGAGATTCTAAGATGGCATGTGGAGCCTCAAGACCGGGATAGCGGTATAGAGATGCCCAAAGACGGATTATAAGACGAAAGAAAGAAACGAGCAACAACACATAAAAACGCCCACCAAATCGCCGCTCATTGCAAAAACCAGAATCTGAATTTTTTGTGTTCTTTTTCATCTATCGATTGGGAAAGGGGTTTGGCAACTGGCGCAATTAAGGGGAGGGAGGCATACGAATTGGCAGCGACGGCGTTATCACCTCACACATCGCACACAACTACTCATACTTTTATCCGCGGATGACATATCCCTTGCTGGATAAACACTCACACATACGCATTTATCTTGGGTCTATCGGCGTCTTGGACGGGCTCCCCTTATCACTTTTTCTTATTCCATTTTCTACACCACACTTTTGCTCACCAAAAAACCCTCCCCATCCATTTGATTTTGATTTGGTTCTTTAATGTTCTCTTCCGACACCGTTACGATGATACCCCAACCATCCAGCCTGTCCAAGAGGTCAAGCCCCATTCTTGCGTCCCCTAACCTCAACCCCCTGAAAGATGTCGGGATGAAAGGGGGAAAAAGGGGCGCAGAAAGATAGATAGATAGCCATGAAACGTCGCCAACAAGCCTCCAGGGAAATTGCGCAGGAGACATGTGTATGTATGTATGGATGTACATAGACCAACTACCTATCCTATCCTATCTCATCTTCATATGTGCGTGACTAGACGTCTTTCTTCTTTCCTTACTTCACGTGATATTACATGCATACCACATACTGCTCCTAGCGACAGGCATCTAGCTTCATGAGAAGCCGGACCGAAACCGTATTTACCTACCTACATATCATGCCGGCCGAGCTCATCCCGAGAAATCGCCCTACAGCCCCACCGGAAGCAGAAGCAGTAAGACGGAGACCGGGAACCACGGCCGGAGCTCCGGTCTCGAAGACGATGACGTCGCCGCGAAGGCCCACATCTACCTATGTCCATATGCATACGACCCTACTTACATACCTTCAACCCGACCCTACCTATTCCGTATCTACCTACATATGTACAATATCTGCCGTCCGTCCCGTTTGCCCCGCTGTAGCAATGTCTATGTATGTAGGTAGTACCTCGGCTCTAGATCTCGGTGTACGGATTATTCGTGTCTGAGTATTGGATGAATGAGGTGGAGATGAAAGTAGAATGAGACGAGAACTTGGTGGTGAGCAAGCGAAGGATAATCGGGATGAAACACCATACGATATCAAAGATAATAAAAAAGAATGTTGATCAGGGGTTTGAATAGTTGTACCCCGCCATGCAATGCCCCGCTCATCATATCATCCCATCTCCTTCACCACGTCAACGAACCTCATCCCATCTTATTCCATCCCATCTCCATGGCTACCTGCATATTGACTCACCTCGTCCCATCCCAGTCACCACATTGACTCACTGACACAACTACGTAGTAAGCATCGAAAATACTCATCTATTAGAGCAGACGAAACCATGACTCCTATTCACTCCCACAACTCTATCAACCTCAACCGCGTCCAAATCTGCCAGGAGCACCACACTTTTCTTCATCTGTATCTTCCATGTGTAGTATTGAACTTAGGAACCCTTAACTCAATCCCCTGCATTCATACCAGGAAATCACAACCGTCTATCAAACATCTTTCATACACACTGATAAATAGGAGGAAGCAAAGCCATGAAAACGGGGTCCAGTTCTTCTTTCTGTACTCTCATAATCAAACACACTCATAGTTTATCAAAGTACGTAAAACAGGTAGTGTAGAGAGAGAAGAAAATCTTGTATTCGCCTTGCTCAATCATGACAAGCGCCACTCGGAATCTTCATTGATAGTAGCGATCTCCATCAATGGTAGCGAAATACGACAGACCAGTTTTGACTTGATTAGTACTCAGACGAGGTCTCATGGCCCTTCTTCACCTCCTTGTCCTTGCCTTTCTTCTTATTATCTTTCTTCATGGCGGCCTCGGCAACGAGCTGCTCGAATGCCATGTAGTCGCCTTCTTCCTCGGGTGATCTCTGAGCCTGTAGATAATCTGTTAGCTTCAACTGTACACTAGAATAAAAATACAAAAAAAGGGGTCAAGTTAAGACGTACCTTGGTTAAAATCTCCGAGAGAATAATAAGCGCCTGAGCGCGCTCCAGGCGCTTGTTAAGCGGCACCTTCTTGTCGTACAGCACGACATCGCAGACATCGCGCAAGACGCTCTGGATCTCGAACTTGCTGCCGCGCCAGGCGGCGTTCAGAACCTGACCCGTGAGCTTGCGCTCATACTCCTGCTTCTTCTCGTCCGTCCAGTCCTCGCCACCGGCCTCCTCCATGCGGTGCATCTCCTCCATCGTGCGCTGCGCGTCGATGGCCGAGGAAATCGTGTTCCACGTCTCCTTGAAGAAGGTACCCTTGTCCTTCACGCGGCTGAAGAAGCCGCTGATGCCAAGGAACTTTTGAGACTTAAGCAGGTTTGTTGCCTTGGAAAAGTACACGGCTCCTATGGCGTGCAGGATGTCGAGACCGAAACTCTCCATCTTGAGGTTCTCGACCTCGAGAGCCGTCTTCTTTTGGAAGGCTGTCGTGACGTCGGGACCCTTGTCAGTCTCTGTCCATAGGGATATCCGGTCGGTGAGCTTTCGGGCGAGGGTGTCGATACGCTCCTGACGAACTCGCGAGCGCTCGGCCTCGTAGGCGGCGAGCTTTTCTCTCTGTTCCTTGGTCAGACCGGACTTCTTCTTCTCCTTCTTTCGCAGCTCCTTCTCCTCTTCCGTTTGCGTGATTTCCGTCGTCTCGTCGGATGGGCGATCCATCAGGGCGGGGCGGATGGGTATGGCGTAACGGGAAGGAGTGTGAGCTCCAGAGCCGCTGGAGGTAGGGGATGGCTGACGGGGAGGAGCGGATCCATCCTCTTGCTTGGAGGCAGACTCGCCAGTCTCGGCTCCTGACGTGCTGGCGTTGGCCTTATCTGAATCGTCCTCGACGGTGACTGAAGGACCGGGGCGTTTGGAAGCGGAGGCGTCTTGTGCGTCGTCGGGGGCGGCGTACTCGGACTCATCCTGCTCTTCGGTAATCTCCATCGCTGTGTTGAGATCCTTCATGAGGCTAATCTCTCCGATCCAGTCGACGAAGGCCTCACCACCGAAGATACTGCTGAAGAACTCGGCGGGATCGACGAATCCCTCGCCCGGCTTGGCTCTCTCCTTTCCATACTTGTCGTAGGCTGCGCGCAAATCCTTGTCCGATAACACCTGGTACGCCTCACCGATAGTCTGGAACTTCTCGTGCGCCGTCGGGTCATCGGGGTTCTTGTCTGTGGGGGGTCGTAAGAGTCAGCCAGTGAGTTCGTCGTCGTTGTCGTCAACGACACGCCCGGAAGAAGGGGATGCGATGCCCACCTGGATGATGCACAATGGCGAGCTTGCGGTACGCTTTTTTGATCTCGAGCTCCGTGGCTGTCGGCTGGACGCCTAGCGCATCGTAGTATGCCGTGTCGACAACCATGCTGGGGACGGAATCAGTATGGATGTCTTCCTGATATAAGTCGCGCAGTCTACAGATAGGATGATGGTGATGACAGTGGTATATGCACGTACTTGAATTCTCTGGGTTCGTGAGCACTTCTGCGGTGATATCGGCCTCTCCCGTCTATTCCGTCTGCGTAAAAAAACTAACGATAAAAAGGGCCAGCTGTTGAAACCTCAATCGAGCATGCCGTGATTACCTGAGAACTGAGAAACAAAAGGGTATCTAAGGCTCAGATGGAAAAAGTAGTAGTAGGAAAATGGGTTGACGGGGAAAAACGTGTTGAAGAAGAAAAGGTCGGTTGGCTGGTTCGTTTTGGTTTTGGTTGTTGTGACTTAGGAGGACGGCTTGCCTATGCTAGCCCGTCCGGTCTTGGACTCTGGGGCTCTTGCAGTGGTGTGCAAGTCCCTACAGGCGTTCAGACTGCCTAGAGGTACGGATTACCGATCGTTAGTTATGACGACTTTTGGGTCGTGCGATAAGGCAGGCAGGCTGCCCCAGGTTTTCGGATGGGAAGGAGTCAACCAGACGAATATAGGGGCCTAACTCGATGGGGATATAATCTTAACGACGGATACTGGCATTCAGGCACTTTCGCTTGTTTTCCGTATTCTAAACTGTTTATAGAAAATATATTCATCGTATCAACTGGATAGAAGATACTGTAGAGTGTTGAATGGGTACGACTTCATAGACGTGTTGACAGACTGTCGCCGACGACGAGCTGATCAAGAAACCGGCCAAGTCAGTTGAAACAACCGTCAGTATCTCTCCCTGTGTTTACGTTTCAGAAGCCCAATCCAGCTAGAATTCCAAGCTTTACTACCTGAACAGTGCTAGATCCCATTAAAATCTAGAAGACAACATCTTCCTATCCAAAACCCCGGGGCACCGGCGATAGGCAACGATTATGCGGAACGACCCTCGTGCACCTATCGAGTGTTCTTACGTAATATTCGTGCTTGGCCCTATGAAATTCCTCACATTTCACCAGAGCGAAGTCCTGCTGCATCATGGGCTTCGGAGGATTCTCTGAGAGTGGGTCTAGAAAAGTCTTCCTTTGGGCGTGGTGATTGGTCGACAATGCAGCATCAGGGGCGAGATCGCAGCCAGACGGTTTGTTTAGTCAAAGTGACCCTGGTAAGAAGTACCCCTACCTAACCGGATGGCTTGCTGTAGGTACTTACACCACCTTTCACATGTCAATCGAACCGGACGTGTTCACGACATAATCCGTATTATGGATGGCTTGATGGCCACAGCAGATGGGTTGGTAGCACCGGCTGTTGTTACTTAACCTATAAGCGTTGTTGACGAACTCCTATATCTATTCTGTATACAAAAGAACGTCAATAGGCATATTCAGTTGGTGGTAGTACGGGATAGGCAGGGTGCTATAGAAGCTGCCCCTCCGACCTGCTCCAGCTGTCAGTCGAGATAGTCGCATCGGCTTGGAGGCGACTAGACAGATAGATATACGCGCTTGCGATCAAGGGAAAAATGACTATTCTTTAGAAGACTTTATAGACTCTCATGGGATCGCAAATCACCTGATGAACTCGATTATTAAAGGTATATGGTATCTTGGGATTTGCGTCAACTGCCTATAGAAGATCTGTTCCCCCGTCCCCCCGATCCTCTTTTTTTAGCCACTTTGATGGAAGCAAATAGTCGGTCTTTCTAGCTTCGAATCCCAGCCTGATCCTCATCAACTGTCAAGCCAGTAGTTTCTCTTTCGCCCTTCATAGTGCCTATTTCTCTCTTTTCTCATGGGATGATAGCTATGATGCCCTTTTTAGTGCTGACTCACTAAACCACTTTCCCTCTCTCCATTGGTATGAGCTGCGTGTATGCCCACCGACCGATGGTTGCTATAGTCGTACATATTGAATCGCTTCGTGCCCCTATTTAATTAACCCCTGCCGCCTTCATTCTCTCGAAACACTTCCTGTAAGCCTCGTGGATCTCGGGGACCGAGTATCCGTACTCGTCGAGCTTGCTGATCAGCTTCGTCGTATCCAGCAAGCAGTTACTGCGACCGGCCTTGATGACTTTGGACTGTTCCTCGACCGTAAAGTTCTTCCACGTAAAACCGGGGCGTACGATGTCCCGGAACATAGTTAGCACCTCGTTATGGCTGATGGCGCCGGGATTGGTAAAGTTGAAAACACCCTTATCCTGGTGCTCGGCCATCAGGATGGATGCGGGCAGCAGATCCGCGAGGATGGTGTTGCTGTTGGGAATATCAACAACACGCTCATACTTGCTGATCTTGGTAACAAAGTTACGCGGGTGCAGGTCGTCTGAGACGGGCATGCGCAGGCGCAAGATCAGACAGTTAGGGTAGTGCTTCAAGATCTGCCAGGAAGTTGTCAGTCTCACGTATTATTTGGAGGTATCCAATATTGCCTAGGTGTATAAGGTAGACGAGTAAGAGTCAGCTTACTTCCTCGACGTGGCCCTTGGTCTCGGAGTAGAAGCTGCCGCTGAAATTGGCCGGATCCGTCTCCTTGTATCCCGGACCACCGATGGGGTGGGTCTCGTCGTAGTGGTAGATGCAGCCGGTGGCGAAGACAGTGCAGTGGATGCCGGCCAGGAAACAGCAGTCAGTGAGATTGAGGGTGCCGATGACATTGGACCGCATGGTGTCCTCCTTGTGGTCCTCGCACCAGTCGACATTGGGACGGCCGGTGCATCCTGCGCAGTTGAGCACATGGGTGGGCTTGATCTTGTCCAGCTCAGCCTTGACAGCTTCGCGGTCCTCCATGCGCACGGTGGTCGTGTACACCTCCTTACCCTGACTCTTCAGGATGGCTTCAAGGTGGCCAGCCACCCAGCCCTTGCCTCCCCAGATGAGGAAACGATTGGCAGTCATAGTGAAGGAAGGGAAGTACGAGTAAAAGTACACTTCTGTCTGGCAAAGTACTTGTAAGGTGAAGGCAAGGTGAGGTAAGGTGAGGTAGGGACGGGGACTAGACTGCTGGTTGGTATTCCGGACTCGGCTATGCTTCAGGGGCGATGAGTGGACAGCTTGTGCAAGCAGGACAGGGTAGTGTAGGGTAATGCGTAGGGAGTCAGGGAGTCTAGGAGTTCTAGGCGGTTGTGGCGGGGTAGGTAAGTGAGAGGGAACTCGAGTCAATCAACGGGCGGTTTTATTAGTAAATGACAGGACGGGCTTATGCCTTACATAAAAGGACTGCAAACAATACGATATGAGAGCTTGGGGAAGGGAAGGGAAATGATGAGGTTCAAGTGCAGTTCTGGTCAGATCGCAAAGCGGACAGATATGTTGTCTTCTGTAGGGGTAAATCCGTAGGTAATCCGTATGTAATCCCTTAGCTATGCCGGTAGTTATATCTATCTACATATCCCCGTTGCACACATACCACGCTCAGTCGGTCAGTAAAGCAGGTGGTAGTACGGAGTAGGCAGGTATGACAATGCCTTCCTTGTGCACCGACCGTACCTGCCAAGAGGGAAAGGCAACGGCTGTCGTTGGCGGTGATTGGCCGTGTCGTTGGTGCAACCGTTTGTTGACGTTGTACCGTTAATTAACGTACAACATCAGTACTGTACAACGGTGCGCAGTGAGTTGTACGGAGTATTACGCAGTACGGAATAGGCAGAGGGGCACGAACAGGCCTGTCTCTCGACGATCTCGAAGCAATGGCCAACCTGAGCTGCACACGCAATCTCCATCGTCTTACGATTTCCCATCTTCTAGACGGGCTACGTCTACATAGATTCTCCTTAATCTTTCTCGGGTTATACCTACTGCCGTTTATATTCCGTACTGCCGTTTATAGCACGTCTTTTATTAAGTGCTGGGTTCGCGGATTAGTTTGTCCAGAAGGCAAGGGCGAACACCAAATGAACCGCGGCTCCTACGAAGTACATAACGCATGTGGTTAGTTATGTAATCTTCCATTTTAACGGTTCCGTCTTCAGTCTCCAGCTCTGCCGCGATGGATCTACATATATCAATGTGCCTGTAAGAGATAATACATACGATCTGATAAAGGGAGATTTAATTCGGTAAGCGGGATCGATAATTCCGAAACCTCTTTTGGTCCTCACTCATCAGATCGGTAATGCCTAGAACTAACACACTAATGGAAAGTGATCGTGATCCTTGAACTACGGTACCGATGTAAGTTGAAGCTATTGCGTAGACCTGGGTGAAGAAAGAATGGCTACGAGTAGCTAGCCATGATATTCCTTGCTCCAGTAATCCGTTCCTGTTTCCTGGGTCAACTCATTGGTCCGGGTTTCCCATGAATTACCCAGGGTACGTGAACGGAAGACCGAAGAGAGGATAGCCAGCTGTGAAAGGCCCTTGCTTCGATACCCATAACCTTGGGTAGAGTTGTAGGCTAACGAGTACCGGGTATGAAAATAAGATGGATGGAATATTCTCTCCGCGACATTGTAGTTTTGGTAGCCTTCCCGTTTGTCGCGTGACTAGCACTGTCGAACCCAGTGGCGTCTCCGAACGTGTCTCAGGACGTCTGACACGGTCTTAGACAAGACTGTCTGAGACTTGTCGTACGTCACGTATTTCTGTAAGAGCTTGAAACTCGTTTTCGGGATGGTCATAGCCCGAACCGAGGTCAATGGACTGGACAAGAGCGGCCCATCAAGCGATTTGTGACTTGACTGGTCAAGGACAATCGGCTGTGCAAGTAGGTATCAATTATCTCAGATGGGCAGAGATGGTTGTATCGTCTGGCTCCTAATCTATTTTGTCAAGTCTTGTAGTATTTCGTAGTAAGAAATAGTCCTGATACCTATATCAACTTAACCGGCATGGCTCATAAGTCAGCCCGCTCTTCTGTTGGTTTCAAGCTCCCAGACATCTTGACTGTTATGTTGTGTCGTTTAATTCAGCAATAACGTCTTCGAGTTGCTGGAACTTATCCAGTTGGCAGGATCGAAGGCTTCGTCGACCTCGCAACGGATACAACGAGGGGAGCAAGACCTGAATCGTGATTAGACAAGTAACGAGTACTGTTATCTAGTCATCTCGGTGTCGCCTGACTCTGTATAAATAAGGCAGGTGTTAAGAATCAGAAGATTCGAGCGACGGGTCCGGGATTTGGCCTGGGACCTTAGACGCCTCGTCGGCGTGTGGTAGCGATACGCAATGCTGCCGGGTCCCCCACATATATGACCAGATCAACATCATCTTTATGGGTATCGTATCCATTCTTCCGCATCAGAACCTGGTAGCTGTGAGGGGTAACGACAGGATACCTGGGGTAATAGTTGACGAAGAAGCTTCCAGCGGCTTTTTCCGGTACCTGGGTCGAAACGTGCCCTCAGTCCACGATGATCCATCAACTGCCAGTCTCCAGATCAAATACCGTTCGGTAGTGTCGATTAGTTCTTTCAAAAGTGCCGAACTATCGTCCTTTGGACTTGAAACCGCCTGCCGGACAGATTCTCGACAGGAAGAAGTGAGTCTGACATTGATAGACTGCGCCGGCAGCGTAGTGACCAGGTAGTACCGAGCATTATTAGGCACTACTGTGATGAAGACCCAACGCGATCTGCATGGCTACCGCAACGCCTCACCTATCTGAGTAGGTATCGTGACTGTAGGCATTCCGCATGCAGGCCGAGAAGGGACTAGCTCGTCGCGGTTGCGATGGAGTTGGCATCACTTGCATCGTGCATCGCCTGATACTTTCGCCCTCTCCTGTCGTCCGATATTCCGCACTCCCATTGACGGTCGGTAGTTCTAGACATTCGAGATCGACTGACTAGAATGTCTTAGAAACTTACTTACATACGGAACACACATATTGTCTACTCATATGATATGTGCCTTGTGCAGTCGGTGAGCTGATTCCAAAAGAATGGAGGTTGATTGGAAAGGAAGACGCGAAAGCGAAAGCGACAGAGAGATCCATCATTGCGACTCAAGAGAAGGTTCCTAACGGAATACCGGATAAGGTGTCTCTCGCGACTCGGCATCGTTATATCACGGGTTATTATAATAACCCGTACAACTAAGGGTAGCAAAGTGCCTGCAAGCACCCCGGCCTGACTTTAGTTCTTTAGCTGTTCCGAAACTCGCCAACACCCGAGGCTTGAATGGCCTGCCACGAGACTGTCAGGATTAAAGGTCCAAAACCCCCGTCGCGACTGGGTAGGTATTCTATGTATATCTCACTCTCAATCTCCGACATTTTATACTGCAGCAATTTAATCTACGGAGTACCCATGTTGAGGTCTGGTTTCTTTTCGATCCAGGCGAGCCCTGCGTGCAGTACATATTACTCGTAGACAAGGTATTGTTCCCTGTAGGTACCTTCCCGAGCGCAGGTGCCGGTACTCGTACATACCTGACAGTCGAGCGAGAGGTTCCGTGAGAATGGTCTGCAATCCGTAATCCGGGCAAGCGGTAGGGGATAGACGGATAAATGTGTACGTAACGAGGCATGAAATCTCTTGGCCTGCACTAGAATTCGCATTTCCGTAGTCCCGTTCGGGTTAGACAGCGAGTACTTTAAGGCTTAGGGTGAGCAGGTGATACCGTAGCGTAAGGACGCGGAATGTACCTTCCCATCAGGAGTTCCCAACGCATTCATTCCGTACCTACATACACTGACAGATTCACACATCGCAAGCCAGACCTATGATTTGAAATCCTTTTGTTTGAATTTTGAAACTCTTGAACAAATGCGAGTACTTTGTGCATTCATTCACTGACGTGGCATCAGTCGTCTTCATTTCTTTTATAACGTACGTATGTTTGAACGTACACGTACTTGTGTATTCCGTATAATTCAATCGTAGGTAGCAGTTACCTTGTGCGCGACAAGCTCCGTGGTCGATGCCCCGTACCTTCCTCCCTCAGGTACTTATTCCGCGGGAGCCCGTAGTGAGTTTAAGTGACACACACCTAGCAGGCACGCTAAGGTACCAGGTCGGTGGTAGGCAATTTACGCAGCGATCTCCCCCCATCTCCCCCACTCCAGGTGCTGATAGTGGCCCAAGCCGCAGGGCCTAAGGTACCTAACAAAAGCACAAAAAAGAACACAAAAGCACAAGAACGCTTGGCAGTAACCGCACTAGGCAGTATACCTTATTTCGTATTCGTATATTATTTATTTCCTGCCCGGTTGCAGGACTAAACCGTACTTTCGCAGGTACCTTTGTATTTTCTGTCAACGTCTCACTTTGTGCGATAACAAAATGATCATCACAATGATGCAACCAGTCGAGTTCAAATTTTATTCCCTGGCCTAGTCCTGACTCCTCTGTACTACCGAACTTCGACCTGCCGACCTGTGCCTCTCTCCGCCTATCTGGATCTCCTCCATCATTATCGTCTTCCTTGCCTCAAAGTGTACACGTACTCTTTTCGCACAGCCTGACTCAGACAGGGGCGGCTTGAGAGACCTCTTCTTCTTCCAGCTGAAGACACTTATAATACCACCTCACCTTACAAGTACCACCTTGCCGTCTCACCCTTTCGCCAAGCTTCTACCAACCATCTTCTCTCCTTCTCTCTCTCTACTACTACCTCCCACTCACACACACACAAATCCAACCTCAATCCTACTCTCTCTCCTTCATACCTACATCTAAATCCTCTACCTATCTCAATCACATTCGTCTTCTCTCCATACAATTCCTCCTCCACCGCATAAGCAGCAGTTCTAGTCAAGCAAGACATTGACCTCCCCCTCAGTCTGTGCGAGCTGCCTTGCTGCTGCGTGTTTTTCGAGTTTTTCAACTCCTTTGATCTAGTCTACTCAACGTAGATCTTGCATCCTCCTTCTTCCTCCTTCCTCTCCCCGTCTCTTCTCCTCCTACATCTCACAAAATGGGTGCCCTCAAAGAGGTTCTCTACTACATGTTCCACCCCAACCAGCTGCGGTCGATCATCCAGTGGTAAGCTTCAGTCTCTGCATCCACGTGTCTTTGTTCTTGCTCTCCCAACGTCCGAGCACAGTGACATGCAAGAATATCAAGCGAATTCGTACTAAAGCGCAAGTCGCATCGCAGGAAAGTATGGCACGAGCCAGTTCACGTGCGTGATCCCTCCAAGGAGGCGCCGACCCTGCAGTCATGCTTCAAGTTCTTGAACATGACGAGTCGGTCCTTTTCGGCCGTCATTCAGGAACTCAATCACGACATGCTTGTCCCCATTGCTCTCTTCTACCTCGTACTGCGTGGTCTCGACACCATTGAAGATGACATGACCATCTCCGCTTCTATCAAAGAGCCCATGCTGCGCGAGTTCTACAAAAACCTGAAGAAGGATGGTTGGACCTTCAACGGCAACGGACCCGACGAGAAGGATCGTGAGCTGCTCGTTCACTTTGACGACGTCATTGCCGAGATGAAAAAGCTGAAGCAGAACTACTTCGACATCATCGAGGACATCACCATCAAGATGGGCAATGGCATGGCCGACTATGCTATCAACGCTGAATTCCAGGCTGGTGTAGTCACTGTCGCGGAATACGAAAAATACTGCCACTACGTAGCTGGTCTCGTTGGTGAGGGTTTGACGCGCATTTTCGTTGGCGGCGGCTACGCTAACCCCGCTCTTCTCGAGCGCATGGAGCTCACCGAAAGCATGGGTCAGTTCTTGCAAAAAGTCAACATTATTCGTGATGTGCATGAAGACTTCCTCGACAGCCGTCGCTTCTGGCCGAAAGACATCTGGAGCAAGTACGTCGACAAGTGGGAGGATCTCTTCGACCCCAAGTACCGTACGCAGGCGGTTCACTGCAGTTCAGAAATGGTCCTCAACGCCTTAAAACATGCCGACGAGTGCTTATACTACATGGCCGGTATCAAGGAGCAGAGCGTCTTCAACTTTGTTACTATTCCTCAGACCATGGCCATTGCCACCCTGGAACTCGTCTTCCAGAACCCGAGAATTTTCGACAGCCATCTCAAAATCACCAAGGGTGATGCCTGCCACCTGATGATGCAATCAACACAGAACCTGCGCCTAGTGTGCGACGTGTTCCGGAAGTACGCGAGGCGGATAGCTCGTAAGAACGATCCCAGAGATCCTCATTATCTGGAGATCAGCATGGCGCTTGGCAAGGTTGGTTTCTGCCCGTAGCAAATTTTTCACCTCGATTCAAATGCTGACATTTACGGTACAGATTGAACAATTCATTGAGACACTGTTCCCTTCACAGAACGTAAAGCACGTAAACGCATTACATGCAGAAAAGACCAAGGAGTCAAACCCGAACGAATTCTGGGAATCGTTGATGTTGATGCTAGCCGTTGTTTTCTTCCTGGTCGTAGTATCAGCTATTATGGTACGTACTTGGAGCTCCCTTGCTCAACTTCCTTCTCCCTTTCACGACTGGCGCTCACCATAGAAACAGCTGGGCGTTGCATGGGCCATGGGAGCTCGCTGGGATACGATCCTGGGCAGCTCTGCCGTATCGAGTGTCGAAGAAGCGGCAAAAATAACGACGAAAATATCCCACGGGGAGTTATAATTAATTCTGTGTTGGTGATATACACATATATACCAACGGGCTGTTTTTAATGCCCTTTATGCATGATAACGAGGTTTTCATACTTACCAGGCCAGGGAAATTCGGCACGGGTGTCGACATTATGGGTTCTTATGAGGTACTTATACTTTTTTTCTAAAGAGGCAACAAACCAGGAGGCCAAGTTTGTTCGATTCCTCGATATCGTCACGACCTGGCACAAGGTAGCAGTGGCATTAATAACTAATTCCGATCCATTCGGCTTGTCTTCGTCGTTTCACCCTCCGCCGAGGGCTTACTGCTTGCAGCGCCGCGCCATCATACATGAACAGTGGGAAAGATGAGAAACACAACACCGCAAAAAAGCATGGATGTCAAATTACAGTTCAGTCTCTTCCAATGACTGCGACTGTGCCGAGAAGTGCTGATAGCAAACCCCATCGCGAGGAGTACCGAGTCCAAACAGCGACTCGTCGGCACTCGATGGTATCCTTGGAGAACCCGCTCTTGAAAAAAGGCTGGTTTGCCATCGAGGATCGCGAACATTACCATGCGTCCAATCTTCCGTGAACGACTTCCGTGCGACTATTCTGACCCGAGTGTGCTCGATTATACGACTTAACTCTCATCGGTATTCAGGTGACTTGAGGAATCATCAACCACATGAGCTGGCTGATCGGTGCGGGTTTAGAGCTTGTCTCCTAGATATCAGGGCCTCGCGTCCAAATTCAATACAAGATACCCGTCTCGGGTTTGATTATCTTCACAGAACTCCGAAACGTTGACAAACTGAATTTGATCGTGATCTTTGTGAATTGAGGTATGTACTGACAAATGCTACAGGTTATGACTGCCTCTCAACGGCACATCATCCATTCAACTCTGTTGAATAAGTATGGCTTGGCATGGGTTTCGAGAAAGGATTTACATCTTGCTCTCCCGATCGCCCCTGATATTGCTTCTCTTACAAAGTGCGACTCTCGTCAGCCTGGTCGTCCCCTTTTATATCTTAAATTTTATATCTGAGCCGTATGCGGATCTCGCGGCGTTCTCGCTGACAGGACGAAATGCTCTACCTATCTACGAAATGAGACAAATGTTTGTCTCAGCAACTCGCCGCTATAGGGAGAAAGAAGAAGAGGCGCATCCCTCGTGGGGATACAAATCCAAAAGTTCAAATCGCCGCTTCTCAAAGTACTATCTATACATCTGGTTGCGCGTGCAGGCTTTTCTATAAAGATATTGATACTGGGTTGATATAAACCATATCCCCAGATCAAAAAGGACAACGGGTTTACAAGTTCCCGTTGTTGGCGATCGCGCCCGTGGTCCCCTGGACGTTCTTCACAACGCCCGCGCCCGTCGCGGCCGCGAGCTGCTTGATGCGCCGCGATACGGCAGCTGCGGTGGTCAGACCTTCGAGACTCATGAGATACGCGGCAAGACCCGCGACGTGAGGAGATGCTGTGAAGCGCGTTAGCAATCAGACCGAATTAGGGGTTCATACAAAAAAGGGGGAATTGAAACTCACCCATCGACGTCCCACTAAGCGTCTGCAAATCATGATTATTCTTGATCCCAACACTCAAGATATTCACGCCCGGCGCATAAATATCCACCGCACCGCCATAATTACTAAAGTCCGCGCGCTGATCATTCGTCGGGTCGACCGCGCCCACGGTAATCGCATTCGGCGAGCTCGCCGGACTGCTCGTGCTCGCGTCCTTCGCATCGTTTCCGGCTGCCACAACGGGGACCACGCCCGCCGCGACAAGGGCCTCGATGGCCTCGTTGATGGTCTGCGATTTGCCCCCGCCGAGCGACATGTTCATGACGGCTTTGCCCCCGAGCTTGCGGCGTCGCACGTCGGATTCGACGAAGTTGAGACCTTCGAGCACGTCGGCGTTGGTCCCGCCGCCGTTGGCGTCGAGGACTTTGACGCCGAGGAGACGGACGTTTTTGGCGATGCCGAAGGTTGCGCCGCCGATGGTGCCCGAGACGTGGGAGCCATGGCCGTTTTCGTCGGTGTTCTGGTACTCATCAGTCATCCCATCACTTACAAATCCACCCTCCCCCCCAAAAAAGCACAACAAGGGGCACCTCTACACTGAGAAAATACTTACAGCCGACCCATTGACCGCATTAAACACCATCTCCGCCCTCCCCTGAAACTCCTCATGCGTCGTCAAAATCCCCGTATCAACCACATACGCCGTAATGCCCGTGCCAGCCGTATCATCAAAGACATAATTCCCCCCACCCGTCTTCGCATGGCTCATTCTCACAAGTCCCGGCGGCGCATTCGCTTGTGCGAGGAGCGCTGACGCCTGCACGTACTGGTTCGCCTCGATGTACGAGACTACGTCCATCGCGTTGATCTGGGCGACCATGATGTGGTCGCTTTCGAGCGCCATGGCGCGCCAGCCGTTGGCCATGCGGAAGGTGCGGATTCGGGGCGTGGAGGGGAAGAAGCGTTTGTCGTTTGAGTTGTCATTGGAATTGGAGTTGGGTCGGTTGGAATTGAGACGCGTATGCCGTGCCAGGGCCGTCCGGATCGAGGTCTCGTGGGCGTCGATGGCGTCGTGGCTGAAGGTGCTGTTGTAGACTACGATGTAGGAGTTTGGCACGATGTGTTCGGCGTGCGGGTTGCTGATGAAGGCACGGATGTCGTCCGCGGTGGGAGTGGAGGGGGAGGAAGGGGCAGGGAGGGGGGTTGCGAGGGCGGTGGTGAGGGTTAGGAGGGTTGTTAGGAGGTTGGAGAGGGTGTGCATTTTGTTCAATTGTTTCCTCGTTTGTGTATGAGTGTTTTATCTTAGGTATTGTTTAACGAGAGTCTGAATTCAAAGATCGAGACGAAAATTGTCCTTCGACGTTGTCCCAGCCAAGTCGAGGCGACGGGTAGTGAGTGAGTGAGAGTCTTGAATTGAACTAGAGCTGGCTTGAATGAGTGCGTGCCAACTTGTTAACGAGTCGCGATATCTCTTTTGTTTTCTACGAATTGTGCGAGCCGGTTATATAGATTGACGACGAAGGAGGGGATTGATGCCTGATTCAGTGGCAGAGATGAATCAGAGAGCAAGAAGATCTACGACCGAGAGGCGAAACCAGTGAATATAGCCAAAGATGAGATCGAAATGACTATGTCTATATCGGTGAATAAGTCGACAAAAGGAGCGTGCGTGAGCGACAAGAGAGAGCGAATGTTCCTCAGCGAACCCAAGGGTTCTATAAGTCGATGGCCCGAAAGAGGGCCTCTGTTTCTGTTTTTGTTTTTTTCTTTCCCGTTGATCGTGTTTCAAATAAAGACGTAGTGGGGAAAGCCAGAATAGGGAAAGAAGAGAATCTTCCGGAATATAAAGAACGAAGGAAGGATAAGGGAGGGGAGGGGAGGACGAAGGGGAAGCACAATTTCGAAGATAACGAGAGAGGAGGACAATTACAACAATAATGTACTGGGAGAGAGACACAAAAGAGGTGAGATGGCAAACAAAGCGGTACACCTTGGATTATGCCGACCAACCTGGACCCCTACGAGTACTTCTTATGATACGTTGTTCTGCTGAGTGTGTTACGATGAGAGACTCTTTTTTGTTCGCGAGCTGAATCGTGAGATGCCGCTCCGAAACTCTGGGCGTCGAGAGAGGAGAGGGAGAAAAAAAGAGGCAATCATGCACGATGTTGACCTTGGCCGCAGTAGTCGCCAGCATCCCGTGGTTTATGATGGTTACGCCAACCCGGGTCTTGATCCAGGGGCCTTTCTTACTATTTCCCTAAGACGGAGATGACATTGGCTTCAATACTTCGCTACATTCATGGCGCTCAAACAAAATGCCCACCCATGTCATTTTACTTTTGAGTGCAAAGATGGATATGGACACTAGCGGAACGGGCGCACTTGGTCAGTGGTGGCCAAGCAGGAGCCTCATGGTCACAGAGCGCTTATTATTGTGCGTAGTGTGCGGAGAGATTTATGAGGGTTGAGGGTTGTGAAATGTCGTTTTTGCCGCCAAGTCAAACAATTGGTTACCAAGAGTCGTTAAAGGAGGGAGGGAGATCCTTGCCATGTACATCATCCAGGCATTGATCCATCCGCCAGGCATAGGTATATTTCTGTCTTGGTATGCCGCAGGTACCTCGTCTTCGCGCCCAGAGAGAGTCTCAGCCGGCAAGCTGCAACCGACAGTCAGCTTCAACGTTTCGAGACCCATTGCCGAGTTGATCTATTTATACAACATATGTAGGACTAGGCTGTCTGGGTTGCATTTCCTGCCAACTATGTTTCAAATAGTATCGTAAACGTCGAGAGATACCCAGCAGGTCGTCGCTAGCATGGGTGTCGAGGGTGTCATATGGCAAAGTACCGGTCGTACCTACGGTAGGCAATTCATTAGTGCAGTGTCTACGACTACGGAGCGCTCCGCACGTTAGGCGCTAGGTTAGGGGTCTTTTATCCGCATGGGATCCTACTCTAATGAGCATCAGCCAAGACATACGTCAAGGACATGTCTTCTAGCTGAAAAGGGCGGCAGGGAAGAATCTTGACGAAGATGTGTGGTGTAGAGCAGAAAGTCGAAAGAAGTTGAGGCGATGAGAAGCTTGATGATAGTCATACAGTTTAACAGTGCCCAAAGATAGGGGCAAGATGCACTTCACACTGTGTAATCCGTCCGGGCGGTCTTAATGGCCAGTCAAAGATCCAGCATGACTTGCGGACCGTCGAGTCTGTGACAGACCGAAGCAGGCCGCTGGCCGTCGAAATGCCTGATTGGCCGGACTCACAAGTCAACGAGAAGTGTGGTTTCACCAGTCGTCGTTTCACCACATCTAACATGGCCGAAAAGCTGGCGTGCACTCGCAGCGAGATGAACAGGAAGGGAGATATCCAATCAGCCGGCCCATCGCTTGGAGAAGGTAATCCAGCGTGCTTTAGCGTCGTGTCGCCATCTGGGACATCTGGGAATCTGCTCCGTGCTCGAATCGATACGACGCGTGAGCGCTATCGGGACGATATCCAGCGTCCTCTGAAGTAAGGGGTTCATCGAGGACGCAATCATATCGCCAACCGGGCCAGATGCAATTTCTGTGCGAGGTGACACTGCGCCGGACTTGCTGGCATATCCTGTCCGGCACCAGTAGCACGCAAACGAATGCCATTAACGACCTTTCGACTTTTGCGTTGTCGATGCCATGCTTCCCTGCTCGCTGGCATCCGCTTCAGGACTGATCCCGAACCGACGTCTGCTGCACGGAGACATTCGCTCATGTCTCGAATTCATCAATACGAAAGAAGCACCGCCCGCAACTGGTGTTATCTACCTATCTCATGGCATGTTCCGTATTCCGTACAGGCGATGCGTGATACGGGAATACTTACAGCGAGTCTATGCGGAACATACGCTTTCTCTTCAACATGATAGAGAGACAACATCATGCATGGACGAAGGGATAGCCGGGCATCTGCGAAGGTACATCCGAGCCAAATCACAGCCCAGATGGTGTAGCATCCGGATGTGGAGCGGCTCTTGGGGATGGTGGCATCCATCACATTACTTCATGCTCTTTCGAGCAAATGTCGCAACACCGAAGAGGTTCGTGAGATGACTAATGCGGCGACAACGTCGTCGTCGCTCGTCGTTTTCTCTAAACGTCCATGTTGGAAAATGGCGTGGTTGATTTTGAGGCGATCAGAATATATGTGACTGACTGGTTTTCCTTTTACGGGATGATACCGCGTGTGATTCGCAGGCAATGATACCCAGTTTGGGTAGAGTGCATGTCTCATGCAATCCGTATGGTTACCAGGCGAAGGAGCAGGCAGTGTTCGTCGCTATCCGTAGCCTGTAAACCGTATAGGTACTCGTAAGTGTTGTTGTTTATAGATTCGTCTATGCCGTAAATGTATGAGGGCCACTTGCCATGATTCACTGAGGCATTAAGCAGTGTTAGTGCCGATAGCATATCGATGAACAGGTCAGAGAGACGAAGACATCTTCTTCATGGTGAACTTGATATATAAACGTCGACCGAACGGAAGCCGGAGATGCTCGAGTCGCGACCGATCATGTGCTTCGTATGCAAGTATGGCCTGCTTCGTGGTGGTCAATACTTGTACGCCCCTATTATTGACGACTCATCATCTGCGTCGTCTTCTTCGGCACGCCTCAGACGAGAGAGACATTTTACACGCCCGACTTGACTTGCCATGTCAAGCCTTTTTAGCTTCTACACCAGCAAAAGCCGTTTATCCACTCACGTACCCTGGCGCCTATCGTGGGGTTTATTACCGGTAGGGTCGCTATTAGTCCGGGCGAGTATCTCGGAGGTTGCCACTGGTTGCTGGTACTGCAAGTACTCGAAGGTTACCCGGTGCCATAGGTATCAATTGCCAATTCATATGAAAATCAGGCTTCACGAGGTTATCAACACCCTCCAACCCGCCTGCGCACAATACTTCCAGCGCCATGTAACCAGAAGCACAGATTACATTAGGTCTTCCGTAAGATAATCCGTAATCCATGGAGAATGTGTAAATTCCATACGGGCTCTGTAAGTATTCCGCACGTGGTGAACATTGACGACGATCATCGAGGCTGTTGACTTGGCTGCCGGCGCCTCACTTATGACTGCCGACCGAACAGGGTCCGCTAGTCGTCCTACTTTTCCTTTTTCTGCTCTTGCTCGTTGTTGTTGGTATACGAGCACGACTCGTCGCTTATTGCCCTCCACCTCGAACGTCCTCGCTTTAGGATGCTGACATTGTCATGCCGTTTCGTTGGCTTCTTCTCATGCACTCTCACCATCTTTGTGTAGTATTGTAAGTAAGCAATAGGGTCGATGAGTTCCTTATCAAAATCGAAAGGCTGAAATCCATATGGCCCGTAGGTAGGGTTTATATGATGTTGGCTACGAACAGGAGTTGTACGGATTACCGTGGTCTACGGTTAGGCAGTGGTCGTGATGAAGGTGGTGATGGTGATGGTGATGGGTGGGGGGGTTTTCTTGTGAGAGAGATGGAAGGAAGGATCGACTGAGAGGTTGGCGGTCGGTACTTCCAGTTACCTGTGAAAAGTACCTTCCTCTGTACTCGTAGCTTCGGCTGGTGGGTCGGATAGCTTTTCATAAGCGGGGTCTTGACTGGTCCCTCGCCAATGAATGTCCTTATCGAGTTCTTTGGTGATATCGCCCGTCCCCACGAGAGCCCTAGAGACCCTCACTCAATGTCCGCTACGGACGTCGTTAGAGTGCCCAAAAGGTGTCCCCACAGGGAAGTTGGTTAGGGCCCATTAGGTTCTCGTGCGGGTCCGAGCCGCCTTACTGTACGCTAGAGTTGGGCAAGTACCCGGTACAACCCTGACGCTGCATGGCGCATGCCATCGTGCCAACCCTCCCAGCACTTCCCCCTCCTCAAGTCGGTCCCGCTCCCAACTCCCCCAAGTAACCGCTACTCCTCGTCAACCATCCTGTCCCATTTGTCCCGTTCCCATTTATTTCCTGAGTCCACACACCGGTTTGACACGACATACATCACACGCTGCTGCTGTCAGCGCATGTGCCCGTTCCTTACTCGCTGAGCGACAGTGCAAAGCCAGACAGCCAGACAGCCAGGAAGCCAACCGTGAACCTGCAAGAAAATTCTTCGTCCGCTGCGTTCGCCCTGTCAACCCGTCCCGACGTCCAAACACTGCCGTCTGCATTCTACACTCGTACGTGCTGCATTTCCGTGCACACGACCTCACGAATTGTAGACGATCGTCTCTCTCACGGTCTCCAAACGTTAGTCTTGTCACCACACTCAGTCCAGCAGTATTCTACCTACCTATTCAGTATCATCATCATATTCATCACCACAACCGTATCTCCCTGTGAACTGTGAACCCGAACCAAAGCTCGAGCCAGAGAGTGCGCCTGGAGAGGCTGGCAATCAACCCGGACCCTCCCTCCAGTCCCCTCCAGACCCTCCCACCTATGATCTCCTCCCACTGACTGACCAAAAGAACGCCCGTCATCCCTCCTCCGCCTCCCCAAACCCATCGATGCCAACTCGGCACCTAATTTACCCCATCACCATCACCCCATCTCTCTCGGCCCAACTTCGCACACGATCAACATCGTCTCTCTCCCTCACCCTCTCTTCTGTTTCCCGCCTTCTGGCATCTATTCTGTACTACTAGTACTACTAGTATCCTATTCTTAAACTGACGTCCCAAGCATCACCGCCCACAGTCCTACGGTTCTACGTGCCCGGCCGTCCTAGTTCTCCTCTACCGTAAAGGACTCTTGTTATTTGATACTCTGGACGTAAGGACGTAACCCTTCGTTTGACCCCACGGGATACTTGTCCGCCTTCTCATCCTGCTCCGCGGCGAACGACGCGCTGGTCATGACCGCCGGGTCTCTTGACTCAAGCTGTAAACAAGTGAACACCGAAACATATGACAGGCATGCCTCTCAAGAATCCCGCTGAGGCTGAGTGCCTGTCCGAAGACGGACTTCGAGACCCCTTCGATCCTTCTGTCGCGAGAGATGCCTACCTCCCGCGTGAAACTCCTATCGACCGCAAACGCCGTGTTGACCACGAAGACAACAACCAGAGTCACGAGGACAACGACGATGAGGGATCTGCATCTGTAGAGCTGGCTGCCATTATGACGGCCACATCAACACCCGTGACGCCAGGCCCCTCCAGTCCACCGCTCGACCCACCCAAGTCCGCCGATTTCGTTCCACCAACACGACCTAGCAGCACCCCCTTCCCCAATGCGCATCAGAGCCCGTCCGAGATCCGCTGCCTGGCCCGACAATCGACCGGTAACGATGCCGATATGCGTTCTCTACGAGGTGCTTTCGCCTCCTTGTCTGTGGATGAGGAGCGCACAGTCCGTACCCTTTTCCAGCTACCTGCTGAGATCCACGAATGCATTTTGGACCACATTTTCGGCTACCGCGTATCGGCGTCTTCACCGAGCTCCTTGAGTGTCCCCAGCATCAACGCCCGGAGTTGGAGTACTGCCTTACGCCATTCCCGAAGAAAAGAGCTGTCCAATCTAGCTCTGGTCTCTCCACTCTGGCGAGATTTGATCCAGGCGCGACTGTACCGACACATCAAGCTTAAGGCGACGGTCTCGTCTGTTGACGATGCTATGATCTTCTTTGCGCAGCACCCTCATCTGGGAACGTGTGTAAAGCACGTGGAGATCTGGTTCCCCGTCTTCCAGCCCAAGTACCATTCTCCCGCCGTGGCTGAAGGCTCACTGGCTCTGCCGACCGTGTCTCCAGAAGGCATTGCTAGCGCTACCTATGGCCTACCAACGGACAATGCGACCATGGAGGAAGTGTTCTCGCTTGTGCGCTTTACGTTCCCTGAGGCGCGAGTTTTGACGCTTGAGGGTGGCGAGAGAAAAAAGGCCCCACGCGTTCGCTTCAACGTCCCTGGCTCTACTCTCGCCCATGGAGACGGAGTCTTACCACAGATCCCGACGATTCGGACCCTCATCATCAAGGGCCAGTGGAACATCATTCGACAACCGAAGGACTGGGAGTGTATTTCCAAAGCCTTGCCGAACCTAGAAGAGTGGCACGGCACTTATGCTAAGGGTAAATCGAAGAGCTACCTGAGCATAGCGCACAGCCTAGATAACCTAGCCCGTAACATTACGAAGCTCAACCTCTGTCTCGAGTGTGACTACCGCAGAGAGATCACCTGCCCGCCGTATTACATGAAAGTCACTGAACAGGTACACTGGTGTGAAAAGTTAGCCAAGGCCGCGAGCCATCTCGAGCATCTCTCGTACACGGGACGCGTTTGCCACACCTTCTTCGATCTCCTGGCTCGACACACGGACCCTCGGACGACTCGGCTCAAGACCATCGACATTACGGTGAAGAACTGTTGCCGGCAGAATGCCCAGTGGAACGAATCGGGCTCGGGCATTACTGACATGCACTTCATCGGTGCGTTTGAGCTGCTTGTCTTGAGTGGCATTCGCGCTCTCGAGCGGCTCAAGACGGTGAACCTGTTGCGGATTCGTTACGTTGACCTTGGTATGTACACGGCTTTGTCGCGTGTCACACTCTCTCTCACTCTCCCACTCTCCCGTTATATGTATATACCTTGCCTGCTAATCATTCTACCGTCAGATTCCCCTGTCCCACCTTTGAATCCATACTTCTTAGTCCGCGATGGATGGTGTTCGGGCGTCTGGAGCGACCAGATCCTTGAAGAGATCTATCGTGTACGACCCAACATTCGCTTCAAGGAAATCATGGACAGTTTCGGCGAAGTCGCCTATAACAAAGAGGGCCGCCTGATCATCAGTCCTGACTTCCCCAAGTCACGTGTGCTTTCTCTTAAACTGGCCAACTATGCCATGCTCGCAGGTGGCATTACGATTTTATGAACGTCGGGAGCAGACTCGACACGTTGTTGTGGCCCGGAGCACAACCATCGGCGAGCGGGAATGACGGAGTTCACAACGATATGGCTTGATTTGATATGAGAGACGTACATGCACGCACGCGATTTGAAGCAACCAAGATACAAAAGGTTCCATATGCCTCACGGGGGACTGAGTATCGTTATGCTTCTTCCATCGACTCTGTTTTCACGAAAATGTCTTTGCATTTGACAGGCAAGTTAGGATTGGCGTTTGAAGCCTCAAGAGCCCTACACCTCGATGCACTATGGTAGGGCTCTAGGGCAGGACGCAAAACAAGTGCAATGCGGGGCAGTTTGACTTTGATTTGCTGGTGGATAGTCTCGTCCGTCATTTACTGGCAAGGTCTGTTGAGTGGTTTATTTGAACTTGCTATTTGTGTGCGTTTCGGGCGCGTTTCTGTTGCTTTTCTTATGGTTGTATCCGGCACATAATATACCCACTACGGTGCTACTGTTCACGGCGTTAACTGGGGATCTCCGGAGAAACTACTTGCTGGCGATAGATGGAGAGAGAGAGAGAGAGAAACACGCACACAGAGAGGGAGACGGGGAGACAGGGAGAGAACGTGGGTAAAGGATGGCGCGTGGGTTACCTTTGAGATGGATGAGGGAGGATCGTTGTCCCTTTTTCACCTACCTCCCTACCTACCATCCTCCTCACCTCCCGTGTTTCTCGTTTTTATTTTTCACATTTGCTTTCAGAACCGAAAAGTCATTCAACGTTTTTTCCCAGATGGCAGGAAAATTGCTTTGTGAAAGTCATGAAATAGATGAATTGATTCGGTGTCTTTGCACCCCTTTGCAATAATCTTCTTCTCTTGTTGTTATTGTGATGTCTATCTTGTCTATGGATTTTGGTAATGAGATAAATACTCTAATTCGCTAGATCGTCGATGATTAAACCCAAGATGAAACAATTGACGGCGAAGAAACCGAGTGATGCGAGCCAGAGACCAGGCACGAAGGTACTCAGACCGAGGAACTCGAGGTTGTAGCCCTGTTGTAGCCATAGGCCTTGACTCACGACCCAGAGGAGGAGAGCGAGTATGCCCGTGACGGCTCGTTTCCTTGTGAGGAGAGAGGAGCGCGGGAGGTATAGGGGGAGGAAGACCATGTACCAGAGGAAGTACTTTGATTGTTAGTTTCTCATTCCAGAACAGATTACAAGATCTCGTATAAGGCAGCATGAAGAAAAGGGGATAGATGAAGAGAAGAAGGAAACATACCTGGCTCGTGCAAACCTTATTAAAACTAACAAACGCAAACGTCTGCGCGAGCAGGGTCGTGGGGAGATCTTTCTTCGCGCCGACCAGGGGGATTAAGACCGTTGACAGCAATAATTGCGGGAGGAAGGCGAGGGATTCGATTTTGCTACCCCAGGTTGTCGTCGCCGTTGCCGGTTCAACTGAGGATGATGATAAAGATGGAGAAGAAGAGGAGGAAGAGAGGTAGAGTAAAATGTTGTAAGGACTGAAATTATGCCTGTGATCGATGCGCGTGACGTGGTGCAGGTACGTGTGCGTGACGAAGTCGAAGCCGTAGATGCCGTACATGAGTCCGTTCAGCGCGGCGAAGGTGGATAGGCTGATCAGGGCTAATTTCACGCGGTCGAGGGTTATGAAGCCGAGCATTTTCCCTAACACTCCTTTCTCCCCTTTCCCCTTCTTTTGGTTGGCCTGTTTGTCTTGCTGGGAGGTAGGAGAAGGAGAAGACCCCATCCTCTCCCCATCCATCCACCAAACAACAGCCGCCGCATAAACAAACGGATAAATCTTAAAATGCACGCCCAATCCAAGCAAGACTCCCGCCAAAGCGACCCGCTTCTCAAGCACAGCCCAAAGCAACGCCGTAACAAGCGCACCGAGCAAACCCTCAGAACTCCCCCGCGTACTAATCGTCGCGACCATGGGGTTCAATAACCAAATACTCGCGAAGCGACAGGCTCGATGAAGTGGCATGGTTTTGCGGAGGATGCGGATGAGGAAGTATCCCGCGAGTAGGTCCGCGAGGGCGAAGAGGAGTTTGCCGGAGGAGAACCACGCTGGGCCGGGGAGGGTGGTGGGGTAGAGGAGCCAGGCGAGGAGGGGGGTGTATCTGTAGGTTTCGCGCGCGTAGGGGGTGGCAGAGGCGGAATTGAAGGTGTAGCGTGTTGCGTCGGTGAAGACGAGGTAGTCTATGTCGGTGTATTTGAGGGGGGAGTGGGCGTCTTGCCAGAGGCCGTAGAGGAGGAGGGTGAGGCGGAGGAGGAGGGCGGTTGTGAAGAGGGGGATGGGGTGGGAGATGAGGGTTGTTAGGGGCATTGTGTGTTTGGTTTGGTGTGGTGATTGGGTTGGTGTTTTGTTTGATGAGGGTGATGTTTGTGTGGTTTACACCATGATAGTGTCACTCAGGGGCGGTTTGATGAGGACATGTAACCCGTATGAGGACGGGTTATAGCAAGCTGTCCTTGATGGGAGTGTTTTCATCAAGGTTACTCAATCAGGTCGGGTATCCAAACATTAGTGAGTCAAACTTATAAGCAGTTCATTCCATCTTCCAATCGATGAGAGATGGTGTTTGGAAGGGATGAACTCGTCAATTGCTGTCGTGATGTGATGGATGGATTGGATGAAGTACGTCTCGATAATACGTCGTTGTTGATAAGGCAGCAGACAGACAGATAAGTACCTACACGCAGCTGGCAGACAGCTGTCACCTCCCGTCACCGCCCGACATAGAATAAGGTACCATCGTCATACTTCACGTTCACTCTCCTCTCTCATCAACACCAACAAACACCTACATCACAGCCAAAAATGTCGGAAGTGATCGTCCCCAAGAACGTCACCGGTGGTGTTAAGAGAGACCACCAAGGCAACGAGAAGGGGAAGAAGCTGGAGGCTAAAGGCCCCGCGGATCACCCACGCAATGCCTACACCTCCATGTTCGAGGGCTTCCGGGATGAGCTCGACGAGCATCACGATCGCCGCATGCGCATCGGCAAGGTCTCGCGGGACGTCACTGCGTTGAGCAAGAAGATGTACGCATTCTTCTGATCTTATGAAGTGGTTGGAATAAATACTGACCGTTGATTCTCATATAGCATCTTCTCACTGCAGCGGTAAGTTCACTCACCTCGCTCACCTTCTCATCTTCAAATCTCAAATATTAGATCACGTTGCTAATGTTTGTTCAGCGTCCGCAAGCTCGGCAAGCCCATCCCCGAGCGCATCCAATCCGAGATCGACGGGCGTCTCAAAGAAATCGCGGAACTCCTCGCCACCATCCAGGCCGACGTGCAGGGCATGAACCGCCACCGGTACCCTTTGATCTGCCTGGAGGAATTCGTCGAGGCCGTCTCCTTCTTGCACTACCTGCGCCACCAGACGCTCATGACGCCCGCTGAGGCCCAGAAGGCGCTGCCGGCCGACATCGAGCTGACGGCAGCGGACTACGTCTTCGGTATCTTCGACCTGACGGGCGAGATGATGCGGTTCGCGACGGCTGTTACGGCGTTGAGTGGGGGGATGCCTACGGGTGATGACGAGAAGAAAGAAGAGAGTGAAAAGGGCGAGCGGACCATCTTGACGGATATGCAGGATGTGAGCTCGATGCTGCAGATCTGTCCGACGGTGGGCGGCAAGGTGGGCGTGTACTTTAAGAAGCTGGCCATCATGGTCGAGCAGGTGCAGAAGGTGGAGAGGCTGGGGTATGGGGTGATTGTTCGGGGGAAGGAGAGGCCGAAGGGGTGGATGCCGGATCTGGAGGGGGACGGGACTCGGGAGGGGGAGGATGTTGCTATGGAGGGCTGAGCCATGTGTATTGGTAATCTGCTCGGCGTTTTTTTGCTACGGATTATTTTGCTTGCTTCTATTCTTGCTACGTACGTACGTATCGGGATTCACGAGCTGGAGTCTTCTATGAACTGCCGTGAGTGCTTACGAACGTACTTGTGATCAGACACGCAAGACTATGTTTACTCGTAGTCCCTGGCGTGGTAACGGGGTCTCGGTAGCGTCAAGCGGGGAAATAGGGGGGAAGAGAGGATGAGGAATTCCGGGGTAGGCAAAAAAAGTGGTCACACGACGGGTGCATGACTACGTCTTAGGTTCGATTCCATCCAGTACAGCCTGCCACGCCTAGTTGGGGTTAACTGTTGCCTTGTCTAGTCAGTGCCAGTTATGTTCATTCCCCCAATTCTTGACGTAAAGAGTTCGGAATTCATATTCCACAACGAGGCGTGAGAGGGAGAAGGAAAGGAAAAGGAGAACCTGTTGATCGCCTCCTGACCGGGTTAGGCGTCTGGTGATTCGGGCTCGTTCTAGACGCGCTTAGTCTCTGGGGTAAAGACGTCATTGATCCGGGGGATGCGGTTGCTGATGGACAACTCATTCGGCTCATCTCACCTCATCTTATCCATCTCAGGGCATCACTAGTATCACCAGTTGTGGCAGGAAAGGAGAGAAAGAAGTGAAGATCAAGCCTTCAGGTATCATGTTGGTATTATATATAAGAATTTGGTATCATATGAGTGTCCCGCCATTCCGTCCCTGTCCTCCTCTTTTCGCGTGCCAGGTCTTATACAATTGGACTGTATATTGGCTTCATTATCTCTCCGTAGCAATGATGAGATGAAGAGGTTTCTGTCTCATCCTTCATCGTCCTAATCCGTGCCCTTCCGTCCCAAGCGTATGTCATGCAAACGGGTGTATAAATACGCCCGTCGTTGTAGATTATATTCGTAACCGCGTAAAAGATCCACGACTGGATATCTCTACTCCTTTTCCCGGAGTAGAGAGTCGCTTCTTGTTCGTTGTTCCGCGGCGTCGTGATATTGTGATTCCGGCATCGTAGTCCGTGTCCCGAATAGGGGGTGTACGACTTAGACGGTCTCGCGCTCCGACTTGACGCGGGCCTCGCGGGCCTTGTCGGACCAGGGGAAGTGGAAGACGGGGATGATGAAGAAGGAGTTGCTGGTTCACTGTTAGCCAATTCATCCTTTTCCCCAAGATAAGAGAACATACCTAGTATCCGCCATACCAGCAAAAGCATTATACCACGCCAAGAACGCAGCCAGCAGACCGAAAACACCACCCGTCTTCTGCAGGGCCAGCGAAGCAGTCGTGTTACCGTTTCCAGCCGCGAACTCGGAGCAAGCGAGGAAGAGGAAGGCCAGGTCGAGCGTGAGGAAGAGCGAGCAGAACATGACGGTCGAGCGCAGCGTGCAGAGAAGAAGGATGAAGGTGAAGATAAACCAGCCCGTCAGGAAGAAGCCGAGCACGGAGGCTGTTTCTGCTTCGTCGTATACGGAGAGCGTGGCGAATCCGGGGGTCAACACGATGGCGTAGGAGATCCAGAAACCGCCGTAGGAGGAGAGGGCGGTGGCACCGAAGGTGTTGCCTACGGCCATTTCCCTGGATGGTGTTAGTTATCTATATGATTGGTCGTATAGGTAATTGGTTCGATGGGAAGAGTTACTCACCACATACCAGCCAACAGCTGGACGAGACCACCATAACCGAAAGCCAGGGACAGAACAATGTTGGGTTCGGAGACATTGCGGGTGTTGAGGTTCAGGAGCGACAGGACGAAAGTCGTCAAAGCGAAGCCCGACAGACCGAGGGGCGCCGGGTTGGCGAACTTGCGATGCTCGTTCGGCCGCCAGAGACCGGGCTGGAACTCACCACCGAACGCCGGAAGACGGGCCTCGCCGTCGGAGTGCACGTTGGCCTGGGGGTTGTTGTACTCGATGCGGGCGCGGGCCTGGTTGTTGTTGAGCAGGTAGGCGTCGGTTTGCGCGGGGACTGCGCCCTTCTCATCCATGGACGCCATTGTTGCTGTTATGAGATGGAAGATATTACGCCGGGGATAGGTAGGGGATGTGTAAGTGGACTACGGTATAAGAGTGATGTGAGATTGTGTGAGCGACGGCTCGGTCTTACAGCATACACCCCGTGTCTAGCAAGTCAACGTGAAATACCCACGAAAGAAGGAGACCGAGACGGGCGACAGAGAGAGGCGTGGCCTATATATATTCCACATGCAGGCAGGTAGTATAGATATATACTCGTATATGAGAGGTCTCAGGTGGGTATTATTAATAGACCAAGCCAGGACAGGGAAGGGAGGGAGAGACAAGGCGGAATCTATTCATGCTCGTCTCCTCTCTCTCTCTCTCTCTCTCTCGCATCTGCTCACTCTTCTCTCCGTACCCTCACCCGCACACCCTCTAGTGTTGGTACCGACGGACGTACCTGGGTAGATATTTCCTTCGTGCATCTGCGTCTGGCCCCAAGTTCCCCAGTTTCCATCTGTTGTCCGACCAGGGTTCGATGCGACCCGGTCAGCCCCAACGACTCAGATCTCGAGGACGGGGGCCTAGGGTTGCATCGAGTCATCTTAGAGAGGGTCATCCTCTGAGGGGAACGCGCAAGGGCTTGCGGATTAGATGTGACCGGGGATTGCTGCCAAAAGCTTACTACCTGCCTGTCTATACCCACCCTGCCTAGTGTGATGTCCACTACAGAACCGGGAACCGCTCTTACTGCTGCTGCGTTGCCTGCTTTGCCTGCTTCGTACATCGGGCAACGCCACCTTTTGCGAAGCGTGCAATGCGTTTCCCGATTCTGTTGAATCGAGTCGCTCGACTACCAAGCCCACTAGTGAGGGCCGGCGGGCGATATTGACTGGGGACACTGCCTACTCGGTATTAGTATTGACTGGAGGCCATGCAGCGTCACTTCAGCTCGACATGGGTTGTCGGCGTTATGGTGGGCTCGTGGCGGCGTGGTCCAGCGAGGTTATTCTCCGTTTGCACTTAGCGAGAGGTCTGGGTGGTTGTTAGCGAGGGTGGCATCACATAAGGGCATTAATGTAGGTACATCGAGCTGAAGGGATAATATTTAAGCAGACGGGCATGATGGCACCATCAAGTGTAGTGTGTAAGTGAGATGGAGAGATGAACTGCCGAACAACAACACCATGACAAACAACAACAATAGAAACAATAGACCGGGCCCTAACGCACAAAGTACCGGCAACGACACTACGACTATGGATGGGATCATCCTTACTCAGATTATAGTAACAAATTGGTCGGCGGTGGTTACACCACAGAAGCCGGGACTAGACAGGTAGTGTGAGGGAATCGAGGAGGGAAGGGAAGAGGTCACTTCCAACAGAGACAGAGAGAGGTGTGAATGGGGCAAGGATGGGCGGATCAGAGGCGATTCTGCTCCGTGCCAAGAATACCCCAATCGCGCTAGGTGCATCTAGTAAACACGCCGTGCGGAGTCGGATTTAGGTAAAAGAAATCGACAGGGACCCAAGAGAGATGCGCCGCCAAGGAAGTCTTCCGTACTCGTACCTGAGATGCCAGGCATCTTCATCGAGACCGGCCATGGTTGTTGCGGATTACGGATTGGGTATATCCCGTGAGTTATGCTGCTACTATAGAAAGTACTTATCAGCAGGGGCTGTCGAAGACTTTCTTTTGAAGCCATCGCGATCATCATCAACGAGTCGACTGAAGTCTGGTTCGGTTCGGACCGAGGCGTCATGCTGTCTGATAGCCTTCGCATATGTATAAAAGGGCCACTATGCGGTCGCGTTGAGACACTGGCACGGCGTAATTACGCATTATCTCACTTGAGGCGATGCTTGCGGCTGTGTTTTGTGAAGTCGTGATCGATGCCGAACGACCAATGGCAAAGAAAAGATGGCATGTCGAAGTTGGTTGAGCGCCGAGACGAGATTGACAGTTCTCATGCGAGATGCAACCCGATAAATACCTAATTCCGTCGACAGACAAGGGTTATGCAGATACCGGTGTTAGGCCTCTCGGTCAGTGCATGGGTCCTTAAATCCGATTCCCGTGTGGCCTGAATCTGGTTGATCTCGGGGCTGAAAATGTGCCAGAAAAGTGATAGTGATTGCGATGTTTTACGTCACTAGATCGCTGCGGCGGCGGAGAAGAACAGGCCATAATCTGCGTCGAAAAACAGCGGTTCAGCCAGTTATCGTATTGTCCCGTTGCCTGCGAAAGACCGGGCGTATTATTCTGTGCCTCTTTCCTGTACATAATCCGTACCGTCGCAATATCACGCCAAGTATACCTACGGACACGCTTCTCGTATGAAGTTCCCTGCCAAAAGTCCAATATTCCCAGAATGGCTTGATTGATTCCTCAGACTGCTTCAATCGTTTCAGTTGTCGTTATATCGACTATCAGATCGAGTGACCACATCGTGCGTCGAAGCGTGAGAGTGTCCAATTTGATGTCCATCTGTCTCTCACTGACGGGTAGGTATATCGTACAGACCTATGTTATTGTTGGTTCAGATACCTATCTTAACAAGGGGCTCGTACTCGCGTGTTCACCACGGGCCAACTTTTTACATGCGTTTAGCACAGCCCGGACGGAATACTACTCTGCCTAACCACGACACGATACGGGAGGAGGACCGGCCGAGGAAACTCGCTTAGGATCGGTTCACGAAGTCGGCGGTCCGTCACAAGAAAAGTCGATTCACACAACTTCATTGGCGGTTTCAATAACGAGCCGGTCTGATACCGAATCACCCCTAACCTCCTGACCCGGAAACAAGTGCGGAGAGTAGATTGGGCGCAGGCAGGTAATACGGGAAGACACCCGACGACACGTTCCTAGCATGTCAATTGATCCTTCAGAACGCCGTCCAACTTGGCGTCGGTCATGGAAAAATTCCACAAGGTCCCGTGCATTTTGTCCCAACTTCTATCACCGAACGTTTTGTGTTTTGATACAGTGACCACCGTCTGCTTTGGCAGGAGGGGTTGAAGTACCGACTGTCAGTTCCGTTCCAGTTCTACCTCAAAACCGGAGACGAAAAAAAAGACCAACCAAAAAAGAGGAGTCAAGCTTCACGAACGCTGCGCCGACGTGCATCCCTAGACAAATGCAACCCTCAATTCGTCCGCCAGACAATCTGTGAAGCCATCCCCCATCTTGAAATTTCATATCCCCAACAAGCCTAGCGCCCGGCGCTAAATCACCATCACCCATCGCGAACTAGCGCGTGAGCATTCTTACGCTTTACCAGGGATATGGAAGCCAATGGTGTGGGTTCTGTTGCCGGTATGCGCGGGCTGTGATTGGTCCGTGACCACGTTGTAGGTAAGGGTCTATTTTGCTCATGCCAGCCACGACGGACGGCGACCAGTGCAGTGTCTCAATCCGTACTGTACCGTTTTAGCCGGACGGACTACGGCTTGCCTACCGTGGGCATTCCGACTTCATTGCGGTTTCAAGTCGAATATCAAACTCGTAAAACATTTTGAAAAGAGCCGTCGTCTTAAACGGTCTCATGATCCGTAATCAAGATATACGCGTCCCATCCCGTTACGGATATTACCTACGGAGTCTTCAGTTGCCGGACAACCACCACCAGCACGAAACGGGAGTTTCTCTCTCGTACGGATAAAAGGGAAGGCTTATCCGGCGATTATTCAACCCTAAATATCCGGGCACCCTAATTCTGTGCCCCTTTTATGCGTCTTTCTTTCTCACCTCTGAACTCTTGTTGGGTACGGATACCTCGCAGTACATGTCCTGTCTTGAAGCAACAGAAAAACTAGACTGCTAGCGCACTCAACTCCGGATACAGTGTGGTTGAGTTTCGACAGGCACGGTGAGGTATATCGACAGCCCTAAGCCCAACGTATGCGCATACTGTGGCGAAACTTATCACCGAACGGCAGACATTTCCGGGATATTCTTCGTCTTCTCCTTCAGATGGGTTGGTAAGTATGCACGAAGACGGCACAGAAGTCAGGATTCGACTTGAATGAAGGAAAACGGCGTATCGGTCAGGTAAGACCTTTCTGCCACATGGTGGTTATTTTTTTTTTCTGTGCTAGTGATGCGTGTAAGACAGACGGTCTCACTGCTGCGTGCACTTACATGACTGCTGCTGTTGTGTTAGGCGTTGACTGTGTTGGGTGTCAATATCAGATTGAGTCCAGGCAGCCAATAGATGGGTTCTTGTGTCGGACATTTGAATGGTGGTGACTATTGATGATGCTAGAGTGGTGAGAAATGTGCGTCCTTTTGGTCAACTAGATGCACCGACTTAGACGTGATAATATCGTCGTAGAGAATACCTATTGTTGATGAAGAATATCCATCCGTACCTCAAATGTACACATACATGGCATGCTCCCTTCTTTCCAAATCCATCCTCCCTGTCTCTGTAAGAAAACCCCAGCATGAATCTGGCCCTGTCGCTCATGCACGACCGCACAACAACAACAACCAAAAACAACAACAACCTCACTCGGTAAGACGTCCCGCGCCAAAAGAAGCCACCAACACCGAGATTACCGATTCCACACCACTTGAAATGATTCCGTTACACTGCAGTTTCTTTCATTCCACCTACTATACCCTACTCGTGCTTCGTGCAATGCTGATACCTTACTCGGCAGGTAGGTAGGTTGGTAGACAAAGCCATGGACGCCACATGATACTCAGTCCCGGGATGGGATGGGATACATATGCATGGGAGAAAACCACTGCATGCTGGAAATAGGTACGGCAATGCGAACGTTCCCGGCAGGCGAAGAATTGTTTCAAATGATGGTGTTTGAGACGGTTCTTTCAGAATTCTGGGTGGGAGATACGCACATGATCCGGACGGTCGTTGTGTGGTCCGGAGTTGGGATTCTGTGGGTGCGTTGCTTCTTGAAACAGGATGGAAGATCGTGATGATGATCTTGTTGATCATGACGGAAGTCTGGTCAGGGGACTTTGGATGGAGAGGTAGGTTGCCATCGCTCACTACGTCCACAGCAGTCCCAAGTCGAACATGTTATTCATGATGACTACGAACAAAATCGTTGTGCGATCGCAAGCACACCAAGACCGCGATCGCATACCCAGACATATGTTGTCCCCCGACGACAACGGTGACGCAAATGCGACCTCCCGCTGTCGCATCTGAACCCTCAACGGTCTTGACTGCAGCCCTAGATGCCACGAACGTCGACAATCGCGTGTTTGTCAGGAATACGTACGCCACCGTGATACTCGAGCGCCTGACGACCGTCCTTTGCGCGCTGCGATCTCTTCCGACTTTCGAATCGTTCACTCTTCGAAGGGATTCCCGTTGATTTTGGTATATGGAATAGGGGCCATTTGCCGGTAGAGGATGGACGATGCGCCATGGACAACGTCGTGCCAGTCTTGATCATCTGCGCTATGAGATTCGATCCTCGAGATTGGCGAATGTTGCCTTTGTAGCCACGAGTGTCTCTTGATGTCTTCAACAAGCACATGATCCGCTAGAGTCTATCGAAACTCGATGTCATGCCAAGGTCGGTCTTCATATGCTTGGGTTCAGATCTTGGAACATCAGAAACAGGCCCTGTTGAAGAGTCGGGTCCGGATTCCGAGTAGATCTTGATTGCTCTTCGTGACACATGCGACTACAATAGGGCATCATATCGAGCACCATTAGCATAGAGCTCAGCAGACCGTTGATTCAGACATGCATTCACCGGTATAGCTGTACCCATCCAATGGTTATGTTGAAGACACAGTAAAACCCAATAAGGGTCCAAGCATCGTCACACCAAACATTGAAACCTTTCCAGCTGTAGCAAGAGACGTGCTGTAGGACATATGCGCGATAGGGCTTCAATCTTGATCCCGTGAGAAACGAAACGCGTGATTTCGACCCTTTCTGCTACGCGTCATCGATAAACATCTTGGTGATCGTTTAAGCAAACCTACCTCTTTAGGGGTTCCGTGTCGAGTATTCGACGGTTTGGGTGGGCTTGGTATGGCCACCGACATGTCACTTCGTGGCAACCAGCAAATGAAAGTCATCAGTTTCATGAAAAAACAGTTGAGAAATCGAACACGGGCATTGGCATCTCAACTCCAAGCCTTGCAAACCTGTTGCTGCCTGTATCTACATCCTCTCCCCAGCGTGATAACAACAGCCGAACGATGCAAATCCAACGAACCTTACTCCTATACAGATGACAAGTGTCTCGTGTCTCATAATCCCCCCTATTCCATCTATTCCATAGTCTTCGTAGCGGTCCTGATGCATCCATCGATAATCTCCACCCACTTCAACGCGTTCTCGTAATCCTTGTTATCAATACTCTCAACGAGGCCAGGGAAGACAGCTATGTCATTGTCAGCATCGCATTCATCTCACAGAAAAATGGTAAAAGAATCTTACCACCAGCATATCCAGTCCACAAACCAGGCGCAAACACAACATGCTTGAACCATTCCCGTCCATCAAGACCGGGGCTATACAAGAACGCGCGTTCAATATTCTTGTACTTGATATTGGTGCGTCGGATCTCATGGTAAACTCTGGCTCTCTTGAACCAATCCCACCACGAGAACTTCTCATTGACTTTCTCTGCCAGCGTCGCAGCCTCGGCATCGAGCTTCGTCGCTGCGGATTTCATCTCACTGATAGAGTCGTACAAACGGCCCAAGGACTGCTCAAAGGCGCCCCGGTCACCAGTAGCCACGGCTTGGGAGCTTCGGGCTCTCATCTCGAAGATTTCAGCTTCGCTGGAGGGTTCGATGTCCGAGGTCGTAAGCTTGGTCTCGATTTGCTCGACGTATTCGCCGAGGGCTACTGCGTATGCGGTGGCGTTCAGCGCGATGAGTGGCTTGTCAGATAGTTTGGCAATAGTGAGTCCGAGTAGCTGGGCCATGGCTTTATGGTAGACGAATCCTGGGTCGCCGTATTGGTCCATCCAGTAGTAACTGTCGTAGTTGCTGTGGTAACTATAAATGCAGGTGTTAGTTGATCGGTTCATGTCCAGATGCATGGAGTATGCAGAGTGCAAAAGGGGTAAGATGCCCTGTCATAGAAAGGAAATGTGGTAATACATACTGGTAGACATTATCTTCAGGGGAAGATCCTCCAAAGCCCATATCGAGAGAAGGAACACCAGCATAGTCCTGGAACGCAGTGAAGTCACTACCACTTCCCATTGTGTTAATATGACCATCCCATACATCCCGAATAGTCTGACCCGGAACGGTCTGGTTAGGCGACTGGACGAGCCCTGTCACCTCGTAGAGAAGACTGTGCAACATCGGAGCGGCGGCGGCTTCGAAAATTTGGGACCGCACACCGACATCCACGTTGATGTAAGCCACGTTGTCGGCCGAGACCCAGGGCAGATACTCCTCAACCCACTCCGTGCTACCAACGAGGCCGTATTCCTCACCATCCCAGCTGGCGAGGACGATGGTTCGCGGTGGCTTCCAGCCTTGTTCCATGGCGAGACCCATGCTGCGGGCTACCTCGTTGAGAACGGCTGAGCCACTGTTGGGGTCGCCGGCACCGCCTATAATCCAGGCATCACGGTGGTTACCAACGACGATTACTTCATCTGATATCGTTCCATTGATCACACCGATGACGTTCCAAATAGGGGTAGTTGTGTAGTTCTGGTGGCTGACGAGGTTGAGCACGAGGTCGTCAGGGGAAGGACCGATATTGTACTCGACACCTTTGTATCCAAGACCGGCGTTTCTGTTCCAGTACTTGTTGATGTCGCTAGCTCGAGGGCCATAACCATTCAGCGCTTTGAGAATGGGCAGGGCGTCGGCGTAAGAGATAGGCAAGGATGGAATGGTAGTGATGGCACCGTCGACTGGCGCACGTGGCGCACCGGGCTTGCTAGGGTAGCCGGGTGTAGTTGGGTCACCGGGTCTAATGCTCAGATACTGCACGCTTCCGCGCTGCACACTACTCGGGTTCCGGGCCGGACCCTCGGGATACGGCTTGTGGCCGTTTTCTTCGGTGATATCGCCGTCATCGCCGGGATCGCTGTAGATAACACATCCGATCATGCCCAACTCCTCGGCTCTCTTCACCTTGAGACCACGGAAGATGCCACCATACCGGGCGATGGCAATCTTGCCCTTCAGGTCGATATCAGCCCGGAGAAGGTCCTCAAAGTCCTCGTAAGTACCATAGTTGACGTAGACGAAAGAGCCAGTGACATTGCCACTGGCAGCGTAGCCATGGAAGGTAGGGATACTGTTCTCGAACTTGGTCGTAGGGTCGTCCTCAAGGATATCCTCAGTCAGACTGGCTTCAAAGACGACTTTCCAGTCATCAGAGTCGTGGCCAGCGCTGGTCTTCTTCTTTCCTAAAAGGGCCAACCGGTGGTCAAGGGGGTAGTTGAGATAAGTATCATAGGCGACGATCTCAGACTTGATGCCCCATTCATCCCAGCGATCCTTGGTCCATTTGGCCTGGGAGTGTCAGCGGTCACGGAACATCGATCTCCGGGTCCTTCATCTGGGTTGAGTCTTTCCCCTTTTCTATCGGATGGATTTTACCTGTGAGTAATTCTGACCGGCCAGATGAGCACCAGATGTATAGAACTGACTCCACTCGGAAGCCTTCTCGGCACTCGGTGTGTCTAACAGAATGGCTTGAAGCTTCTCATAAGATAGACGGTTGTGTCGATGACCAGGCCACGGATGAGAAGTGCCGTGATGGGGCGAGTTGACGTTGGCCAGAAAGATGATCAGCAGGGCTACGAGCGATGAGCCCAGGGCGATCGTGCAGAATCTGCGCAGAGTCTGATGCGGATAGCGCTGGCGCGGCGGAGCGACGACCACGGTAGTGATCAACGGGCCGGTGATCAACGGCGTTCGCTCATGAGCCATTTTCATGTTTGCTGTGATGTATCTCACGGATGACGCATGGCATTGCTCAGCTTTCGATGAGCGATCAAGGAGAAGATGGCGAGCGCGTGTAAGTGCGGGCTGGCAGGTGATAATAGCCTGTAATTATGGCTGTAGTGGGTAAACGTGCCCGGTAAGGCACACGCTAAGCTGCCCGCGCTATACGCAGTTAGTTAGGTCGATAGCGTAGCCTTCAGGTAGGCACGCCGTAGGATGGGCCCGACGGGGCCCCGTCAAGATAGCGCGCATCAGGCCCCCGCCTTGGCCGGCCAGTGAGGGGCCGCGGATAAGCCCAGGTACTTCCTACTTCGTACATTCATCCGCCGATGATAAGTCGCGGTAGGCTACGGCACGGCCTAGGATCACACTGTCTGCTGCACTGTCGCGCTAGTCCCGATGTGTTGCGCTGCATGAACCTTCGAGCGCAACAAAACGCCGCATTGTCTTCGCTTGTGACCTGCTTGTGAGCCGTCCAGCGACCAATGATCTCCGACAGCGGCCATTTTATAGTGGGCGGGCGATCCATTACACACGATTACAGCCACATCCGGTCCGCGTTCGGGTAAGTCTGTGCCGCTTCGGAGCAGCCTTCCACCGTCGATACCTGCCCCGCGTGCGTAATCACCACGCTGCGTGAAGTACCTCTTCAAGCCGCTGATTCGCCACCCGTAGCCGGCGACTACCCGGCGACCCGCTGTTGACTGACACTGGATCGGGGCCATCCCTGCAAGCGCGCAATTCCCACCGTTGCGTTATGCATATATGCATATATGCATGTCACTGCAACCGGCCCTAGTCTCACCTCGGCCTAGAATGCGACATGGGCCGCAGGAAAAAGCACTGTGAATGCGAGAATGGCAGACGAGGATGCGAGCATGAGTGGGGGATAGGCCCGTCGAAAGCAGAAATCTGACTCCTACCAGTTTCGTTTTATCGTAAATCAAGAACGCGACAAACGTCATAGCAGGTCATGGCATGGGCAGCGTAAATCCGTAAAAGCAAAGCCGGCCTACCTTTTGGATACTTGTAAATATTCTTTTTGTCCTTTCGTCTGATCTTGGATTCTCTTGTTTGTCCCCCTTCGAGAGCATCATCCGTGCTGTCTCTGTCGCGCGGCAACCTGCCGGTGCAAGTCATTGGCCCAAGCAAGCCATCCCTCACGATCCAGTACAGACGCCCTCGGATACACGAGCGATATCATGGCGACGAAACACTCGCACTCGCGGGCAACGTTGCCTGTCCAGCAACTGGCCATCCTGGGTAAGCAAGCAATCCTCGCTTCCCTTGCTTCCTGGTTCTGCCTCACAGTCTCTCCTCAGTCGCAAGTCTCAGCCTCTATTCTGCCTATCTTGTAACCACTGCGACATGGCTGAGCCTTTCTATTTCCATAAACGTGCAAGATGGGGAATGATGGCGGAACAGACCGACTAGTGTCGCCTATACTGTGAATAGTAACAATTGTTCCCCTCTTGGCATGTCGTATACGATTGGCATCTGGCTTATACGTATATCTTCCCATAAACATGTCAAAACATGCCAAACAAGTGCCTCTTCAACGCCTCAACATGGGTGTTTGTGTTCCGTGACTTGGACTCGTTGTCATTGGTGTTGAAGTTGTCTTCCCAAGTACATCCAAGCGACTGCTTTCACTCACTGTAAAAGCACTCGAATAGAAAGAATAACACGCCGGTCACTAGACAGAGTCACGGCTAGAACCTCCGACCTGCCTGGGAATAACCAGCAGGCAGCATCACGAGAAAGACAGGAAATAGATGGCATCGATGGCTAACGTATTCTCTTCGCAGCCGTTGCTCGGTTCGCTGAGCCTCTGGCCATGACCTCGGTGTTTCCCTACCTACCCGAAATGATAGCTAGCTTCGGCGTCGAACAGAGAGATGTTGCCAAATGGGCCGGCTTTACGAGTGCCGTCTTCTCACTCTCACAGAGTATCACTGCCGTGCCATGGGGTCGAGCATCCGATCGTGTTGGTAAGTCGAATATAACTGTCTATACTGGTCGAAGCTATCATCAGCAAGACTAACAGCTTTCTAGGCAGAAAACCCATCATCATAACCGGATTGTTCTGTACAATGGTATTATTCATGGTATGGGGAATGTCAACGAGTCTGACAATGGCCATCATCGTCCGTGGTCTTCAAGGTGGATGTAACGGAAATGGTGCGTACTCTACTTCACCATCCAAGATCCACGACAATGCTAACCGATGTCAACAGTCGGTATTATCAGAACCATGGTGGCCGAGATGGTCCAGGACAAGGAACTCCAACCAAAAGCTTTCTCCATCATGCCTTTAGTCTGGAGTATTGGATCCGTATTTGGTCCTGCCTTTGGTGGTTTATTCGCCAAGCCTGCCACTCAGTTCCCTGGTCTATTCGGCAACAACCAATTCTTCATAAAGTTCCCCTTCGCCCTGCCTAACCTCATGGCCGGTGTCGTTTTCTTGCTCTCCTTGTCCACAGCATTACTTTTCCTTAGAGAAACACTGCAGAGCAAACGGCATTCACGCGACTGGGGTCTCATCTTAGGCCAGCGCATTAAGGAGGCCGTCAGGGATCGCTCTTTCAAGCGCCAGCAAACACTTCGCCGATTTTCCATCCAGGATGCCGAGGCCTCAGCACCCCTATTACAGTCTGACGGAGCCACAGGGTCAAGTCGGCAGCAACAGTACGAAAAGCCCGTTGCACCAAGCATGTCCGCCGTATTCTCCCGCCAATCCGTCATCAACCTCGTCGCCTACACCTTCCTCGCCCTCCACTCCGTCGCCTTCGACCAAGTCCTCCCCGTCTTCCTGCACTACCCCCCACAAAAACACACCGCCGAAAACACCTCCTTCTTCTTCTTCTCAGGCGGCTTCGGCCTCGACTCCGGCAGCATCGGCACCATCTTCACCCTCTACGGCATCGTCAGCGGCGTCATCCAATTCTTCCTCTTCCCCGCCCTCTGCGCGCGCTACGGCGTCCTCGCCTGCTACCGCTTCTGCGTCTGCACCTACCCCATCATCTACTTCCTCGTCCCCTACGTCGTCCTCATCGAGCACACCCAGCTCCGCTACGCCGCCCTCCTCGCCCTCATGATCATCAAGGCCTTCGCCGTCATCGTCGGCTTCCCTTGCTCCACCATCCTCCTCACCAACAGCGCCGCGAGCCTCAGCATCCTCGGCACCCTCAACGGCTTCGCGACGACCTTCAGTGCCCTCGGTCGCGCCAGCGGCCCCGCCCTCGCGGGCCTCGCGTTCACTTGGGGTGTCAAGAATAACATGATTGGCGCGCCCTGGTGGATCCTCGGACTCATCGCCATCGTGGGTTCGGTACCCGTGTACATGATTGTCGAAGGCGACGGACCGAAAGCCGATAGTGGCGAGGAGAGCGATAGTGATTATACGCAACTAGACGATCATGAGGAAGCTGTTGAATTTGAGGACGACGAGGGCCCGAGTTCGCGGCATGAGGGACAGAGACTGATTGAGCGGGATCGTGGGAATGGGTACGAGACGCTGCGTAAATAAGGGGCAAAGAGTAAAATGGAAAGGGGAGATTGTCATCGCGGACGGGAGGGGAGCATTAGCCCTGAGCGTTTGAGCGCCGCATTTCTGGATATCTGCACACGTTTTCTACACATGGTCATCGTTCATTTCATCACCGCCTCATGGCAAGGCGTTGGGGTTCTTCACTTACACAATTTCTTCCTTCCTTTCATTTCCTCATTCGGATTTCTCTGTTGGGTTTCGTCGGATTTCTCCTTACCAAAAGTACATCATCATTCGGGCCTGTCTGTATCTTGTGAGTTTCATATATAGGAACAGTATCTACCTATTATACGTTGCCGAGAAGCTTCAGTAGATATGTAGGTAGTCTCGTTACCAAAAATCAAAAAGTTCAATATATCTTCTTGATCTGGACTCCTCTTGCTCGGTTCCGAAGTGCATGATGAACCAGGACATCTACCCAATACATATGTCCGCTCGATGGTTTATATACTCGCCCGGCCTAGACCCCCCTCCCCTCCCGCCAAGACAACCGAGTCCTCATCACACCAGACGAGCATGACAGCACCTTCTCACCTTCTAGTTTTAGCAAGATGAATCTATACGGTGGCATGATCATGCAGAAGGGGGTCGTGGCTCTCGTCGCGCATTTCATTGGCTCAAAGTCTTAGGACATTGACTCTTAACGGAGACCTCACACCATTAATACCCCAAGGACGGAATACCGACTACGGAATACCGACAAGTACACACTCAAGAAACATTAGACATGGGACAATGCACGATATGTTGCTGGCTCTCCTCTCTCCAAAAAAATAGTAGGATAGGAGGTAATTTTTCATTGTTTGAGAGGCGCGGAAGCTTATGCCGCTTGCATCAATCCTCTGATGGTATATATAGTATGTCATTCGATGCGACCATCACGATACGACCAGAGGTCCATATCTTGTGTGCATGTCAGTGTCAGTCAGTAGATATCCCCCGTTCTCGGCCCGTTCAAATCCCAGTGACCCCTTTAAACGCCTTCGTGTTACACATGCATCATACCATAACCAGTTCCCGTAACTAGTCACCAAAACAAAATGCTCAATTATCCCTTTTGACAAGTGTCCTCGACCCGGCAGCCTTTACTACAAGGCATGATGGAATGAGTCAACTATGTTTTGCCAATTCTTTAGGCATAGAGCTTCTTTTCATAGCTCTCCATGTTGACGTTACCCTCGAGCTGGGCACTGGCAGTTCGGACCTCGAAGCGAACAGTAGCGTTGGCAACGTTCTCGTGCAACTCCTTCAAGCTGCGCTGACCGCAGTCCTGCATGGAGTGCTTGAGACCAGCGGCAAGGTAGGGAACGAACTTGTTGACGGATCCACGGTGAGCGACAGCACCGGAGACACCCTGAGCAACAAGAACGCTGTCACCTTCGCTGAAGTATCGAGCAGTACCAGCGTTACTAGCCTGGCTGTTCTTACCACCGCCGCCAGCCTTCTTGTCCTGCATAGCATCGATACTGCCCATGCCACGGTAGGCCTTCACAAGCTTACCCTCACGGGACACGAAAGATGTACCGGGAGACTCGGTAGTACCAGCAAGGAGACCACCCATCATGACGGTGGAGGCACCGAGGGCCAAACCCTTTACGATGTGGCCAACGTTTTGCACACCACCGTCAGCAATGCAGGGAACACCGAAACGGGCAGCAAAGCTGGCAACAGCGTAGACGGCAGCAGCCTGTGGCCGACCAACAGCCATGACTTCTTGGGTAATGCAAGCACTTCCACTGCCCATACCGATGCGCAGGCCATCAACGCCAGCAGCAATCAGGGTAGCGGCTTGCTCGCGGGTAACGACGTTTCCGCCGATAACATCGAGCTTGGGGAATACTTCCTTAATCCACTTGACCATCTCAACCTGGTACATACTGTTTCCTTGACTGCTGTCAAGAATGACAATGTCCAAGCCGGCATCTACGAGCTTCTGTAGACGGGCCTTGTCCTCGGGGCGAGTACCGATAGCAGCCGCGCAGATGAGTTGCTTAGAGTCAGGTAGCTTGGAAGCTAGCGGGAAGTGGAGGTTCTTGGTAAGATCGGAGCGGGAGATCATAGACACCAGGTTGAAGTCCTTGTCAACGATGGGCAGCTTGCCCTTCTTCGACTTGGCCAGAATCTTGTTGGCCTCAAGGAGAGTGATGCCGGCCTGAGCAGTGTCAAGGTCGGTGACCATAACCTGGCTGACCTTCTGAGAGAGGTCGTCTTCAAACTGGAGGTCGCGGTTGGTGACGATGCCGAGGAGTTTCGAGCCGAGCTTGCCGGTAGCTGGCAACACGTTAGCCATTGTCACATTATCATGATGTTGACAGTACAAAGCGTTGACAGAGACATTATCATCATCAGAAATACATCTTTCTCCCCATGACATTGCTGTCTATACGGTGGAACGAAAGTTATTGGTTTATGGACTATAATCATCTGATAATGCGGAAAGCGATGCTTTCTCTTCTGTCAGAAAGAAATGTAGCACTGACCTGTGACAGGGAAACCGCCGAAGCCCCACTTCTCTTTCAAAGCTTTGGCCTCCTCGACGGTGGTGTCCGGGTGGATAACGATGGGGTCGTTGATAAAGCCGTTCTCGTATCGCTTGACTTTCCGGACCATCTCGGCCTGAGCATCAGGGGAGCAGTTGTGGTGGATAACACCCAGACCACCCTGCAGGGCCATGTGGATAGCCATCTCGTGTTCAGTGACGGTGTCCATGGGCGAAGAGACGAAGGGGGTCTTCAAGGTGATTCTCTTGGTGATGGGGGAGTCAAGAGCCACCTCGGAGGCAGGGAAGCCAATGTAGCCGGGAAGAATGAGGAAGTCATTGTAGGTGAGACCGCCACGGGTCTTGGCGTCGATCAGGTCCTGGATGGAGAGTCCGTCAGGAGACTCGTACTCCTTGAGGACCTCGATGGCCTTTGCGTGGTCGAGGAAGTCAGACTTCCCGTTGACCTGGGAGGCGCCGTTGACAGCAGGCATTGTGATAAAAATTTGTTCAAGTTAATGAACAAGATAGAAGCTTCTTAAGAGCAGCGAGGTTGAAGATAAGGCGACAAGGTGACGAGGGGACTGACCAGGTCGACGCGCTTGAGAGTTATCTTCTTCCCAAGAAAAAGAAGAGGAAAAAAAAAGTTACAGGCCGGGGCCGCACCAAAATTTTTATAAGGGACGACTTGGGGTCTGAGGGGCAGCCGGTTTTGGAGAGTAGTGGGGTAGGTACCACCGACCTAAACTTTGCGCGGTACGTACGTACAGCGGAAAGTACGCTAGTGCGTGTAATTACATAAGGCTCGCATTGGTAAGTGTACTTGGTCAGTACATATTGTTCTTGACTCTTGCATGGAAGTGCAGCTGTTCGGGATACCTAGAAAGGCAGTGAAGATAGTGATGTGGGCTGCCTACAGCGCGCATTTAACTCACTATAACCGCTAGAGATATAGGGCAAGCCACTAGAGGAACTTTATGAGCGGTGAGGTATCTCGTAGGTAGCGGGCTATACATTTATCCGTAACTTACCTAACCAACGAGTAAGCCGAAATGGGCAGCGAGTCTTGCCTCCGGCAGGCTTTCGCGCTAACGCGTCGTAATGGACGCACCCCGTCAAATTTTCTGAGCTTGGATGGCCCGCAATTAACAGTGATCAACGATGGTCAGGTGCGTGATATGAATCATACGGTCATACGAAGTTAGCAGGACCAGTCGTACGTAATTCTATAGATACCTAGCCTAGGTAGGGTATAACAAGTGTAAAATGCAAGGTCCTAGTCCAGTGTTGCCCCTTCATAGTTACGGATTGTACGGAATTCGTGGCAAATCTCTTCAAAAGCTTTTTCGCATTCTCTGTGCTCTTGCGGGTCTTCATCAGAGGATTCGCCAGGAAACCGGCCCGGAGGGTGCACAGATAGATTTCTCGGGTGCGAAAATAGCAACGCTCTAAGGCAGTCTAGTGCAAGTATCACGTGCTGATCTCTTGCTCAGCCAACCATATCGCCCAATCATTCGGCCTGGACCAGCAAAACTACTCGTGCCACGCCCCACAATATGTAGGGACTCAGATCGTGCCTTCCCACACAGACGGCCTATGTAGGTACCTGCTACGTGCATATGTAATCGACAGAGAACAATGTAACAAGTGAGGGGCTCTCAATCGACGAGAAAGCGCCTGCTCGGCAGTGTTCCGTAATCCGAGGCCATTCGTGGCTGGTGGCTTTCCAGCTGGTTGCCCCCCCGGCTGTGTCAGCAAACAAATAATAAACAAACTACTGCTTGAGGGAACCCATGATGCCCAATCCTTTCTGCCACATCCTCCACTTCATTCACGGTCAAGTCAGCACCAGTGACCAGGGTCTGTAGATTACGTTCCCGCTTCTCTGCGACCGCCTAACAAACTAGCCTAGTGACTAGCTGCTAGCATGCACTTTTTGCTGCAGCGCCCTCAGCAACCGGTCTCAACATTCCTATGCGACAGTCTTTGCATTTGCCGACCATATTGTCACATGCGTGCGCCGAACGCGCGCGTCATCCGCAACCAACATCCCAAGAACGTATTGCTCCTGCAAGGATCGTAAACCCCAACCCACACATTTCGTAACCACCGTTTCACCCACGCTCTGGAGGCGTTTTCTCGCATCCTTACCGGGTTCTTGCGATCTCAACGCCGGCGTTGCTGAACGAGCGCTCGGTCATTCCAGCCGAACGAGTCCATGACCCGGTCGTCTCCTCTGCGTCCTCGCTGTTATGCCGGCTGTAACACCTGACGAAGTATTTGACATACTCGAGGAAGATCACCGTCCGGACTGCCAGTGCTGGTAACCATACGATATGTCGTACCGGCAGCACCCTCTCCGCCAGTCACAGCCAGCTGACTCTTCACAAATCAATCGCCAGACATCGACAACCTCGTCGTCGTCGGCCTACTCGCGCGACTCCTACACCACCGAGAACTATCACCCCAGCCGCTCCAGTACAGTTTCTTCTGTGATGTCCAATGGCGACGTCGCATCCCCGTTTGGACACATCCGAGGCAAAAGCGAAGCCGCTTCTCGACACATGGCGACGCGAACCAGTCGAGCGGCCACCTTGGACGACTCATCCAAGAGTCCCGAGAAGATGTACAGTATGGCGAGACAGTCTCTGAGGCCTCTCCCACAGACGCCTGCCTCGAACGCCGCCGCATCTCCGCCGCCGCCGCTCTCTCATAGTCTGTCTCGCCACGAGCGCGGCCAGACCGTCGATATTGGAAAGCTTTCTCTCCGTGATAGTCCAAACCAGACAACATCATCGCCCTCGCCCCTCTCTCGCACAACCACCGCTCGCCCGACTTCTATGCTCTTAACACGTTTAGATTCGATACGAACAGATACTGCCGGAAGCACGACGAGTTCCGCTGTCGTGCACGCGCCCCTTGCCGCTCCTGACTTGTCTGAATTAGGCCGCTCCTCGACTAACCAGCTTCGCACATTATCCAGACTGGCCCAAGATGGAACGCCGGACGAGTTCGCTATTATTGCGCCGGCACAAGAAGTCGCGGGCTTGCGAGGTCGACGAAGATTGCAGCGCGTTGGAGCTTCTATTGGCAGTAATAATGGACTGCGAAGCGACCGATACGGCTTTGAAGGTCGCAATTGGATGGACAAACAACGCCAGTTTCTCCAAGCATATGAGTATCTCTGTCACATCGGTGAAGCCAAAGAGTGGATCGAGGACATCATCCATCGTCAGATCCCTCCCATTGTCGAGTTGGAGGAAGCCCTCCGAGACGGTGTCACTCTTGCCGAGATCGTGGAAGCCCTCAACCCCGACCGAAGATGCCGCATTTTCCGACACCCGCGACTCCAGGCCAGACACTGGGACAATGTTGCGATCTTCTTCCGTTACCTTGACGAGGTGGAAATGCCCGATCTTTTCCGCTTCGAGCTGATCGATCTGTACGAGAAGAAGAACATCCCGAAGGCCATTTACTGCATACATGCTCTCAGTTGGCTACTGTTTAGGAAGGGCATCGTAGATTTCAGAATCGGCAACTTGGTGGGACAACTGGAATTTGAGCATCACGAACTCGAAGCCACGCAGAAGGGTCTCGATAAACTCGGTGTCAACATGCCCAGCTTCGGTAACATGGGAGCTGATTTTGGTGTTGAACCCCCTGAACCTGTCGAGACCGAGGAAGAGCGCATTGACCGAGAGCTAGCCGACCACGCCGAAACTGTTACCGACCTGCAATCGCAGATACGAGGCGCGATGCTCCGAATGCAGCTCGGCCAGATTATGCAGCAGCTTTGGGGCTCCGAAGACTGGCTTATCGACCTTCAGTCGCGCATTCGAGGAGAATGGACTCGTCAAGTGATGGGCTACCGGCTCCAGATGCGCACATTTGCGATCAACCTTCAGAGTGCCGCCCGCGGTTCTCTTGTCCGTCGCCAGATGGCGCAGAGAGAGAATGTGTGGAAAGCCAAGGAGGATGATATTGTCAAGCTCCAGAGTTTTATGCGAGCCATCAAGGCTCGTAACCAGGTATCCAACACGAAATCCCAGCTGAAGCGAGCAGATGGACCAGTACGCAGTATTCAGGCCATGATCAGGGGTAATCTTGCACGCAAGCAGTTGAAGTCGCAGCAGCAGGAGACGAGCCGTATGACCGGCCCTGTGTTGCAACTTCAAGCTGCGATTCGCGGAATGCTAGCCAGAGAAAAGGTGGAGGATGTGAAAGAATCTTTGAAAGAGCAAAGTCACGTTTTCGAAGGCCTACAGGCAATTGCGAAGGCAGGACTGACAAGACGCCGGATTCAAAAGCAGGAGAAAGCCCTCACACGCCTGGAGACGAATTGGGCTGCGCTTCAAGCGGTCAGCCGAGCCAAGCTGGTACGCCAGGAGGTCGAGGCCACCAAATATGAACTCGAACGACATAGCTCAGAGATCGGCCTGCTGCAGTCTCACATACGGGCCTCAGCTGTCCGCCGGGAGTTCACGCAAACGAACGAAGCCTTATACGAGAACGAAGAGTTGATTCTTGACTTGCAGTCTCACATCAGGGCGTCGGCAGTGCGACGGGAAGTAACTCAGACCAACCAGGCTTTACACAAGTACGAAGATGAGATCCTCGAATTGCAGGCCCATATTCGAGCTTCCACAGTTCGCCAGGAGATTTCAGATCTAATCGAGGCGCTGCATGACGAGGAGGAGGCCATTCTTGAACTGCAGGCATTTGCGCGTGGTATGCTTACTCGGGAACACACGGCAACGCTTCTTGATGACCTGGACGCGCATACAGAACTGTTCATAGACTTCCAGGCCAGAATTCGCGGTGCTTTGTTTAGGAAGCAGCAGGATCTTTTCTTGGAGGAACTCCACTCCCACGAACCAGAGATCGCCGAGCTGCAGGCTCTAACACGAGCTATGCTTGTACGCATTAATATCGGCGATATTCTGAACGAGCTGGAGTACAACGAGGACTTGATCGTGGAGTTGCAGGCACTGGCCAGAGGATTCCTCGTCCGCGAACAATTTGCCGCCAAGAAGAAACACTTTAATGAGAACATGCAGAAGGTCATCAAGATCCAGAGCTTCGTCCGAGCCAAGCTTCAAGGAGAGGCCTACAAGAGTCTCACGACCGGAAAGAACCCGCCCGTCAGTGCCGTCAAGAACTTCGTTCACCTTCTCAACGACAGTGGCTTTGATTTCAACGAGGAGGTGGAATTCGAACGCGTGCGCAAGACCGTGGTTCAGCAAGTGCGACAGAACGAGATGCTCGAGCAGTACATTGATCAACTGGATATCAAGATCGCGCTCTTGGTGAAGAACAAGATCACTCTGGACGAGGTCATCAAGCACCAGAGCAACTACGGAGGTCATACTACCAGCCTTCTTGCCAACAGCGCCATTACATCCAGTAATCAGTTCGATCTCAAGGCCCTCAACAAGAGTTCCCGAAAGAAGCTTGACTCCTATCAAACACTTTTCTTCAACCTACAGACACAATCGCAATACCTCGCACGACTTTTCCGGCGCCTTCGAGAACAGGGTATTACCGATAAGGAGGCCAAGAGAATCGAGCACTTGATCATGGGCTTGTTCGGATACGCGCAGAAGAGAAGAGAGGAGTACTACTTGCTGAAGCTCATCGCCAGGTCGATCCGGGAGGAAGTCGACCATCTAGAATCGATCCAGGATTTCCTACGAGGTAGTTTCTTCTGGACAAGAATCATGTCTAACTACAGCCGATCCCCACGCGACAGAAAATACCTACGAGAGCTTCTCGGACCCCTGATCCGAAACAACATCATCGACGATCCTGCGCTAGATCTAGAAAGTGACCCGATGCAGATCTACCGATCCTCTGTCAACAACGAGGAGCTTCGTACGGGCCAGCCCAGCAGACGCCCCCTTGACATCCCGCGCGACCTCGCCATCAAAGACCCAGAGACGCGTGAGCTATTTATTGACCACCTTCGAGACCTCCGAGAGATTTGCGACCAGTTCCTTGTCGCCTTTGAGGAGCTTCTCCCAAGAATGCCGTACGGATTGCGCTTCATCTCTCAACAGATTTTTGAAGCGCTCTGCAACCGATTCAAGCGCGAGCCTCAACACCTTGTTCTTCAACTCGTAGGCAACTGGGTCTGGCGTTTCTACCTCCAGCCAGCTGTCATCAACCCTGAGCAGGTCGGTGTCGTTGAGAAGTCCTTGGGACCCCTACAGAAGCGCAACCTGGGCGAAGTGGCCAAGGTGCTCGGACAAGTTACCTCGGGACGTCAATTCGGTGGCGAGAACATCTACCTTCAACCCCTGAATGCGTTTGTGGGCGAGTCCATTGAGCGATTGATGGATACTACACATGCGCTGATCTCCGTCCCCGACGCTGAACATACCTTTGGTGTGGACGAGTTCAACGACCTCTACGCCAAGAACAGACCGACGCTTTACATCAAGATGAGTGATATCTTCGCCATCCATAGCCTGGTAGCGCAAGAAATTGCCAGCATCTGTCCCTCGCGGACGGATGTGCTTTATGAGACCCTCCAGGACCTCGGTAGTGCTAAGAACAACGAGAACGAGATGCACGCGGCCGGTTCGTCCGATATCCAGATGTTCCTCACGCCCAAACTGCACGATGTAAATGACCCCGAAGCCGACATCAAGGCGCTCTTCATGGAGACGAAGAGATGTATCTTGTACATCATTCGTGTCCAGACGGGCCCCAATTTGCTGGCGATTCTAGTTCGTCCGCCGACGGAGGAAGATGAGGAGAAGTGGCAGGCCCTCTTGCGAGAAGACTTTGCCTCGGGTAATGACACGAAGGGAGCCTACTCGGACGTCAATATGGTCGACGTGACCCGTATGTCCTACTTCGACATGAAGCGCAATGCGCTGGAGAATATCATGCGCCTGGAGCAGATGGGTCGTATTTCGAAACAGAACTACTACCAGGACGTCCTGAACGCCATCGCACTGGACATCCGCACGAAGAGCAGACGTCGCGTCCAGAGACAACGGGAGTTGGAGGGTGTTCGACTCACGCTCAGCAACTTGCACGAGAAGGCTAAGTACCTCGAGCAGCAGCGCAAGAGCTATGACGATTACATTGAGCAGGCCATGGCTACGCTGCAGAAGAACCAGGGGTAAGTCCTATTTCTCCCTACTATCATGAATATCACTAACAATACTGCCAGAAAACGCCACTTCTTCCCCTTCACAAAACAATACAACCACCAACGCGAACTCGAGCGCTCGGGTCGCGTCCCCAAATTCGGCTCGTACAAGTACAGCGTGCGCGCGCTCTCAGGCAAGGGCGTCATCGTCTCGTGGAAGGGCGTGCCCGAGCGCGACTGGAGCAACATCAACCTCACGATCGCGTGTGACCAGGTTGGCGTCTTTAACATCGAGGGCAGCCGCGGCCACATCCAGATCCCGGGGGCGAGCGTCGTGATTCCCATTGAGGATCTGCTGCAGGCGCAGTTTGAGGCGCGCCAGTTCATGGAGCTGTTTGAGGGTAATTTGAAGGTGAATGTGAATCTGTTGCTCCATTTGCTGTATAGGAAGTTCTACCGGACGCAGTGAGTTCGGGGTAGTTTACTTCCCGTGCGAGGCAGTGGAGTGTGTTTGCCTTCGTGGTGTTTATTTGGTTCTTCTCTGCTTCTTCTACTGCCTTCTGCCTTCTCTTCTCCCCTCCTGTTCCTTCCTCCCCTTTTCCCATTCATGTGTTTTGTTTCGTGTATGGTTGAATGATACCAGGTTTCTATTTTTCATATCCCATTTTTTTCCGTCAGGGGAGGGAGACAGGGAGGTAAGGGGGTTGGGCAACAAACAATAACAACAACAAAGGACTGGCTTGCATGGATAATAATTTTCATTTTTGCCTGCCTGGAGGGGTATCCTAAGGATCATCGACATCCCAGGAGAGAAGAGAGAAAGAAAGTGAGGAACTGGCGGCGACAAATGGTTTCAGAGTATGCATGCTTGTCTTGTCCTGTCTGTATTGTTTGAGAAAGGGGGGTTAGTTCTTACTTCTCTCTCCTTTCTCTCTCTTCATATGTATGTGTGTGTGTGTGTTTGTGCATATTAGGTAGGAAGCCGAAAACCTGACCTTGGCCCCGGGGCACTGGTTTGCTCATTCTGAGGGGTTAATTTGTTCTGAAGACAGAGGACAGAAAAAAAAGGGCATGAATGCATGGATGCATAGGGGTGAATGGGGTACTTATGATGGCTAGCCATTAATGAAAAACATTCGATTCTATTCATCCCCGAAAGACGGAGATATAATAATGTTCAACGTAGTCAGTAATATCACGACGGAGGTTCTGTCTTTTTTCATGCTACATATTCGTTGTGTGTTTGGTCTATACCTACCCAAATTTCAAAATCACGTCAAACAGAGAGCACCTCTCCCTCTGTTCTCTTCCGTCCTTTACCGACCTTCCTCACTTTCCTCGCCTTCGCACAAATTCTTATTCGAGCTAGAATTTCCTCCGGCGGACTCTCTAAAGTGCCTGTGCCGTCCAACAAGGAGCTCACCCAGAGACGCCTATTCTTGAGGCTTACAGCGTAGTGGTCGTTTTCTTCGTCAATGTAGCAATAGTACCGTGTTTGGACGTCGTTACGGTTGCGGCAGTCGGGCTGGTTGCAGCGAAGGTATTTGCCTAATTCTTGCGCGCGGGCCACGCGTAGGAATCGCTGTCTGTCAGGGGCTACGGCGGGTCTGTTGGGACGGGGTTGCCGGGGTGATGGTTTGCTTGCTTCCGTCTTTTGAGGTCCTGTCTCAGGCTCGGCCTTGACGACCGGCACCTGCTCAAAATAGTATATTATGTCTACATAGATGGGCTTCTGGTCCGCCAAGACAGAGTCGGTAAGATATTCCATGTTCACCGAACCAAGGGGGTACTGCGGGCAACGGTCTTCCAGGTGTCCTTGATACGTCAGGGACGTCTTCGACCTTTTCAGCTCGCCCGCCCTAATCACGGCTCTAGAGAACAACCACATGTGGCCGGGTTTGAGTCTGTCAGCCGCCGAAGTAGTCACGAGGCTTTCTATGGGCGTCATCGTCCCATCCAGGGTGTGAGCTGTGTTCAGGAGCTTCTTCAATTGTTCTTCATCTGTCACCTCCACGACTCGCTGCTGATCGGTGTATTCCGGGTTGTGCCATTTCTCCAATGCCCTGACCATGATAGAGGTCTTGTATGTGACCTTTACTGGGAACAGAGACTCTGGCTGCGGAGCGGACGGCGTTGTATATGAGGAGAGAAAGGAATTGACTGAGAAGGATATCAATGAAGGGCCATTGGCAAAAAAAGTGGCCAAGAAGGACATGGATGAGGAGGGAGCGTTGGACGAATTAGGCAATTCTGATGTAGAAGGCATGCCCGATGACGAAGACGCTTCTAAAGAGGAGGGAGCGCTGGACGAACTAGGCAATTCTGATGAGGAAGGCACGCTCAATGACGAGGACACTCCTGATGAGGAGGGAGCGCTGGACAACTCTGACGTGGAAGGAGGAATGCCCGCCAACGAGGGAGCATCAAGTGGGGTATAAGACACATCCATGGCCTCTGCGTCGGCAGAATCAGACTCGGATTCGGACACGGACATCCCAAACACGATGAGCTCGATTTCAGCGCGCTGTTGGTTTCTTTTCTTTGAAGCCCGCGCTCGCCCAAGCGCTCGAGCAAATGCTCTCGTAGCAGAACATGCACGAGCACGAGCACGAGCACGAGCACGAGCACGAGCACGAGAACGGGCAATGCGACGGTCGAGACGATGCAGACTGAGACGTGCTACTAGTCGTCGAGGATTCTTTGGTGCCATCTTTGGGAGGGATGCTTCTGTTGGCCTTCAAGGTGTGTCTTGTTCGATGTCCTCTGACCGTCTATTACTTGAATCAGGTTCTTTCATAGGGCCAATTGGATCGTGGTCAGTTCAGGTCCTGAACGGTATGAGAGTGTCCAACGTAAACAACGCGTAAAAACAGCAACAAAACAAAAACAAAACCATACAAAACCGCTCCAGGTATCGTATGGCACGTATTATAAGGTGGAAACGATAGTACGGGATACTACCATGCACCTGATCCGTCACGTCGGCCGGCACCTTTTCGAGACATACGAGTACTCGTAGTGTTTTGGAAACGATGACAACGAACATCCCGTAAAAACGGCGCCCGGATAACGAGCAGTTTATGGGTCAATAATGTTGCCGTACGTACGTTAACCCGGTAAGTGATCGGCCAGCCAGTCAAGACCCCTGAACCGAAAATTTGACTCCGCACATACAGGTTGCTTCAATAAGAGAGCATATATAGCCAAGTACTGATGGTAGAACAGGAGAGTTGAGCAGAGTGAGCGCGTATGAGCAAGACTGTTCTGCAGGTTTCGAATATTATTAAAGCAAGTTCGTTCTCCTATCGCGAATGCACGCGGCCTCTCGACTTCATATACAAGGTAGATACAGCTAAACCCATCTATTTCCTCGCAGCAGCACCTTGACGTTGGCTGCGTCGCTTCCTCCCACACTTGCTATGAGGGGCCTTAGCATCACCCGTTACGGGGGTCTGGACAGGAGTTTGTGCGGCGGTTTCGCTTTGTGTCGCACTACGGGTTTTGCTGGGAGTCTGGCTCGGCGTCTCGATGTATGTCGGGGCAGCAGTCTTGCTAGGAGTCTCGGAAGGAGCCTTGCTAGGTGTCTTGCTGGGAGTTTGCTCCGGCATTTTGCTAGGGGTCTGTCCATGAGTCTCTCCAGAACCATGTGCAGGGCTCGTGTTGGTGCCTGAAATAGCCAAAGGGGGTGCCTCGAAGACAAGCAGACTCTGAATCGTCTCCAGCGCACTGAGCTCGACTCCGAAGTCCGATTGGCCGTCGAATCCATCGCCTGTCCATGAGAGACCACATGTCGATTTGCCGTCTCCGACACAGCTCTTCGCAGCAGCAGTCGCACTCGTCTCCAGCAAGGACATGATAGTCTGTCTCAAACTAGGCACGAGAACGGCCGTCTTGCCGAGCCAGCGCGACAGGCTGGACTTGAAGGAGGTCTGATCAGTAGTGCAGGTGTGGTTGGGCTCGCAGTTCTGTTCAAACATGATGCCCTTCTCGAAGAATGTAGCAGCCGCTGTCTCGACAAGGCCATGTACGCGCTCCTCCCATACCGCGTCACCTGTGAAGTTAGCCATGTGTGCGGCGCCATGAATGTAGGTGGCGATGTTATACGACCACTCTGCCGTGTTTACAACGGAGCAGTTGGCGCCCCCACCGTCATTCGTTCCATCATAGACATGATAGCTATCGCTCACGAGACCGACGCCCCGCGACCAATCCCAGATCTTGACCGCCCAGTCAGCGAACTTCTGGTCACCCGTGTATCGCGCCAGTCGTGCCGCCGTTTGGAAGAAGGCGCCGTTCGTCACTGAGTTCTTGTACAGCCAGCCGTTGGCGCTGGGGTTATACTGCCACTTCAGGCCGCCGTTACAGGTGGCAGTTTCCGCGTTCCAGCGGCTGACGAAGAGGTTGAAGACGTTGGTCGCGACGACGTCCCAGGTTGGGGCGCCTGGCAATGTGTCAAACCCGTATTCCATGGCTGTCAGGGCGTTGTAAAGCCAATATGCCTGCGAGTCTCTGTTAATGTCTTTCATCCTCACAAGAGAATAAGAGCTCGTACTTGATCATCATTCGCCTCCCACCCAGCCTGTTCCGGTGGTGCAAAATCGAAGTTCGGTCCAACGTTCTTCGCTAGAGCAGATAGTAAGTCCGCCTTATATGTTGTGTCCTTCGTGTACACGGTATAGTCCATGATTCCGGTCCAGCCGGAACCAGACAACCACCAGAACCACGGCTGCGGCTGGTTGAACTGGCCAGTCGTCGCGGCCTCATTATGGAAAGTGTACAATCCCTTGGCGACCACACCAGCAGCAGCTTTCACAGACTTGGTGTCCTTGATATCGAGCTGAATAGCTGCGCCGACATGGGCCAATGCGACGGCGGTGGTAAAGGCGACTGTCTTCATCTTGTGGCTGAAATATTCCCCTATGATTTAAGATAACACGAAATAATAAAAAGAAAAAGAAACCGCTCGAAAGGAGGGACGACGAAATGTACACAGAGGGAGAGGTATTACGGAAAGAATGGAAGCATGAAGAGAATGATGATGACCGACTGGCCAAGAGCAACAATTCGAGCTCAGGAGGGAGGGAAGAAGGGTCTCCTTTTGAACTACCACTCAGGAAAGGAACTCGAGTATGCGCACTCACTACTCACTCACAGTCCTACCCTTCCTACCCTACCCCCAGCTGATGTGCCGTGAATCCCCAATCCGTTTCACATCATGGGGCTCGCTGCGCTGCGCCCGACGTGCAAATTGCAAGTGAACAATCGACAGCCAAACAAAGAGGCCTGCGCCAAACAGGATGCCATCTCATGGATCGTTGATGACGGCCCGCCAATGAGAGGCCTTTGTTCCTGCGTTTCATGCTAGACTAGGCCGGGTTTAAGCTGCATGCATTGGCTGCGATCGTCGCATGCGAGGGGTACCGGTACCTTGGCCTCGGACGATGTTCAACCGCTTACGAGTCGCCTACCTATTACCTGCCAGCTCGCGAATCGCCAGTCATGTACGACTTGATTCATACCGGATGACTTTGTTCTCTTGTTGTGAACACGTGGTTCGCAGCATACATGGCAAACGCGTATTCTCGATGTCTGGAGATGTTTGCTTGAGTTGAATCTCTGAACAGTTCATGGGACCAGAACTCGGGTGTAGGTACCCAGGCGACAACCCGATCCTCCAGCGTCTCGCCGCGCAACAGTAGCGCCACCTACCTACTCGTACATACCTACTACTTTTCCCTAGTTGGTAGGTACATATGCGGCACATCTCGTACCATTACCTACACGTGCCGCACATCAACACTGCATAACGTATGTAGGTCTTGGCGAGTAAGAGCGCTTGTTTCAAGACCTGTCTCTCCTTTCTCCTGCTGCGTACACTTGGTATGACTCGGATCCTTTTTCATCATAAGGCCGTAGCATTCGCGGGGTCGCATTGATCAGCGCTGTGATAGATGATACCTACTTACTTTGTCGCCATGATTCCAGGAAGAGTTGACGAGAGGTACGGAATGCCTAGTTGGTGCGGGAGTTGATGTGAATGTACGGCGCGGGAATGCAAGGGACGGGACGGGGCCGTGGAGTCTCCCGTGTACGCCTTCTACATGATCCAAACACATACTCGAACGATTCCTTTGAATTTTACGAGTACTGCTGATCGCACATTAGAATAGGGGCTGTCGACCGGTCCTGTACCTGGTTGCCTACAGATTACAACTTGCATCGCATCTGCCTATATTTAGGCGATGCGATGCGACGCGACGCCGCAGGTGTCTGTCTGCCATGCAATCAATCAATCTGTGCCGTTCCAGTTCATTTAACCCCTACACCATCCATACTTATCACTTCGTATAATCCGCACCAGGCATCGGTATTAACGATGATAGTATGAGGTCCAAAGTCCTGACTGTGGCGTGGATGTTCTAGGTCAGGGACTTGATGTTTGAGGTTTGAGTGCACTTCATCTCCCTCAGGTGATCGCCTACAGACTACCACTGCTGACGAACTAACTGATTGGGAAAGGAGCGTGAGATCTCCATCTCTGAAGACACAAATCACATGAAAGGGGTCGCATGCATGCGTGTTTGGAGACGGGCCAAGCCAAGCCAGTCACAGGGAGTCACCCATTCAGTCTGTCTGTCTGTCACTTACTTGTACTCACAGTCATATCACGGATACCAGGAGACGAATTTAGTAACAACAGTGTATAGCTACGAAATGCTAGAAGACAAAACATGAGAGGGCAAACAAAGAATTGTTCCGATTTCATCGATCCAACACAATAGGGGTAGGGTAGGGAAAGTAGGTAAGTGGTCTTGTCTTATCCAAAAGAAAGAAAAAGGAAAACAAAACCCGTTAACAGAACAAAGAGGAAAAAGTCACAATCGCCTTGTCGCCATTCCCGACCTAGGTAAGGTACCCAGAAAGTACCTAGTAAGGCTTCGTCCCAGGCGGCACCTCGCCAACACCCGTGTAGCAATTGTATATGTGCAGACTGTACGGATTGACGAAGGTATGCGCCCAATCCGCCCGACGCGAAATACGCACCCAGATGATGTGTTTGTCTGGATCATCATTGTACTTGGACCCGACCATGAACGCACTGTACATCGTGCCGTGGGTCCCGCGCAGCGCGTTCTTATCCAAGCCCGTGGGATCCTCCTGCGCGACGCCGAGCTGCAGCTTGAGACCGTGCTGCTCGCCCCAGACTTGCAGCAGGTAATTAGCGCAGTGCATGTCGAAGTTGTGGACGGTGGCTTGCGTGTAGGCTTTGAGCAGGTGGCATGCATCTGAGGTCGAGAGGGCTTGCAGGTCGTTGAAGTTCGCGCTTAAGTTGCGCAGGGCGAGTTGTTTGTTGAGGGAGAAGGAGAGGGCCATGAGGGCCGCGTGGTACGGGTTTTGGATCTCGATGTGCGAGGTGAACCACCCTGTCGGGAAGCGCGAGACGAATTGGATCTTGGACATACCCGGGCACGGGTCTGGGAAGATGCGTAGGCCGTCGAGGTAGCCGAGTTGGATGGCAGTCGTGTTGAATGTTGGCTGGGGGGTGGCGGCGGGGCGGGTCTGGGGCGTAGAGTGTTGGATTGGGGCTGTCTCGCTGGATCTGCTTGTGGGGGACTTGCTTGATGAGCGCTGGCCTGGCTTGTCGAGTGGGACGGACCTGATGATAGGGGTTCTTGTCCGGATCGTGGTCTCTGGCTTTTCAGGGGGTGTTGTGATATCGATGATCTGGATACCATTACCATTCGTGTGGCTCTCTGGCGTGGCTGGGATAGTGACCTGCTCGATCTGGACATTGGTCAAATCGATTGGCTGGACGGAAGTCCCCTGGACAGGAGCCCTTCGGTCAGGATGCGTTGGCTTGGGAGTCCCCTGACCTCTCACAGAAACCGGTGTCATGGGACCTTGCTGCATAACAGGCGTGTGCGCAGGAGTGGCCTGGCCCTGCGTACCCCTCGTTGTCTGCGCACCGTTCGTTGCGGACTGCCCGTTGGTGGGACGCGTAGGCGCGGGAGCTGGCCTGATCTGCGTACCGCTCGTCGTGGCCCGTCCGTTTTGACGAGTCCGCGAACCAATCCCGCGCGAAGGACTCGGGGCTTCCGAGTCCGTGTCCGTGTCTTTGTCCCCTTTGTCCGCAGGAGCAGGGACACCGGCCGCAAACTGTCCGCCGATGCCGCCGGCTCGCATGCCGACGCTCTTGGTGCTGCAGAACTTCTTCGACGAGGGTGGCACGTTCAGGAACTCAATGGGCATCTTGCGCTTGACTGGGTTGCTGCGGGGAAGGTCTGCTTTTGCGACCTCTGGCACTAAGGGGATGAGGGGGTTCCTGGCGCCCGTGAGCCGCTTTACGAATTTGGGAAGCCCGAAGTAGGAGTCTTGGTAGAAGGGGACCTCGGGATACAATGCTAGATAAGTCGTCATTAGTTGATGAAGCATAGAAACGAGGTGGCTAAGGAGGTACTAACCATCGCTAAGCTCATGGCTGATCATCACCTTCTGCAACAGGGTGTCACCCATGGGAAACAAGGCCGGGCCAGGGGCGAACTGCGCATCATCTCGCGTGATGGGGATGAGGCCCTTGTGCTGATCCATGGGTTGCAAATCCTCGATCATCTGGAGCATTCTTTTGCGTTCGGCAATCAGATCTTCGGGGTTGATGGGTCTCCTCCTCGATCTCTCCTTCTCCTTCCCCTTTCCTTTATCTATCTCCTTGCCCTTGCCCTTGTCCTTGGACTTGGATTTACCGTTCATTGAGGCTGGCATGGTTGCTGGTTTGGGTTCTTTTTGCTTGTCCATTGGGTCCGGCATGCGAGGCAACGTGAGAGTGTCGTTGATGAAATAATCAACGGTTGCCATGGGTTCCTGTTCCTGCTCCATTTCGTGGTGGTGGTGGGCCTTGTGATGAGATGACATAGTAGTGGGAGGAGAACTATGGGCTTCTGTGCGATGTTCCTCGACTTGGGAATCGTCACTAGAACCTCTGACGGGGTCACGATAAAGATCACTGTCTTCCTCGCCGTCTATGTGGAAAAGGTCGTTGTCTGCCCTACCGTTGCCTTGGCCGTCGGCGACGCTAGCGAAGCCCTCGTCGTTGGGGATGATAGTAGGGCCGTTGCCGTCGTCCACAGTGGAGATCCTGTTGTCGCTGTTGTTTGAGGAAACCATTGGGTTCACGTTAGCTCTCAGGTTGGCGTACGTGGTGATGAGGTCGACGTCTACCGGAGCGATGAGGTCGTCCTTGTTATCGGCGACGTTTCCGTCGTTGTTCGCGGAGTTTCTCCTGTTAAAGATACTGCGAGGGGCTGAACCGCCAGCGACAGGAGGGGGAGTATCACCGCCAGGGAGGTTACGGTCGTCAGCGGGTGGTCGTGGTGGGTTTAGGGAGCCGTCGTCAAAGTCGAAGTCGTCTCCAGGGGGTCCGGTGAGATTGTGCTCGCGGTATCTATCGCTGTCTAGGTAGGGAACTCCGTACATAGGCTTCTCTTTGCCGACAGGTACTCGCTGGGTGAGAATGCCGTAGGACTGGCCGCGCTTGGATGGGTCGTACTTGAGGACTTCGTCTTTGCGGTTGCGGATGGCCTCGAGCCTATCGGGAGCAATGCGACTGGGGGGCCACCGTTGCATGTTAAAAAAGTGTCGCCGGGTGTGTTGAGCCTGGAACCGTCTTTGTTCCTTTGTTGCCCACTCAAAGAGATTGGGTCTTTCACGGGCCTCATACTCTTTGTCCAAGTAGCCTTTGAACCCTTTGAACCCGCCCGTCCGTCCTGGGTACGTGGCCGGCCTATTCTGAAAACAGTCGTCGATTATGCCCTCCCGGATTATGGTGTAGGGGTTTCGCAGTTCTTCTTTGAGCGGATGCTTGTATGTGCCATTGGGATCGGCCTTTTCCAGAACTTCCTCGATCTTGGGCGGCAAGAGTGAGACATCACCAGCGCCCTCTTCTATAGTATGCTCCCATTGTCGTATGGCAAGACTGAAGTTTCTGGGAGGAACCGTGTTCCACCATTTCTCAACCACAGGAGGAGGACGGAGAGTATTCGCAGGCATGTCGTTTCCGACTTCCGGGCCGGGCTCTTTGAGCTCTGAAGAGAGATCCAGGGGTGTCGTCAGCGTGAGGTTTTCGGGGCTCTTTTCTGGAACCTGTAGCCTGTCCTTGACTTGGTCTATATACCGCAATGTGCGACCCATGCGGTACGCCAGGTTTCTGAAGAACTGCACAGTTCTCTCGGGCGTTTGAGGTAGATAGGCAGAACTCGAGTAGTAGGGACCCGGGGTCTTGTCCTTGTTCTGGTCGCGATAATGGGACAAGAACTTGCCAACCGCTTCCCACGTTGCGAGGTCTTCGTATCTGGGGGCGTCCCGCTCCAGCACAGAGTCGTCCGGGTCGATAATGCCAATGTGACATAGACCTTCGGGGACTATATGGTCATAGATGAGGTCTTCTCTCTTCTCTAATATCTCTTCGGGTGCGCCAGCCTCAATGTACGCAAGTTTGGAGATAAAACCCGGGCCGACATGCTCCATCATGCCCTTCACTTCGCGGAAGAACCTGAATTTATCCCCGTTGCACTGGGCTTTGGTTCCGTATATGGTGCTATAGTGCTCCACCATATCGTCAACGAACAACGCGTTAAGTTCCTCGAACTGGGCGTGGTCGGCGTAGCGCCACAGAACACGGTCTTCAGGGTGTATCAGGTATGCAGGCCGATCAACCTTTGACGGTTCACCATCCACGCTCGGTTGATATCTGGAGTCAAGTTAGCATCTCATATCATCTCACGTACTGCGGGTTCAACAAGACTTACACGCATCGCCCGAGAGTATGAAGCTTCGCGCAGAAGAATTCGGCCTCTTCAATGGAGAACTGGTAAGACTGATTCGGATGATCTGGATCAGGGCGTTTGGATCCCGAGTATCTTAGTTCGGACTCCTTGCAGCCATTGATATATGCCAACACTTTCTTGAGCGGGATCCGCTCGCGGCTATTCTGGAGTCTCTCCACTTCACGTGGCGTTTCGAACCAGAGATCGAGCCCCTGGCTGTCAAGGGTTCCCGACGCCTCCAAGTCTCTGAAGAAAGACTGAAGCTTTGCATCGAATAGAATGTCGAGATTGTTCCGGGGGAGTTTGGCGGGATCGCACATTTCCACTGTACGTGACGGCTCACATAGATATCGTAGCCATTTGATGTCGAACTCGTCAAGAAGCTTGAAGTCGTCATCCTCGAAGCTGTCATTCCGATTGTCAATGGCATTTCTGCGCCTGATATCCCGGCGCCAGTAACGCTTTCTGTAAAGCGCATCGTCGCTTTCTTCGGCGGCCAAAAGCTGATGGTTGCCGATCACGGCACCACCCGTGTTCTCATGTCTCCCTGCATCGATATCCCGCAAGATGACTCTCAAGAGAGGGCGAGGTGCGGTCCCCCATGCCTGGTGAATCTTGACTTCGAGACTGCTGAGCGATTCGCCCATCTTTAGGTAATGCTGATCGTGAACGGCCAAGCCTCTGTAGATTTGAGGCCCTCGGAAGTTCATCGGCAGAGCGGCGGCGTCGAAATTGTCCCAAGACTCAACTTCATAGTTTCGACGCTGGGCGCCCGCTAGAAAGTTGATTATCCGTGTGTAGTCGGAAGACCACTGGAGCCATGAGAACGGATCTTTGTACCGCCCCTCGGTCTTCTCGGGCTGGGGGAGTCGCATGGAAAAGGGGACTTCTTTCGGCAGGGGGGCCGCCGGCAAGAACGGTAGAACCGGTCGCCGCCATGGAGTGTTGATCGCTCGATTCTCATGGTTCGTGAAGAGGTTGAGGGATAGCTGTAGCGCAGCCCTCTGCCATCCGCGTTGTAAGTAGAACGGCCGCCCTTTGGTTCCATCTGGATTATCCGGTCCTTTTGTGCTGGGGTCGGGGGCACCCGAATACAGAGGTGGTGGGTTGGTCACAACTTCTCCGAGGCCACTGCTCATGTAGTGTTCATACGTTGTTGTCTCGAGGCCAAACCGGGATTCCTTGAAGTCGGGGTTGGCGAGTGGGACGTCCCTAGTTGAGTCCTGGGCCGACTTGAAGTACTCGTTCTCGCTCTCCACATAACGATCGACCTCAGTCAGCTCTGTTAAGCCATCGGTGGGATTAGCGATCTTGAGGCTCGTCGTCCAGAGGGTCTGGTTGTCCCTTTCAGGGCGAGGAGTGGGCCTGACTGGTCGATACCGAGATCGCGCCAGGTTGGGCTGAGGACGAGGAAACGCCGTCGGATAAGTGAGGAGACGGTCCAGCGTGCGTTTGCCGTGGAGAAGCTGGGTAGTCCAGGGTGTTTTACCCTGGGTGAATTTCTCGAATCTCTCATGGGTTTTGACCATCTCCAGCGCATCGACCAAGGTGTCGCGCAAAACGGGGGAATTGAATCCCAGGCCACCGGCCTCCATCTTTTTCTCGGCCGCCTTGAGATATGTCTTTATGATCGCAAAGCGACTGCGCCAATGGGTATCGAGGCTCTTGTCCTTGTCCCTGAGGTACTCGCGAAGCCTAGGTATAGCGATACTTGGATCGTGGCCATCTGGCCCGCCCACGATAGCCTCCACAGCTTCTACATACTGAGCATCCGGAAATTCCAAGTCATCATCTGTCGCCTTGGCTTTGCCTTTTTCTTTTTTCGGAGCCTCGGGATCGTAGAGCGCTTCGAGTCTGGCCAACGCCTCTACCCAGTCTGTTATTCCAAAGCCTGGGCTACGAATAGACGCCATCGTGTACGTAGGCGCCGGCTAGGCGGGCGATGCGGAAGATTGGTGTTGTCTACGAATGAAAAGGTCACTGTTGAAACGTCTTCTCTGTCTAGCGAATGACATGTGGGAGATGGTGATGTGAGAAAATCAGCTCGTGGCGCCGGCTCGATAGTAGATGGGACTCTTGTCTCCAAAAATTATCACAAGTGGGAGGCCTGGCACGTCAACACTCCGGAGACAGCAGTCTCAAGCCAACTTCTGCCCCCGGAGATCGCAATCCAAAGTCGGATAAAGAGCGTTTCCGGATTGCGGTAATGGCTTTCGTGAGCACAGGTGAGACAACAATGAGACTTTCATCCACCGTTTGCAGGTTTTGTGGCGGAGGGACTTAGTGCCTTTGTCTGGAATTCGACAGGTCAGGCAATTAGGCATCTGTGGTCCATCTAAGGCTTTCTGCTGATAATGTTTCTAATTATCTTCAGTTCTGTGGAAAAAAATAGTCAAGTTAATATTTCGGTGTAGTCGTGATGGAGAGACAATCAGGAGAAAGGGGCAGAGGCTCCAACGAACGTCAACATGGTTCAGACGAGCCTAGACGCCGGGTATACCGGTCGCTTGAAATGTCGGATGAGGAGCATGCAGCGAGATTGATACGACACGCTCGTTACGCGGCTCGTTTTCCAGTCCCAGAAGAACAGGATAAGGAAGAACAAGACAAAACGCTTACCGGCCAGACAACATCTCCCACAGATGGGGACGAACCAGAAACCTCCGGACTAATACAGTCGGTAGAGGATACCGGTCCGGAGCGAAAACCGTGGGAGACATTGGTCATTGGTGATCTGGGTGAGAACCTAAGCCACATTGAACGGAAGGATCGCGAAATCGAGCGACATCGATTCATTGTGCGATACCATGAGGAACATTCGCCCCGTCTAGTAGAGCACAACAAACGCATCCTGAACAGACTAATCCAGGAGAGAAGCGAAATGGAGGATAACGAGGAAAATAACATGCCAGAGTGAGTTGAAATCCGTAAATGAAAGGAAGAATGACTGCCCAGCTAATAATCAGAAAGAGATCAGCGAGAAAGACCAGAACGGATTGCGCAACGACTGGAGTTACTGCGATGGGCCCTGGATAGCAGCGTTTGTGACGACGAGAAAATCAACATCAGGACAGCCATACACGGATACGAGTCCGGACAGATCCCGTATTCCCTCAACTTCACGCTGCTGTACGCGGGCCATATCGTTGATACCTGTGGAAGTTATCACGAGTTCTGTGCCAATCGAAGTGAGAGGCTTGATGGCTATTTCGCGAAGCATGGGCCTGGTTGGCTCTGGCATGAACCACCCTTGGCTGGATCCGGAGCAGACGGGTTAGCAATGAAAGGGATCTGCCTCGATCGAAAACATTACGATAGATACAGTATTGGGATTTACGAGGCCAATCTTGAATTTACCATTCAGCCTGAGAAAGTCTCCAGGGTGGCGTCGACGACTCGACATCCAAGAAACAGAAACAGAAAGAGAAAGAGAACGGAGAAATCAGGGAACACCGGCGCCTCATGCCAGTTGCAGACTCTACTGGATAGTGGTGCGACTTTTCCCGTCATACTGGATACTGATCTCGTGCAACTGGACGTCAACCTGGCTCGATACCCCGCGCAGGGAATGATGCAGCTCCACGTCGTTGGGGGCAGTGTCAGGCTCAGATTCTACGAGATGTATGTCTCGGTGTGCTCGAGTGAGGGCAAGTCCATGGTTGACGAGGGTACCACGGCAGTCTGGCCAGATCAACCGCGAAGCTTGGGAGGCTTTTGCCCAGTTCTCGCTCAAAAAGATACGAGCAATGGTAAAGGCAGCATGTACGCGAAACGTCTCAGCGGCATGATTCCGTTTGATGCGTGCTACATCTCCTCGGCGCCGACCATGGCGAGGCTCTGGCTAGGGGAAGATAGGCGAGACGTGTTAGGTACGAGTCGGCTACCTGCGCATCTCAGATTCGATACCGACAATTCCTTTCATCTCAAATATGCGGACGAGTTCGAGGAACTTCGACGCGAGGCGCATACGCCTGATCGTGTGGTGTTTGTCCACAATTCTGAGAAGCGACCAGACACAATACTCACGGACGTTGACACACAAGGCGCCCCGGGAAAGAGTGAGCTTGCCATCGGACAGTATCAACCACCGGGGACACGCAGCAGAGTGGTGCCGAAACGAGTCATCCGGGTTGAGCCACGGAAAGGGGGCTATACAACGGTACCAAAGAAGGATGTCCGACCGTGGCAGAAAGAATTCAATAAATAGGGCTGTGAATCGATGTGAGTTGACGATACATGAATTGTAGGATTGGAATAGAATGAGAGGAGTTGAACGGGGTGAGAGGAGAATACCCAAGCAAGATAGCAGCAATGCCGGTGACTTGTTTGTTAATACATACGTGGATACAGTGGATCTCACGGATGTGCACTCAAGAGATCCCGTAGATTGCAAAAGCATGGCGATCTCCTGATGATGAATCCCATGAGAGTCGTTTGACGGAGTCGTTCGTCTGGTGTGAGTCCTGATCCGTATGGTTGAACAGGCGAACCAGTCACCGATCCCTAGCAGAGCAAGCAGTATCGAGTAACCCAAGATATCCAGTCATGGCTGCTATTGTCAATAGATCTCGAATAAAGAAGCCTCATTCGCGCGGCCTGACCAGAGAAGCGTGATGTCGCGATGTCAATAAGCTCGTTGAGTGCACTTCAAGATTGAGACCCGATTCGTGTGCTGTCTTGCCCTGAGTGCTCTGCTCCATGTTAGTCCCGGCATATCAAAAATCAATCATAAATACAGGTCAGAAAATTCTTGGGCAATGTTCGAAATGAATGACTAGAATCGGCATAGAGATAATGTAGACATTGATGAGTTGATGAGTTGAAGTTTGATTGAGCTGCACCATCGAAAAGGCGATGAGATTCAGTAACCATGACGAGCTTGATAATGGCATATTTTGGATTAATGCATATTGGAAGATAAGTGCACTTAGAGGGGAACCTGCTGCCTGCCAACTTTTCCCCGTCAATTTCTCCGTTCATGCAGCACACGAACTGGCCTCACGTGTTCCAAACTTGCCTCCTACAAAATCCCTATCGTAAGTACAGAATTGTACCCAATTGGCCGTGCCATTGGCCTCCGCATGCGTGAAGAATCTTGGCCACAGTCTGCAAACTGCAAGTCTGTGAAGGTCTTGCATGAGGAGGAGCTTGTGCGCGACCGAGACTCGCCCCATTGATACCACACAGTGAACGACGCGAGGAGACTTCTTCAGCGCGTACGATTCGCGACCAGCAGTTTAAGTGGCACACACCGCGCGTGTCGAGTCTCGAGACTAGAGAATCGGAGACTCGATTGCGAGGTCTTCTCTCACTCTGTGTTCATTGTGTCAATGGCTTGACATAGGTAAGACTCTTCACGTCCTGATGAAGTGGAATAGATTCCGTCCTTATGCGAGATTTACCGACTGGAATATTCCGTGCCGGCATGATTGAAGAAATCTCCACGGAATACGGATTGCCTAGGTACGCTCGCTTTTGCTAGCTCTATCCAGCTAACCATCCATCCGATCCGGCGTGCCTACAGTATGTACTCCGTACTGAAGAAAACCGCGTCTCTTTCTGTTTCTGTCTTCATTATTCGAAGCCGTTCTGCGCAAGTCTCGTGACCGACCGCACTACAAAATCACCGAACGTGCAAAAAATACGGTACGAAGCCGGAGAGAGAGACGCGTCTGCCTACTGTGGACTACGGTAGTTTTTCTAGCACGAAGTAGACGCCTAAAAACGGGCGTGAATCACACTGCAGCAGCGTCAAGAAATACGTAAGAGCTCGACTTTCGGTACCGGACTTTACAGTAGCTCCAGCCCACATCGCGGTACGGAATGCGACTTACAACGCAGTGACATCGGGATACCTCCGGGTTATGAAGTGATGTGCTCCGGTATAGCAATGCGATACGTTAGGTGCTCGCTTGCTTGATTCAGGCTTCAGCTACTAGCTGACTGCGGCTTGTGCAATACGAAAATACACTGCTTGCCTGCGAGTACATAAACGCCTTGCCTCTGGGGAAGTTTACCAGGTTCCGACCGAGCGGCTGGAACAAACGGACACAACGCTGGTAACCAATGACCGTCCCATTCCGGAACTCGGTGGACGCGGTGATAGGTAGGCGCAATTCGATATCGAGCGCGTGACCCTGCCGATTCTGAGGCCTCACGACGCCATACGTCTGTTCCGTATATCGAATCTGACCAAGGCGTTTTGGTAGTTGAACGCTAGGCGTTCCGTATGTCAGACTTACAAGTAGCTGCGCATCAAGGAATAACACCTCTTTCAGAGTCCACGTAAGTGCCCTACTCAGATATAGAGATCAGCACAGCTATGGTCATTAAGGAATTGATGGTCATCGACCCTGAATCTGGGATTGAGTAAGGAATAGCAGGATTCCGAAATAGCCCTATGAGTCTAGACATCTGACACTCATCATCAAACTACGATATGGATTACACTGCCGGTACCTGGGAGTCATGATGCTCATCAATGGTTCCAGGCAAATCTTACAGCGCACTCACTCAGTGCAAGAATGCATGACGATCTCTGTATCCGCGAGGTCAACAGAGTGTACCTGTGTGAACCGCCGAGTGGAGGTTATGACGAATCTCTTAACAAGGATGAGATTTGTGCGCAAGTCTCCGCCGGTGGAGTTTTTGTTGAGTTTTCTCTAGCCCTCTGCACCAGTTTCTGGAATATCTGCGAATGCAGTAAGTATGCACACCCATCCCACTTTTGTGAGCAGTCGTGCGTATGTAGTACCTTGCCGGGCAGTACCTACATGATGTACGGATACTTCCCTCAACTGCCTTATGTACGGAATTCACGCTTTGAGAGGTTTGTGAGAGGATTGGAGGCTTTCGTTGGCTGGTTCTCCTGGCCGAGCTCCACCGATACATACCGAGTAAAGAGGAGAGCCCTCGAATATTTCCATGTGCCATGGAGAGAACGTCGAACTCTTACTTGTCAATTGATCTTCGACTGTCACTGCATCAGAAGCCGGTGGCCCGGCCGTCGTCGGACAGATCACACGAATCGGCATTCCGTAACGTCCTCGATGCCCAACATCAAACCCGCAAACACCAGGCCGGGATTCGCTGTCATAAACGGTGTGCACGCAAAGGTAGCCTCCGGTATACCGTATGTATTCCGTGACGGCCTGGGAATCTCGCCTTCGCATTCCCCTCCCAAGGCGGAATAGGTAGGAGCCATACCGGACCCAAGCATCGCCGGCCGGCCGTAGCGCGTACGTTAACGCAGTAGCGCACACGCACGAAGTCCACTGCGTGTTCGCCCGTAAACCGACCTTCTTCTTTGGGCGCACACGCTAACACAATAACGAGTGCTTGTGCGCGTCGCGTGGTAGCACCAACGCGCCGGAGCGTGCTAAGAGGGTGCATTGGTGAGGTACAGGAAGGTACTCGGCAGAGGAGAGAGGGGACGGAGACGGAGACTGGCCTGGTGATGCCAAGCACTGCAGGTTCTCGTTCACCGCACTTACGATGCTACTATGGCTAGTTAGTGCACGCACTATCGTGTCTCCACGCCCGGAACCGTCTCGTTCGCGACCTGGGAATGAGGATTCCCTACGTAATCCGTTAGCGAAGCCGTTCTCGTGTACACCACAGAGAAGGTATGGAACACTTTAGAACATCTAGCGTACACGTGTTGTTCGTGGGATCATCGGTAGCTTTGATTTCGCACATATGAGGTTGTTGTAACGTATCAGACTACTAGGTATCTGTATTCTGATGATGGATTTACGGATTACATACCCAGGTCTTCCTCGAGTTATGGATCGAGTTACGGATCGAGATGGAACGACAGCCTCAAAACCTCTTGCACTAGCGCCTCTCAACAATAAGTACGCCGTGCTGCACCAAAATCCATCGGGGAGCCAGGGGTTAGCCAAATACTACCTGCCTACTACCTACCACCATGGACGCCGCGGACGCCGTTGGGGGCGCTTCTCCTGTCGACAATTCCAATTCGGGCCAGCTCTACTTGGCCATAATACACGGCATTCCGTACAGTACGGAATATATAAAGATCAGTCAGAAGATCGATCGAAAATCTGCGGGCGAAGAAAAAGAAGACAACTCATCTATCATGCTCGGCGCTCACATTTGCATCTAGGTACGGACGACACTATGTTGAGAGCGCATGTAACAAGTCATCCAGCCTACGGATTTCACTGCGTTACAGCTTCGAAACAGGCCGGTCGCCGCCGTTGTGGACTGTGGACCTACAGAGGTATACTACGGACAGTATACATGCGGTTAAAGCGCTCTTTCTTGGGAGACTCATCGCTCGTACGGAGTACCTACAACTACGAAATACGTCCCAGAAACGGATCGTGTCTTATTGCGCAGTACTTTGCCCAGGATTCACTGCGCTCCATACGGACTACCCAGCTGTACTCCCGCTGAAACAAAGCACCTCAACCCCAAACAAGCCCACGCGGGAATATAAACGGGCACGAGATCGAAAAACCCGTCCACCGCCAGTAGATGCTCGTACTGGTAGGCCATCTGAAGCACGCGGACACCATTTCTGTCTGAGCACCTACCTATCTGGTTAAGGTAGGCCAGGGTACCCGGTTAAATATCTAGTGAGGTCACTCAGAGACTCTTCCCGCAATAGGTATTCCGTATGTGTGCAGGTCTCATTGGCACTGTCGTCGATCCTTGGATATCCGTCACGGGCACACTCGAGAGGGCTTCGCCAGGCTTGCAGTACGCCAGCCCTTTCAGCCCTTCAGCCTGTCGATTAGGCGTTCTGTGTATTGGGTATCAATTGTTCCCTTTTCTTGTTCTTTGACCGAAGGCTGTTTATTCGTAGCCTCTTCGACCAAATCGATATACGGGCGTTAAGTAGGTATCCCGTTACATACTACCTCGTGGACAGATACTGTAAATAGTAAGATGAGGTATGCGCTCGTTCCCTCACTCGACTGCCTTGCATATAAGCGAAATGGGATGGGCTGGATAAGGTAGGTAAGAGAGTTGATTCCTTTTTGTTGTTCGTTTTGGGGGGCAGATCACATTATTTTGCGGCAGTAACAACACTCCGAGCAAAACGGACACATGATGAACATGTCTCGCTGACAAAAAAGAGATGGCGGGTGTATGACTGACTTGACTTGACTTGACTTGACTTGACTTGACTTGACTTACACACTCACGACAGACACTTTATTGCCACCATGGTGTTTCGGGAGGCGTACTCATGATACTACCTACCCTACCGACCTCCTAAATATAGGAAAAACAGGCAAGGAGTGTGATTAAGGAAGCTTACCTATGAAACGCCTGTCTGTCGTTAAGTCCGATGTTCGTCCATCGGACATCTTCCTTTCGAGAGAGTATCGTATCAGCCCACTGACTAAAACTAATAAGACCACGCTCACGTTCCTTTTTCTGAAGCCTGCGAGGAACTTCCATCCACACCTATTGTCTAAGCCGCACATGCTACTACCTCCATACAGCTACTACCAATATACTGAGACTCGATATCTATCCAGCGCGGGGCGTCAACATATCACGTCCCAGCCTACCGGTACCAACCATGCACAAATCCTCGGTCTGATACGGTCTGCGACGGACCGCGGCTGAGTTGGGGTCTTGCTTTATTCGCTGTCGTAGGGTCTTTGCATATGGATGGATGGATGGATGTGTGTCGATATTGCATGCAGAGGCGGGGTTGTGTTTACATCTCATTCTCTCCGACCGAGGCTGTGAGGCGGTTTGGGTCGCGAACTGCCATTCCTTTCTCATAGGTAGCCAAGGACAAGAGGGGACGAGAGAGAGGGGCAGTGAGAGGGAGGACGGTGCTACGATGTGGTGTATGGATTACGCGGTCCCTATCTACCGTGTGCGTCGCGGGGTCCTCGTATTGTGAATCCCGTGCTGAATGAATCCCGTGCTGAAGGCCGACCGGCCAGCCAGCCAGCCGGATAGGATGAATTATGTACGGCATGGCATACTACCACGCACCATCGCCATCTCCATCTCCATCGTACAGCCGTATATGTAACGTATGAGGTAAGTATGCCTTGCCTTGTTATCGCCGGTCCGCGATTGGTCTTGTACAGACGAGACAGGATTCAGTTGCCTTCAAAAGACCACGAGATACAAACAGATACCGTACGGACTTGAAAGATTGATACGGCAGGTAAGATACGGCAGAAACAGATGAAGAGAGAAAAGAAGTCAACAGTCCGTTTCGGACCGGGCCTATCCGGCATACCACCGGGATTGGCCCGGTAAACTGTACCGCCGAAGTACATATCCCCGCTACTGGCATCACTGTAATTACCCGGCGGTCACCTGTCTGCCTGTCGCCCTTCCCTACGGATTACCTTTCCCAACCATCCCAAAAGGACACCCGAGCCTCGGTCCGATCGCCAAAACAGACAGGACGACAAGCCGCTTCAAAGTTACGGTAATTACAAGTATCAGACAAGACAAGATCCCGAAATCACGATCACCAAGGCTGCGTTTGCGGGAGGGATTCAATGAAGCGGTGAGCGTTGTATCTAAGATGTAAGTACAGCAAGAAAAGACATGTGGCGCCTTCGTCGTGCGACGCTACGTTAGTTGAGTCTCGGAGGATTTTGGACACGTTTTAGGTCTCTCTTAATCCTCTCTCTCTCCTTCTCTCTCTTTCATAATTCTACGGATTATCGTCGGGCAGGTAATCAGCCGTCGTTAGCAGAACGGAAGTCCTAGGCCCCTATTACTGTCGTAGGACTGTCGGCGATATAAGAAGGAATCGCAAGTGATTTAACTACAGCTGATCAAGTACGCCAAGCCCTCGGCTGAGATACGCATTACAATAAGATCGATTTGGTCGTCATCGCGGAGGTTATCGTATGTATCCCGTAGTGTAGGATCGGTATGTAATAGGGCCCTCTATATCTAGCGTAGCAATCGTGGTTTCGAATCTCACAATCAACTGAATGCCGTGTTCAACTGCAAGGCCTTCTCATTGGATCTATACAACAAAGACAAGAAAGAAATCAAGGCAGGAGGCTCTTGGATCATGATGTGCTGCACGTCCTTCGCTTAGACGACTCGAAATGTGCAAAATAGCGAGTATGTCTCACCCCGGGCTTAGATCTCCCCAAAGACGTGGGAACACATCATTTGGCGGGGCTGAATGAAAAAGAAGAAGGTGCAGAGAAGAAAAACCGTCTACATGTCTAGTGTGCTTGACCACGTTGCTGACGGGGTGGATTATGACGGCTGGCGGTCCACGAGATTCACGAATGAAATCACAGAAATAACTACGGGATACCTACGTACACTCACCTTGGTTCTAAGGTATGGGACTAGAGCAGGGGTGTGCGGTAGATCCGATCTGCATCGAAGACGAACGAACGAAGACGACGAACGAACAAGATCCGGTTCCAGCACGTCGACACACCTCACCATGTCTCCTGGCGCAGCTAAGCAAACACTAGACTAGACAAGACTAGAGCAAGGTCGGTGTGTGTGTGCCCTACGTAAGGTCTTACCGAATGAAAAAAAATAACAATGCAGCAAGCAAGTGTGCCACCTGTTTCCAACGAATGGATACCGTAGCGCACGCCGTACTCCGGTCAGAATGGAGTCTTGCATTCGTAGTGTAGGTGAGCTGTCCGTTGGTAAGGCGAGAGAAAGACGCTTGCCCCCTTTACCGAAGACGGGATAGGGTCCAAAGTCCGATTCTTTTTGCCTCTTTCTGGAAAAGAAAAGAGAAGGGGTTCGATGATGACGGGCATGAACTGCGTGGCCGCCCCAAAAATAGCAGGAAAGAAAAAAAGAAAGAAAAAAGAAGCTCGAGAAGATGATCGCCTTGCCAAGTTGTTCTTCGAACTGGGGCCTAGTTTGTTAGGTAGGTAGCCAGCATTTGTTGTTTTTCTTCTGAGACTCCCCTTGTCCGGTCCTGTTGTCCCCACAAGCTTAAACCTGGGACGCAGGACATACGTCATATGGTAGACAGACTGGAGAATGCATTTCTTCGTGATACAAATGCAATGCATGGAGGACGGGGGAGTCAGGGACCAGTCGTTGTGTTTTTCTTGCGGAGAGAATAAAGGAATGAAAAATAAGAAAAAATAATCAGCAGGGCGAATAATGGATGAGTTGCACATGCAAAAAAAGAGTCAGAGTGCCCTCCGAACTAATAAAAAGCAAGATGAATGTAAGCAAGCCATTTTCTCCGCCCGAAATCCTCGAGCTGGGTCTTGGCAATATTGAAGCTCGTCGCTCATTTGGCAGATATGTCTATAACTGCGGTGCTATCCTTGGTGAGAGGCTTCCGGGAAGGGCCGTCGATGGATGATGATATTGATCTCATTCATACGGAATGCAGTGCACTGGTCGTAAGGAATCCATCCGGATACGCCAAAGGTACACGGCATGGCGATGAGGAGCCATAGAGGTGGGCAGGCGATATACCAGCGAGCGAGACGTGCGCGAATTGCGTTTCAAGAGGAGAGCAGAGTCGGCACCGAAGATTGTACAATATTTTGTTGTTTGTCGTTGTCCAGAAGAATCAAAGGGCACTGCCCTCTATTTGTCCATTCCACTCGGAATAATAGGTAGTAAACAAATCGTTCGGGACGGGGTTTGCACGTGCCCCGTTTGTCTGTCTGTCGTTCAAGTCCGAAGTTATCTCGTCACGGGCTCCGCGACCCGGCTAAATGGGATTGTTAAGCAACTGAACCAGGAATGCTGCTTGTCGCTGTTCACCGAGTGCTACCTCCGTGTGCCAAACTGTTACTTCCAATAAGTAGCAAGCAGTACCTGTGATGAGTGTGTGAAGAGCAGCGCACCAGACGGTCGTAGTGGTCAACTAACGGGACCTAGCAGCGCCACTCCGGTAGCTATTTGGTAGTCTTGCATGCGAGAATGAGTCGAGAGTTGCCTCGCATCTTATATGCTGCAGACGACGGACAGGACAATCATCACACAATCGCACACATTATCTTCCTGGCGCTGTTCTGGGCGGACGTCGATGAATATGTAGGCTTGATGAAAGGAATGTAACGACGAGTTACAATGCATTGACGAGACACGAGTTGTTGGTCTGTGGGATCCAAACGCCATGCGCTGCAGCTTCTGCTGCTACGGCTGGAAAGCTGGAGCGCGGGCTGTGACTTATTGGTACTTCTTCTTTCTGCTCCATAGAAAGTAATTACATGTGAGATGCAGGGTCACGCAAGGGCATGCGCGTTTCTCGCTCGTCGGGTCATTGTGTTGTTGCACTGGGTCGGTATGTGAATGAATGGCATGGAAATGCGTGTTTGTTATGAGTAAATGGCATTCTGATATTCACAGGGGAAAGTCTTCGTTTCTTAAAACCGTCGGCATCCAGGGCGGATTTGTCTAATTGACCTGGTACATGTATGGACTTACCGGGGCTTTTTCTGATAGGTAATCCGTAATAATGCGGAATCCGTACTGTATGTAAGTACCGAAGCAAGGATGTCGCTGCTGTCAATCTCACTCACTTTTCTTCTCCTGTTTCATGGCAGGTACAAGTATGTTGATATCCGATGTGTGCTTTTATACATTAGATATAATACTTCATCTACTTATTACACGCTGCTGCTGCTATTGGGGACTCATCACAGAGGTTCGACTGCGCGTCACCAATGGGCCAGCATTCCTCATTTCTCGATCCGAGATAGCAATGGGCTATGCCCTTATCACGATCTGATGCAATCTATAGTTAGCAATTACCTACGCGCCAGGTGCGGCCCGAGGGAAAAGGAGTGCGTGGACTTTCCAATTCTTTGTTGTAGGTATTCCGTAATCCGTGTAACTGACAAATATACGGATTTTAAAACCACATGGACGTTTTCAATTTCGCAGGCAAATGTAGATCCGTAAATCCGTACAAGTAAAACCTCACGAGAGCGCCTAAATTACTGTTCGGCTAGCACGCCCAAACTCAGCCACAAACCACATTCTACGAGTCTTTCCAGATCTTTTCGAAGGCGTTTTCCACGGGTCGGTACGTAGATGGGGTGGGTTTCGTTTCGGAGACAGAGAGAAGAGAGGGAAGCATTGCGAAGGCGTCAAATATTTCCCGAGGCTTACCTATTCCTACGAATGGCTACAGTTTCTCTCGTCTGTCTCTCCTTACATGGCCGGGATAATGGATGCATAGACCAACCAACTGACACGCACGCGGGAAGCAGTTTATGCGTTTATGCCGCATTTTTTTTTCATTCGTTCGTTCACGTTTCTTGATTCGTTCTTTTTCCTAGGTCGCTGTCTAGGTCAGTAATTTGCACTCATTTCTCCCGTCTGCGCTGCGCTGCGAGCACAGAGCACAAGACGGATCGCAGACACGGTGGGTAGGGCAAAGCTGGATCTGTACAGTGGCCCGCGGGTAAGCCCCTAGAAAAGGCCACGCCGAATCGCAAGTTGGGAATACCTGTTCCAGTCCAACAAGTCGACAAGTCGGTGTACGGAGAATGTTTCGCAATTGGGCGTGATCCGATGTACGAGAGGACGGCCCATCCCAAAATGTACGAAATACGTTGCGTTCTGACATGCCTCGTATGCCCTTCTGCGGAAAGCAGTGCGGAGTCGGCATGCACTGCACCTATTTTGAGGAACTGGTATCGGCAGGTATCGCCCTCTGATCTGTCGCATGGTATCATTGGCATGCTCCCATCTGTGCGGCGTACCGACGCTAAGGGTTTGGGCAATGCGCAGAGGTGAAGGGAACTACCTACGAGTACTCGGACTCGCAGAGATTAATTTGGAGTCGAAATAGAAATCCAGGCCTCCAACAATGGGCCTGCGGGGTTTTAGTGTCTGTAGTCGCAAGGTCCTTGCTCTCCCGGCTGAGCAGATCCGTGGACCGTAGGCAGGTAGGTAGGTATTTACGGATTATTTACCTACGAGTACACTGGGATGTGCAGGTAAAGATCCACGATTCCATGCTAGAGTTGGCGACGGCGTCGAAAAAGAGAGTGTCGATGACGTTATTAGTCGTAGACTCGTATGTACGAACGAGTACTGGTAGGTAGTAGTAGTGCTCGCGTATCAACTGACCATAGACATCGAGACGAGACTGACCAGGGCTGATCGTCGAGGCGTCCGTCCGATTCAGAAGGTGTGTTTCTTGTCCCAGGCCCCAGTCGCCAGGCCTTGGCTGCTGCAGGCTCAGCGAAATGAATGAATCCTATCGACACGCATGCCTAATTGATTACAGAGTCGTGTAGACCGCGTCGCCGAGGACTGATTGGCTGCGGGTGGGTGACTGGTGCACTGTTGATCGCGAGGGGCGCGAAATGGGGCCGCATATTCTGCCTTGTACTTGTCATTCTTCGTACGGACGAAGATATTCTTTTCCTAACTCGAAATAATCGAAAATATGTAGGCAAACTGGAGACCTCAAAAGACATAAATCTGTAAATCTGTAAATACGTAAAAACGTAAAAACGCCTGACACTAATATACCCTGGCTTTCCCCAGCTTTCGTTGGGTCTTTGGGCTGTGTATTTCCGTATTTCGAACGGTGGCAACGGCTCAAGCTGGGACGGATCATCATTCTCACGACGGCATCTAACCACCTACGTAAATGGATGTACGGATCATGTACGTATGGGCATGTACTGTACTGTACTTATATTCGCGTAGGCACGCGCGAGGAAGCGCGTAAAGTGGTTAGATGGGAGGGACCTGGATGCCGGTACACTGTTTCTATATTAAGAATGCATGTACCAATCCTCGTTGTCTGTATGGTGACGGTACTTCTTTGTTAACCAGTGAACAGTATCAGAGAAACGCGATCGCGGACGTGCTGCTCCCCGTAGGCATTATTATTTGATTATCGCTGCTCGTTGTCTGGACTCTGATCGATACTGTATCGTAGGTGCTAGACTTCATCGACATACATACAGTACTTCTCATCACTGACCAGTTACATTGATCAGTTGGCAAGTGACAACTGCTAATTAGTACGCGTCTCTTTCGCGACAACCAGGTTGAACCAATTCATCGGCGGGTTAGGTAATATTTACGGTTTTGACAGTTCCCAGTTCCCCGTTCAACTCGGTAAATAACCCGTAAAGACAAGACTCGTGTGCACGTAGCATACTGTATTATAGGCTGGCGAACTGAGTAGCTAGGTGCCATTGCATCACCGCCGCCATCATCGTCATCATCATCACCATCACGACCGCCATCATCATTATCACAGTCCGCCGTTCTCATTACCAGCACCCCCTACTTCTGAATATATATACCGAGGGTACCCCTTCACGACGCCCCCTACATTATCTAGACATCTATCTAGAAACACGCTGCCGTGTGATCGCTCTTTATGGACTTTTTGTCCGCGAGTCTCAGCGCCTTCTCCTCACCACCACCACTCAGGTCTGGTACCGGGATAGCTGGTGTAGCTGTATGAACCTAGGTATGTGCGAGTTGTGTCTGTATGTACAGCGTATGGAATACGGATTACGGGATACAACAGAAATACTAACAACCAGTCGGCTCTGGACGTCCTGTCTGCCAATTGCCAACCGTTTCCCACGGCCCCTATATTTCTCGCTTTGGAGAAGATCTCCTAGGGCCCGCGTCTGACTGGCTGGACAGCACGCCGTATCGAGCCCTACGAATCCCTACTGCACAGTTTAAAACATACAGTATCGTGCTTGTCGCCACTCCACGTGTCAGGTCGGGCGGTCCATTCGGGGCGCACTTGTACCTTTTCTGACGGAAAGGTACCTTTGGGAAACGGATGGGCTCAAACTACGGTACGCGGGCTATGATGCACATAGCATCTCTTGCTATCTATACCTCCTATGGGTATGACAAACAGACGTTGTTGATGACGCGACCGCGCTGCTGCACGCATGAAGTCGTCCCTAAGGCCCCCCAGGGTGAACTGGAGGAGCAAGCAGCAGCAGCAAGCAGCAGATGCTAAGCGTGCCCTCTCTTAAACAAGTTAGGCCCCCCCTACTGCCAATCAGACCCCATGCGGTGGGGGTGGTTCAGGTCTTGGAAAAAGGCCTTTTTTATCGCTCACATGGTCGGACGTCCACGGAACCAATTGCGTGTGTGATGAACCGTCTTGCTCTGCCTACTTCGTAAACAACATAGGGTCGGGTACTCGTAGGTAGTATCGCCTGTTAGCCAGTTCCATATCTCGATCAACTGGTATTCGCATCTACACACTATTGAAACGGAAATACAAACAAAACAGCCTGAGAGGAACAGACCACCGGGCGCAAGCCGCTACCTTGCCTACATGGTATAAGTGTGCCGGGGATCCCTATTTACCCCCTGCTCCTAGTGTACACGACACAACTAGTTGGCGACTTTACGAAGCACATTGTGTGCACCATTCGCCTGCGGTACGGGCTAAAGCTGTCAGGTGAATGGGTTTCGATGAGCGTTAGTTACGGAATACTATGTAAGGAGACGTCTAATAGAGGCTGTTCTCGCGGCTTGGATGTTCCAGTTGGTTGTGATGGGCTGTGATAGCGCAGGCGCATTGCGTGTACGCCGTGGATAACTGCGACCCGACCACTTTATGAAGGGCTCACTTGGTCAAGTTGTATCGCCGGGTAGACAGTGCCCAGCAGGTCGCCGTGCACTATGGCCTACCCTGACTGAACCCGTCGACCTGGCGCTACTACAACGTGCATCACGGACGAGCACGCACGGTGGCCTGGTCTCAATGAAGGAGACCGTGAGAAAAGCCTTGGCCAGTCTTGACGGCCAAACAAACCAGAACACAAATAAGAATAGGTACCTATCGTATACAAGGTGAGAGTTGAACAACGACAAAAACAGTCTGCAGATAGCGCAACCGCCCGAGCGAACTACATACAGTCTAGCCAGTCAATCGACTAGGCGTCGACGACTGCAAGGCATTGTCTGGACTCTGGATGGTTTGATGGCATTGTCTGCTGTGTCGGCGGCTGCCTTGGCTGGCCTTCGCTACGGAATCTAGCGTATACACAGAGAGAGAGAGACCTACATGAATGAGCACTAGGTCGTGTACATGGCCCGTCCTTCGTACGCTACAAACAGGCTTGCATAACGACAGTGCGCGGGCCTTGACCTGACTGAACATGGAAGGCAAGTCAATAAATCCGTTTGATACTGGCCTGGACGGAATAGCGTACCCTTTATTTGCATGTTTGTCCAAATGGAAGCGGTACTTTGCCTACGAATTACGATACCTGTACAGACAGTGAAGGCGGTTGACGGCACGAATTCATAGACGCCCCCTCCTCCTCCTTGCTCCAAGGCGAAGTAAAGTGAGTGAGTACATCTGATTGATAGCCGTAAGCTGTAATGTGAAGAATACCACCCCCAATGGCCTGACTGTGGTATAATGACACTGCCTACATGATACGGGGGACGACGTCGACGGGCGCTGGAGTCTCAGAGGCCTGGAGATTAGACTGGCACCTCGCGAAGCAAGGCCCTTTGTTGCCTATGTCGTAGATGCGACATGGTCACATATTCTATGGAGCGAATGAGGTAGCATTCCGTCGCAGGCATGGACGGATCACAGGTCGGTCGTCCTTATTCACAACACAGCCAAGCCGTGCTGTGCTGTGTGTACTTTTCTTTTCTCCGCTTACAAGTAAAAAGACTGGCAAATATAAAAAGGGCAAAAACGAGTCAGGCAATTAGGGCTGCATTTACGGATTACTTGCCTCTACATAATCCGTCGTTAGGTAGGTCGTGATATTGCATTCCCTTTTTTCCTACCAATTACCAGAACGCTGGACGACGACCCCAATCAATCTTCGACACCACTCAGAGCACTCTGAGAATGCGGCACAGCAGGTTCGGAGAAATTCAGGAGGGCGAAGGGGGACATGACATGGCCATGATGGTGTCCTGGTTGCTTCGCCTGTACGAATTAACTTATACAACTGGTCCTACACAAGCCTCATATAGGCGATGTTCTTTGCTCTCTCGTCCGGCTGGGTATTTGGTAGATTATCACTTGATATATCACCGTGCTTTTCATCATTGCCGTAGTACCTGCTGTCTATTTCCTCGCATGCCGGCGCAGGTTTGTGTTGGACCAAGTCAGAACTCACTGTAGTGTAAGGGACTTTGTACGCAGCACGCTGCCTGTTTACCTCTTCACTGTCCGTATAGCAGAGTCGATAAACGTAGCACTCGCCGGACTCCTTCATCCCTCTCGTCCGTACGGATTTCTGCCTTTAACAACACTTCGTAGTGAAATCGGCAGATCTCTCGTCGTGCAAGTACATAGTGCGGTACAGTAGGAGAGAGGGCCGTCGACACTATGTACGGCGTGCACTATGAAGCTGGGATCGTGTTAGTGCACAGAGTAGTGTAGGTAGTGTGTGGTGTAGAGCAGGATTTTTCCAATTTTCTCTCGATTAGCATGGGTAAACGCATGGTTATCTGTACATCGAAGGGAATACTTGACACCTTCCACATCGTTCCGTGCCTGCGAATACCTGTAAATACAAATACAAATACCATTATTACTTGTATTGCTGCTCATTCGATGCCCGCCTTACGCTGGATCGTCCCTCCCGACTAATACATTACGTACGTTTATATTCCTATATTCCTAGACTTATACGGATTATATTCCTCGATATAAATATTAGTCTGGATTGCAGACTTAACAAATCTACCGTAAGGTCATAACGGTGTTCCCTAACGTATAATGTCATGTAATAATCCGTCCCTCGCTCCGTTCACCGGTATGGATGTTCCCGTCTGGTGGAAATACAGTGTCAGCTTAGATGAGGTAAGGCTCGCCAGTCGTCGGTAGGCCCAAGCCCATCGTACGTGATTTGTCTAGGTCTACCCAGGTAGGTAGGTACTGCCTAGCGCATGGCCACTGTGCGTGCGAATTCTAAACCGCGGCACTGTCGCGGCCGACTGAGGCAGGCCCGGCGCACTAGGCGCATTCCAGCGTAGCTGAAGGGCACCTAAAGTAGGTACTTCTGACCTGCATCTTTCCCATTTCCCATTTTACGGAATACAGGTCGTTCCGTGTCGCGTTCCTTCCATTCATTAGTGCAGTGTGCCGGTAGCGGTACCTACAGTACTTTAGTACTTCTCGCACCTGCCAGGCAAAGGCAATGCAATTCTGGGCCTATCCCGGTCTTTGATGGGCGCTGCAGTGGGTGGTGTGCAGCCAGGTGCAGAGTGCAGTGCAGGCAGATGCAGTGTGCAGCGAGTGCAATGGATGCTTTCCCTGCTTCTGTCCGTCTTCTTCTAAGGTTTCCTTCCCCTCTGCTGCGACTTCCGTGCGCTGCCTGTTCCGTCCTGCGCAGTACCTTTCCAGAGTCTACTACGGCGTATCCTGCTCCGTTCTTTACTTTGCCTACCTGAACCTAACCTTACCTTCTCCGTAATCCGTAAGGAAGGTACGATTGATGACTCCGTATATACATGCTACCTGCTGCTACAATACACTGCACTCGACGTACCTGTACTCGTACACTACGGGCTACTACTGCGGACTCCATCCATCTCTCTCTCCATCTCTCTCTCGTTCTTCACTCTCTCACTCTCACGCAAACTCGCTCCCCTGTCAGCTACCACTACTAGTGCATGCAAAACAGGTAAGAGGTATTATTATGTACCCTCACTAAACGATCATTCCGCTCATCTCAAGGTACCATTGTATCTGTGGATATCTCTCTCTTTTCTGTCCGACGGCGTCTTAAAGGTACCTCTCCTAAAAGGCAATCTCTTCCAATCCTTTTTCATCTCCTACATCCTCCAACTTGAGGCCATCTCTCCTCTCTTCCCCTTCTTCACCTCCCCCCGTCCTCCATCCGATCCATTCTTCCCCTTCTTCTCAATACATCTCCCCCACGACAATCTCCCTGCTCAATGAAAAGGAGAGGGAAGGAGGAGAGATAAACCCTTTGGGCCCGCCCTAGTCGATAAAGGAACAAGAGCCGAATTCGAGTGTTGGTGCATACGTTATAAGGATACTACAGGAAAGGAAAAAAAAAAGAAGAGAGACAGACAAGATCCAGAAAACCAAGGAACCGACGTAAAGCAATAGCATCCCTATCCGCTTTATTGACAACCCACGCCTTACGCCTTCTTTCTCCCGAGAATTCAACTGCGTCTATCCGCCCGTCCGTACCAGCTGGAATTCCTCGCAATTAATAATCTCTCCTTTTATAACTCTTGACGAGGCAACTGTTAAACCACAACATTCCCTCCCTTCGACTCACCCCCCTTGGTCAGCCCGCAACCTGAACCATCGGCGATATCTTGTGCTCCATTCCTTGCGAGTAGTGGATAGATATCCCTTCACCCATACCGCCCGGTCCGTCGTACAAGCGGTAATCATCAGCCATCCGTGGATCAATTCCAGACGCCAGCCAGTCCCGGGTTTTTCGATACTGGTAGAGTAGACCTAGCATGGTACTGACTGGAGCATTGAATCTAAGCGCCCTGCATTGAGCTTGGTCGCCTTGACGTCTACTGAATAGAAGCACCGTCTGTGTAAGAGGTATGTACGTAATGGCGAGGAATTGGGCCCGTATCCCTTCTTAAATCTTCTCCCCCCCTCCACCCCTGCCCCCAGAAGTCGTGATTCTGATTATAGACTCGGCCAATGTAGTGGCATGCCGACAGGTTCCAAGTGTTCCGGCGGTACCTCTTCACTTACACACACCACGCACTGCCTCACCCTCGGTTGAGCAGAGAATCTTGCCCTGTGGGACCCGTTAACTCGCTGTTCCCATCTGCGTTGAGGAATTATTTCCATTTTTCCTGTCATCGTGGCGGTAAGGGAGAGCTCTTTTGTGCACATATTCCTGCCTGGGTGCCAACGTCATTACCCCATCTGTACCATTGTCTGCACATGCACATGCCTGGGTCTGTCTATTGAAGACTCTACTTCAATTCACAGGCACACACTCCTCTTTTCGCGTGTCATAATTCATTCCCTTCCCCCCCACCCTCATTGTCAACGCACGGCGCATTGCCCTCACCGTTGTGTCCCTTGACATGGTACCTTGAAGCCCAATATGATACTCCTGCAATCCATCCATCCACCCCATCACTAGTTTCGAGGGCTGACTTCTTTTCGACCGCAGAGTTCTTCACTCGACTTTTCTTAAAAGGTCTATTTTCCCGACCGTGGTTACGACAATAGTCTACTTTCAACTATTCGTGGTTCAACCATCGCCGCTGTCATTCTTTTTTCAAAGACTTTCTTCCCCCACGTTCTTTAATACCCTATTAATGTCCATACGGTCTGTCCAGTGAGATTTAATACGCTCATTTCTGTTCATCTGCGACAACCGACTTAATACTCACACAAGCAACTTCGAGATTCCTGGAGAACCTGTCACTCATTCTTTGCATTGCTACTCCACCTGGATTTTACTCGCCATTTTATCCCGTTGCGATAACACCTGAAAATCTGTCACCATGGAGCACAAATCGAACGACTGTGACTTCTTCGTCGAAACCGATGAGCCTCGGCGCATGAACATGAAGGATGCGGTCAAGATCTTGGCGCGCAACCGGCAAGAAATGATAGCCAATGACCTGTCGCGCCTTGCTGGCGATGAGTACCTCGAGGATATCATGCAGCACACCAGACACATGGAGGTAAGTCGTTTAACATGGGTTTCTTGGCTGTCGCAGACTCCTGAATGGCAGTCTGCATCCTCAGTGGCTAACGTAACGCTTAGGAGGAGACGCTACCCGACGCCAACCTCATCGACATGCAGAAGGAGATCCAATGGTTTATGCGACCTTACCTCATCGATTTCCTGATTGAAGCGCATGCTGCCTTCGCGCTTCTCCCGGAAACCCTCTTCCTGACCGTCAACCTTCTGGACCGCTACTGTTCGAAGCGAGTGGTTTACAAGCAGCACTATCAGCTTGTCGGATGCGCGGCGCTTTTGATTGCCGCCAAGTATGGCGACAAGAAGGATCGTGTGCCGCAGATCCTCGAGTTGAACAGCATGTGCTGTGGCTTGTATGATGCTGGCATGTTTACGCAGATGGAGATGCACGTGCTCAACACTCTCGACTGGACCATCGGACATCCCACCGTCGATTTCTTCACCCGCTTGATCGTGGCCGAGGAGGGCGACGACAGAGAAGTCGAACACATGGCCGCCTACTTGGCGGAGATCGCCCTGTACCACCGCGACTTCGTATCGACGAAACCATCGATGATGGCCCGGGCCTCTCTCACCCTCGCGCGCGCTATCCTAGGCCGATCCGAAGTCAACGACGACGCATGGGAAAGCCCTGAGCACCGAACCGTGATGGCGCTGTCGCAGCACTTGCACCAGACATCTGCCACACTTTCGAAGAAGTACTCGTCCCACCATCTGTCCCGTGTTTCGGCTAGACTCGTCGACTTTCTGGCAGAACAGGCCGCGATTCGCAGACGCGCACAGCAAGTGCCCCCTACTCCGCCCGCTGAGCCCACCGTGACATCGAGCCACTCTGCCATCTACGACACCCCGCAGAAGGGCTGTGGGCCCAACTCCAACGCTATCGATGGCTACATGACGCCTCCTATCACGCCTGACGGAATGTGCTATGCCGCCTCGGACCCCATGAACAAGTATGTTCCTCCTCGGTGCCCAGTCACACCCACACCTCAAGCTTCTGGCCCGGCGTACACACAGCAGCAACAGCAGCAGTCCCAGGAATACACTAGCTACCCGTATGACGAATATCACGGCCAGATGGTAGCTTAGAAGCCTACCCACTGTACCTCGAGATACCCTGAGGGACATCGTTCCAACCCAGGCGTTCGTCCCTTGCCTGGATGCCGCGCGCATTCTGCTGGCATTCGATATTGCCCCGCTGGGGCATGATCTGTATTATTGGAAGATTGCATAAAGGTGACGGTTGAGATATCTCCATGGCATTAGCGATTTTTTGCTTCGAACTCATTTTGTGTGTTTTTCAGTCATACCCATTGCGCAATCATCTTTGCATCCATGCATGAAACCCCAAATGATACCGTCTCAAAAAAATCTGATTTCCAGCTACGCGAGTTGCAAAGTCGTTTAGCGTTTTCCACTCCCCCTTCCACTCCCCCTTAAACACACCCAAGCCTCCAGATTGAAGGACAGAGATGATGACAAGAAGAGAGAGAAAGAGGATGTGCGCGAGCAAAAAGAAACGTTCCCATGGCGATAAGTGCCACGAGGAATGAAAGAAAAAGGAGGACATTTTCGGAGGTTTGTTGCTCGCGGACTTTTGGGTCACCATCTATCTGAACTGGTATTCCAACTGTCCGAACGTTTTCATCATTCAGAGAATATGCGCGCGCAACACACTCGCACACATCACAGATGACAGACACACAGATGGCCATGGTACGCTCGTAGCGAGTGAACACCAAACGCCATCCATTTTATCACATTCGGGCAAGGGGAGTTGTAGACACAGGTCCGCCCCCAACCCAACCCCAGTCGCACGACGACGACACCAAATCATCGGTCACATAGACACTTGCATCAGGCCCTCACCCCATAGGGCGAATCATTAATCATTGGTAGAGGCGGATTACTGTGTACCCCGAGGCATCTCCCTGAGACAATTTACCTGTGTAGGCATGGATACCTACTATGGATATATGCCCATTTAAAGAGAACCTCAATATTGGTAGCTGCGCTCTCTCATCGCACGTAAATATACCACACCAGTAAAAACTCTGCAGAACTTTCGCTTGACTGCATCCATTAATGACTGTGTGACATGCGCATAAGCCGACTTTGCCCTGATGTGAATGCCCTTGTATGAGTTTGTAAGTGGAATATCCACCACGAGGAGATACGGCATCTCGCACGGACGGATTATCTTCGATGTGCCGCGTAAGTCATGTTGCTTGTACTTCGTACGACATGATCCCTTTTCATGGACATCATTCCTTGTGAGCCCCCGTCTGAACAAGGAGATGTAAGCACTTATGAGGTTCGTCTTAGGGGCTGATGCCGTATCCCAGGAGTTCTGGTGTAACGTATGCTCTTCTGAAGCAACAATACTTCAGATACAGCTACTTCAGATTGAGGTGACGGGAACATCTACTTATATCCTAGGCCTTAAGCATCGATTCGTGCTTGATCTTTCGACATGAACCAGCCTGCTGTGGCATCAAGAAGTCTGGTCTATTCACCTTGTTGGTTGATAGAAAAGGGCAAATCTGGAATATTTACACCCATTGAAGCGTACTGGCGATTCGATAATTGATTAGAGCCAGACGGCCATGCCGAATAGGGCGTAGATTTGGCCCAATGGCGAATTGGACGTTGCCAAAGATGACCAATTGGCGGGCGGCTAAGGAGAGTTTACCAGCAGCACGGGTGGATCTTAGTCATCCTAGCGCGGGTATGCGGTACTTGAGCAAGGGGGCATAATTTAGTGCAGCCGAGAGCGGTACGTACCTCTGATTCGAGGGACGCTTTGGTGCACCTGGCTGGCAGTGGCGCACGGACCACTTCGGCTGCACCCGCTATCTCCCACAAACCTATCGAATTTCGATGCTAAAAAATTGTGGTGAAGTCCTCCCCTCCGCGAAATTCCCCAACCCTCATAAAGTCGGCACTAACCGCACAGCTCAACAACGCAATCCCCCCCTGCCCTCGGGAAGTACGAGTCTGTCTCTCGAATAATCGCCATTTTACCTTCCAACACCCCCCCGATCCTAATTCGACCGATCAAAAATGGCTGACCGTGCTGGAGCTGAGCGTGGTGCCCGTGGTGGCTTCGGTTCCCGCGGTGACCGTGGCGGCGATCGTGGCCGTGGCCGTGGACGTGGACGTGGCCGCCGTGGTGGTGCCAAGGACAGCGAGAAGGAGTGGATGCCCGTCACCAAGTTGGGCCGTCTCGTGAAGGCTGGCAAGATCAAGAGCATGGAGGAGATCTACCTCCACTCTCTCCCCATCAAGGAGTACCAGATCGTCGACATCCTCCTCCCCAAGCTCAAGGATGAGGTCATGAAGGTACGAGCAGAAACCCCCGGTTCCAGGCGACTGCTTCGCGAGGAGAGCGTCTGGAAGATACCGTCGAAACGAGTTTGCGATGAGAAATGAGTACTAAGCGTTGTTTTCCCCCGTACAGATCAAGCCCGTCCAGAAGCAGACCCGTGCCGGTCAGCGTACCCGCTTCAAGGCCATCGTCATCATTGGTGACTCTGAGGGCCACGTCGGTCTTGGTATCAAGACTTCCAAGGAAGTCGCCACTGCCATCCGTGCCGCTATCATCATTGCCAAGCTGAGCGTCATCCCCGTCCGTCGTGGTTACTGGGGTACCAACCTCGGTCTCCCCCACTCCCTCCCCGTCAAGGAGAGTGGCAAGTGCGGTTCCGTCACCGTCCGTGTACGTATAAACCGGAAACCCATGAGAATAAGCAGGTTCAAGGACAGATTTGCTAACATTCTCTCTTCTAGCTTATCCCTGCCCCCCGTGGTACCCAGATCGTTGCCTCCCCCGCCGTCAAGCGTCTCCTCCAGCTCGCCGGTATCGAGGATGCCTACACCTCCTCCGCCGGTTCCACCAAGACCCTTGAGAACACCCTCAAGGCCACTTTCGCTGCCATCTCCAACTGCTACGGTTTCCTCACCCCCAACCTCTGGAAGGAGACTAAGCTCATCCGCAGCCCTCTTGAGGAGTACGCTGACACTCTCCGGGAGAGCAAGAAGTACTAGAGAAAGGAAAACTACGGGGCTTGTTATGAACAACAACAATCACGGCGTGGGTTTCTTTTTTCGGAGTTTGTTAATTTGAACCGGTGCCGGGTGGGCAAGGCATCGGGTTTAAGGTAGCAAAAAATAGGCACCTGTCATTTGACTTTTCACGAACACTTTCTTTCGTCTTCTCTGCTGCTGTGCATTAACGGTATCTATGAGCGAATTGTTTCGATCCAAGAATGAATCGCATGAGTGAGGACCGCTCTGGCGCCCTTGACTAGCAATTGGGCTTGAACTGCCAACTTTTTCGAGACTTGACTCGATTACTAATTTGACCAGCCCCTATATGCAAGCGATGTCGAGAACTCCGGGTAGAACCTCTGAGTTCGCCAAGATGATCAACCACGGCCTGCTTCGTCTTAATCATAGGAATGTCAGTACGATATATCTGCTTGCCTATTCGAACAACCTCGCCAAACAGTCTACCTGATGCCATGCCTCGGCACCCCGACGGCAAGATGTGAAACCTTTGAGTGAGACGTTGCGTGACATGAAGAGTACCTAAGGCAGACTGTCGTTCCTAAGTTCTCCTTTCTCGTTAATGGTTCTTGATATAATCACGATTGAGTGGTAGACGAGACTCCCTGTTCTACTCACACGCTGGTTTTAGGCATACGGAATACTGCACTCGGCTTCCTTCGACCGGCTACGAACTTTCCCTCGTCGCCCCTTCTTCCACGAGGACAACGATGATGACATGGATCGCCGTCAGTGAGAGCCTCTGGGCAGGCGCAGTTCGAGAGAACTGATCGATTCTTATCCAACTCGTGCGTGCATTTCTTCTCCTGATCTTCACACTTCTTCGTCTCTTTTGGCTGCACACTTGCTCCGATCCATATCCCATCGCTTCGAGTTTTGGCATTTTTGGGCTTCAATTTTGGCCAAATTTTGAACGTCTTCTCCATCTTAATCCTCCCCTCGCTCATGCAGCATTCGTCTCACTAGTTAATGCCCTTTGAGCTTGTCGATCGTGCCCTGAGCAGAAGTGAAAAGTGATGCTATCACAATCACACTCACCACTCATAGCAAGATGTCTACTATATGTCACTCTATGCACTCTCGGCCTCCTGGCTATTGCGTCTCCTCCCCTAGTATCTGCCGCTCGTTTACCCCCGGAAAATGGTACTTCCTCAGATGATGAGGTTGATCCTCAGGCTCCAAGTCTTGAGAAACGCTTGCTTGGTATGGGCGGCGTACTTGGTATTTTGCCCAGTCTCTTAGGGACTCTTGTTCCAGGAGATGTAGTCAGCTCAATAGAAGCTCAAGTCACAGCTGAAATCAACAGTTTACTGCCCCTGATCAACGAGTCTAATGCCCAGTCTTCGAACGGTGTTGCTCTGACCACCAGCGGACAATCCATACCTCTTACGGCCGAACCGATACCAACGGGAGCTCAACTGGGTGCGCTTGCAGATAGGTTGGGAGATCTTCTAAACGACGTCCTTCCTGTAGCAGCTCCCAGTATCATTGCTGCCATAACCAAGAAAGCCCATGGCGTCGTCAGTTCTATAGAAGCCATAGCCACAGAGGTCGCCTCCTTAGGGAACGATATCGGAAGCGGTCAGATTCAAGCCCCGGATGCCCTTAGCCGGATAGGAGACCTCTTCAGTTCTCTAGACTCGAAAGTCGACGACATTGTCAAAGACGTCACATCCGACCTTACCTCGAAACTCCCCTTGCCCATTTTGCACGACTTGGGCCAGGTTATGAGTAGTGGGCTTGGCGATATTGTGGGAGCTGCGAACGGTCCAGTTTCTCTCGTTGGTGATATCATTGAGCACAATGCCTGCGGCGTCGTTACTACTATTGATGGAATACTTGCTACTGTTGCTGGTCTCTGTGGGGATATGTCCCTTGCCGTCGCCCAAGTTTCCTCGGAGATCGCGACAGCTTCTCTCACTAATGCCGATGTCACGTTGACGGATTTCCCTTCTTCGAGTGTCGTACTCACGAGCATCCCTAGCATTGCAGCCGGTCCGACCTCATCGACTTCGCCGCTCCCAACATCCACGCCTTTATCTGCATCAAGTGCAGAGTCAGCGCATACTGGGGAGAGTGCTAACTTTCAGACAACAACCACGGGCAGTGAGTACCATGATGCTATTCACATGCTCTCCCGGATTGCTGACGGGCTTCAAAGCGAACGGTGTTGTCACTGTCACCGAATATGAGATCTTAACTCAGCAATGCAAGTCCAATATAGAACATTTCGCATCGTTGTAAGTGTTTACCGGATCAATCCTTCCGAGAATAATTATTGACATGAGTGAAGGGTTGAAAAGACAGTCACGTTTACTGTTCATGCGGCATGCCCTAAATCAGTTTGCCCCCAAGCTTCTCAGCCGACATGTCATTGCCCGAATGCTCCCACCCCGCCGGGAGGTTATGGCGACCAAGGACCATGTCCAGGGTCTGGGTATACATGTGATGACTGCGTTGACGGCTGGTTTTGCCCTCCTTCCCATACACCGGCACAGCCTGCTCCTTGTGGGTTTGGCTGGCCATGTGCACATTGCGAAGGCGGCTGGTTCTGTGCCCCCAAGGTGACTCCAGGAACTTGTGCAGGCTCAAGTACGCCCACTGCTAGCCATCCTATTACTTCCGCAGCGACCAGTTGCTCGTCTTCTCGACCAACTTCACACCGACCTGCTGCGAGCGAACCCAGTCCCCCTCCACCTGAAAAAGTCAAGGGTTGGAAGTATTGCGGCTGTTTTTCCGACGAAAGTAGCCAAAGGGCACTCGACGAAGAGACGTTCACTTTAGATCTTCTTACAAATGAGGCTTGTATACAACACTGCTTGATCAGGGGTTATCTCATGGCCGGTACAGAGAATGGCAGTCAGTGTTTTTGCGGAAACTTCCTGAATGGCACTCAACTAATGGGCGACGACGCTTGTTCGATACCATGCTCTGGAGATGCAACGCAGAAGTGTGGCGGCTTGAATGCACTCAGCTGTTACAATCCTGATGGTGAACCGTATGGTTGGGCCAGTGCTGGACCGCAGCTCCGTACGCCTACTATGCAACCTCCGGAAGTGTTGGAGTTGAATATCGGCGGCGTTGCTCACACCAAGATAACGACACCGGCGCTTATATTTCCCCCAGGGAACGCGGATCCAGCAAAGATTACAAGCGAATACGGGAGAACCATAAGTCGGCCTCTAGGAGACTTTCCTGCCGACATGACCTTCTCAACGCCCCTTAACTCGCCGTCATCGTCAACCACCCCTAATGGTGCCGGCGGTGTAGCCCCAGGTCAAGGGACATTGTCATCAAGTAGCAGTAGTGGCTCAAGTCCTAATGTCTCAGGTCCTTCGGGCAGCTCGACAGGCCCCAATGGAGGTAGTGTCACTTCTAATGTTCCAGCCACTCAAGCTACTCCTGGTACTTCCCCGAGCTCTCCAAACTCCTCAGGTCATTCAGGCTCCCCCAATTCACCAGGTTCTCCAACTTCTCCAAGCGCATCCGGCTCTCAAGGTGCTCCTAGTACCCCAGGTAGTCCGAGCTCTTCAGAGTCTCCAGCGTCTCCAGATTCGTCTAGTCCCCGAGGTTCTCCAAGTTCCCTGAGCTCTTCGGAGTCCCCAAACAATCATGGCTCTGCCAGTTCCCCGGGAACTTCGGGTTCTCCAAGTAATCCAGGCACATCGATCATTTCTAGGGTGACGAGCGCCCCGGGTGTAAGTAGTACTTCAAGTGCTTCTACGAATCCAAACGGCAGCGCTGGTGTTGCGCCTGTTCAGGGCAGTCCACCTACTTCGTCTTCAAATGGAGAGCACAGTCTGCCTAGTTCAACAGGCGAGATTACGACCAACCCAAACACCAACCCGACATCTGGAATTTCCAGTAGCCCCGTAGCGGCCTCATCGGAAAGCCCAAATGGGAGCTCTTCAGGTCCGTCAGGGACATCAAGCTCAACTCCTAATGGGGCTGGAGGAGTCGCGCCTGTCCATGGAACAGGCTCGAGTACAACCTCGGGAAGCGAAAGTCCAAGCATCGCACCATCTGGTGGTAGCACAGTTCCTTCGAGTACAACACCTTCTGGCGGTGCTAGTGAGACTGCTGCGCCAACGGAGCCCACTGGTTCGGGGCAAGGACCGGGACATCCTTCAAGCAATATGCCCAGTGGCTCAAAGTCATGTACTCATGGAGTCAATGGAGATTGCAAGACCACAGGTGAAGCCACAAATCCCAATCAATCTCATGGCTCAACATCTCCGGCAGAAGAGGGTACAGCTGCCCCTACGGGCCCTTCAAATACTGGCGGAGGCTCAGACACTGAGCCGGGACAGACTCATGGGCCTACGTCTCCATCGCAGGGGGGGAGTCCTTCGGGTTCAACGCCAACATCTAATAGTGGAAGTTCCACGAACAATCCGTCCTCGTCGTCTCCCATTAGCGGAGGGGCTGTAGCACCAGGACACGGTCAACCGTCTACGTCCCCATCGCCCAGCAGCGGTTCTACGCCTTGCCCTTCTGGATCTTGTAGTTCGCTGAACTCTGGAAACACAGCGCCTACCCAGAGCCAACAACCAACAGAGGGCACACCAAGTACTAGCCCTAGCACTTGTCCTCCTGGATCCAATGATCCCGCTTGTACCTCACCGTTTGCAGGATCGGGCGTGGCTCCGGAACATGGACAACCTTCAACCTCGAACCCAAGTAGTATTCCTAGCACTTGTGCGGCCGACTCGACAGATCCTCACTGTACGTCACCATTAGGAGGAAGTGCCGTGGCGCCTGAACATAGCCAGCCCACCAGTTCGATGAGTTCCAGTAACCCGGCGAGCCAGACCAATCAACCAAGTGGTCCTTCTAGCAGCAGCATCTGTACACCGGGATCAACAGATCCAAGATGCGCTGTATCCAGTGGTAGTGGCAGCTTGGGTCCTCAGGAGACCCCAACCTCCAATCTCTCACCTGGACCAAGTTCGGGAATTTCTACAACGAGCACTGGTAGTGAACCGTCGAATAATGGTGGAAGCACTGCGCCCAATGGGCAGGTCCCAGTCACATCACCCAATGCAAATGAAAGCGGCAGTCTCAGTAATACCGGTTCAGGTTCATCAGAACTGTCGGGAACACCCAGCGCGAATCAAGCCACGCAATCTGGTTCTTCTCCGTCGTTGACATCCCCCCTCAGTCATGGATCAACGTCGACCCCGAATGGAGCTGGTGGCGTCGCGCCAGGCCAGCGTAGTTCTGGAACACAACTGACGCCGAGTAGCAACCCAATTGGCAGTTCGCCTACCACATCGGGTAATAGTGATACCTCTGGGACAACAAGACCCTCTGATGTGTCCGGTAGTAGCGCCGCTGTAACGGAGACAAGCCCCAACCCATCGTCGCCCAATGGAGGACTTTCCTCGACTAACGCGCCAGAACAATCAACACCATCTAACCCCAACCAAAGTGGAAGTATTGACCCGAGTGCAACATTTAGTGGCCCGCATACATCATTCGTTTTCGCACCCGGCCCGGTCCCGTATGGTGGTGCCTCACCTTCCATGACGACTATGACATCTATGTTGGCTTGGCGGGAACCCGATGGAGAAAAGGGGGTTCCCGCTATGTTCCATCCGGATCATATGGACGACGACCCCATTCAGCAACAGGATGCCCCAACATTAGAATTTGAAGAGGCGCCGACAACAACGACGACATTCTCCAATTCGCCCTATCCGCGCTGGCAACGCATTCGTCCAGTCTATGTATGGTAACCGCATACATAAGTCAGAGAGAGGGAGAAAAGCGGTGGCTTTGGCATTCGGAATTAGATCAAGCAATATGAACAAGAACAATGAAAAAGGGGTAAAGAACTAACAACCAAGCAACTAAGTATACCAGGGAATCGATTTATAGGAGGAAGGAGAAAAAGGAGTTATGGGCTTTTTTTGGACCGAGAGTTTTCCTAAGGGTATCTATCAGAATTCGGAGTGTGGTCAAAGGTATGCATCTATCTATGAAATTAAGGGTCGTCCTGTTCACACAGAGGCACGAGAAACAAACAGGAGAAAATACGGTATGCGCCGAGTTATGCGCCGAGCAATGTCGTTAATGAGATTAGATGCAAAAATGGCGTAGGCTTTTTATTTGGCTACCTACGTCGTATCCGTTAATAGCTAATGCGCATGAACGAAGACGTTGTCTATGTTCGTGTGTGTGGAATGAACCTGGAGTATCTAAACGACCAGAACTCGCGAAAAAGGGGAGAGAACTGGCGTTACAAGCCAAGTAATAGTACAGTTTTTGAAACCCTTTTTGTGAGGTTTCTTTTTGGTTGTTGGTGATGGATGGGATGGATGAGAGGAAAAATGCAAACGATTATTTAATAACAACGTGAACGCCGTAGAAGTTAGAGCGGGTATCTCACAACGTCGTCGATTCATCCTTTTTTCGTTCTTCTTCAGAGGGAACTAAATGATTGGGGGAAGGGAGGCCAGCAGATGTAGCGTGGCATGGCAAATGGTGGAGGGGAGAGACAGACTGCCTCTGTCGCGGTTATGTGTGTGCATGTGAACACGTGCGTGTGTGCATGATGGGGGTATGTAGTGGTGAGTTTGTGCGTGTGAATATTTACGTGAATAGACAGACAGACGGACAGTGTCGGTCGATTGATGCGAGCGGCCTGGAGCATATCAATCAATGCATCGATTAGGATTTGTTCGCGGGCTCGACGTCCTTGATGATGAGGTTCTCGGAGGGGTCGACGCGTTGGGCCCATTCGCTGGATTTTGTTAGTTGAGATTTGTCTTAGGAGGGCGAGGCGCATGGAATAAGGGGGATGAGGGAAAGAAAAGGGGAATGTGAAAAGGGGTAAAGTGAAAAGGGGGAAACTCACGTCCAGCTACCATCGTAGATCTTGCGGTTGTCAGTCGATCCGTAACCAGCGACTTCGAGCGCAGTCTCGACAACAGCAGCAGTCACGCCCGTGCCGCAGCTCGAGATGATGGGGTGATTGGGGTTCACGCCCTTAGATTCGAAGAGCTTGACGAGCTGCTCCTTGGGCAGGAAGGTCTTGGTGACGGGGTCGAGGACCTCGCTGAAGGCAATGCTGATGGCGCCGGGCATGTGACCCGAGGGCATGCCCTCGCGCGGCTCGGGGGCCTCGCCGGTGAAGCGGCCGTGGGGGCGCGCGTCGAGGATCTGGATGCACTCGCCGTTGGTATGCTTAATATTGTCGACGGCGACGTGGCGCACGTCCTCGAAGGAGGCGACCTTGCTCTCGTCGAGCTTGGGGATGGGGTAAGGGTTGCACTCGACGGTGGAGAGGTGGCCGGACTCGGTGGGGAGACCCTGCTCGATCCAGAGCTTGAAGTTGTCGAGGATGTGCACCTTGGGGTGGCCGAAGACGCGCAGGGTCCAGGCGACGCGCGGCGCGCTGAAGATGCCGAGCTCGGCGGAGTCGTAGACGACGACGGTGTCGTCGCGGCGGATGCCGAGACTGCTCATGGCTTGGGCGAAGTGCTTTGGTGAGGGCAGCATGTGCGGGTAGGGGGAGTGCTTGTCCTTCACCTTGTCGAGGTCGAAGAAGCGCGACTTGGGGATGCGCTGGGCTTCGAAGACGGAGGCGCCGGTGTGCGGGGAGTTGGGGAGGAACCAGGAGGCGCAGAGGGGGATGATGCGCGAGGTGGTTTCGGTGGTTGATGAAGTCGTTGCATTCTGCGCCTTGTGGATTGCGTCGGCGAGCTCCTTGGGCTTCACAAGGTAGGAGGAAAGGTCACGACGCGACTCCATCTTGAGCATGAAGGGAGAGCGCGAGAGGGTCTGGCGCGGGAGAGTCGGGGCCGCTCGTACGAAGGAGCGGGAGATGGCGGCGGTTGCCATGGTTGCGGTTGTACTTGAGGCCAGAGAATGATGTTTATTTATACTAGGGAGAGATACGAAGTAGAGATAAACAATACGTAGAGTATGGAGTATGGACTACTACAGGAAGAGGTTGACGTTGCGTAAAAGATGATTGAGAGCGCAACTCCGGAATTCGGTCAACGAGTAGTAAGAATTAACCTAGGTACGTAGGTAAACAGGTCGGCTCGGTGATAAATGCTGACGAGACAGACAGATAGGATGTGGGGATGGAGGGGAAAAAGAGGAGGAGACCCAATGGACCGGCAGGTTTTGGGGGATGTCTCGAGCTGGAGAGACGCTTGGAGGAGGTCGCTCGTGCCAACGGGGTACTTCGCAGATAAGAGGCAGGTACGTACTGTTCTGTACTGTCCACCGTACGACGTCGAGGTCGCTCTCTCCCGAATTAGGTAGGACGGTTGTTCCTGCTGGAGCCAGATTGCGTCCAAATAGGCAAGGGCAGATCGGGCGCGGGTGGACGATCGAAGGCACAAACGGAGTTACTAAAACGGTGAAGTGAAAAAAAAGGCGGGGATAATCGAGAGGTTGAACCCGCGAGATTAGAATGCGGGGAGCTGAGCACGCTAGACCGGGACCGCGGGTCTCGGAGTATCTCAAAGTATAGATCTTGCTGAAAGAATGCTGAAAGTACTGACAGAGTACGAGCTTATCTAAGTGGAGAGTCGAGATAGCGGACTGGCTCGTGCCTGGTTGGTTACACTGCGTTCGCAGCTTCACCGTGGATCTCAGTGAGTGCGTGATGTGGACCTGGAGGTATGTACAACGTTTCAATGTACCCACACAGGCTGCCACTCTGGTACCGATGCGCCACGGCGTGCGCTACGGAATCGCTCGGGTAGGTACTTCAGATGTACCGCCGACACTGCGACGGCGACGGCTTACAGAGATACATGCATGTAGAGCAATATATGCTACTACTGAGGTAGGTTGAATTACATGCAGCTTCCATGCGGTGTAACAATAAGATGGAGTTCTTCATCTTAACAAGAACCAAAACAACATTCAAAAACAACACTCAACACGCATTACTTCGTACCCGGTTTCTTTCTACAGACATCTCATACAAGTCGAAGCTCTTTCTCTCACAGCCATGAAGGTAAAGATCAGCCAGTGGAACCTTGTCGCGACTTGGCGGTGGGATCTCCCCGAAGACGACGTCTGTGGTATCTGCCAGGTTCAGTTCGACGGCACATGTCCCACCTGCAAATACCCCGGCGATTCTTGTAGCCTCTGTACGTTCTCATCAGGTCCCGTACTTGCTAAAATGGCTCTCGATGCTTACTATGCGATTACTCATAGTGTATGGGAAATGCGGCCACAACTTTCATATGGTCAGTCCCGTCCCTCAGTCCCGTCCCTTATTCGTATGAACCGGCACTGACCAGCAACGAAGCACTGCATCATGGAGTGGATCAAGCAAGAGTCGGCCAAGGGACAGTGTCCCATGTGTAGACAGAGTAAGTGTGCTGGGACCATCATCAATAATGAGACGCTGACAGTCCCGTCACAGAGTTCGAGTGGACCGACGCCAATGGCAACCCGCAGCCGACAGTATATAGATGGGAAGATGCCATAACGGGACCACCACAGCCATAACAGCTTGCGAACCTCCTTACACAATCACTCTCAGTGGTCGGGGGCATTACGAACTTCTATCTCGCTCTGCTGGTACGCCACATGCTTATTCGATGGCAACGCTGTGTGCGAATCATAGTTCTTGGTTGGGGAGTCACAGCAGGTCTCAGGTGAGAGTTACTATTGTGTTGAGTCCATCCATTGGTGATATCTGTAACCCTGACTACCCATGACTACACATTCCTAAAGTACTATGTACTACTAGTAGGAAGGTCTCATTGCGCGACGACATAGTGGGATTCGCCATCAAAGACTCACGGGTGGTTATGACCAGATAAAAGCCGGATCTGAGAAAAACGGGCCTGGCTGATGGTACCGAAGAATGTGAGCATCCGTTGCCTCTCCTGAGCTTCTTTGCTACCGGGTAGGTGGCTTGCGCCAATCTCACAGACTCGGGATATACGGTCTATGTGCATAACCGGTGAAGGTGCAACACGGGTTAACATGGTGGACACGCATAGGTACATTTATGTAGGTACAGAATACTACATGCGGTTCGGTCCCAACTTCCCATCAGACCACCTGCAGCGTTAGCCCCACTTTTGACAGATGGAATCCCGTCCGATAAGATAACTGGACCGTTCGGATTGCGGATTACGGAATCCAGCCTGCCTTTCCCATGCCCTTGTCCCTTGTCTGTCTCTCCTCTAGGCGCTCGCTCGCCTCTGATGTTAACCCTACGGCCTGCTTGCTTGCAGTTGCAGGCGAGCTGCAGACGTAGACGCACTCGTCAACCATGAAGTACCTAATCGACCTACACCCCGGAGCCGTCTCTCTCTTTCGCTATTAGCCTTATAACAATCCATCCAGCTCCACGATGAGTCCGTCTCGATTCTCATCCTTTCATCAACTTTCTCATCGCCGCCATCCCGACATTCCCGACACTCCCCGACACTCACCCCTACGGATTACTCATCGTCCATGGATGTCTCTCCCCCCTAACCAGCTCTCATCATGACGGACTCTGCCGACCATCGGCCGTCCACCGCGGACCATGCCTCCGACCCCCACCGGCCACGCACGCCTCCCTTCGCGCCCATCTTCACCCTCGTTGGCAACATCTCCACGGGCACCTCCAATCATCCCCACGTGCGCTACATCTTCAGCGATGATGACCCGGACATCTGGACACGGGCTCTCGCCGAATGCGAACACTCCACATATTCCCACGAGTTGGGCTCCGACCCCGCGCTCGCCAACAGAGCTATGGCTCTCGACATAACACGCGATGACGACGGCGGTCTTAGTGTGGCATGGGCCTCTAGTCTTTCACCATCGTGGGCCGTGCTGGATGCCCAGCTCAGTCAAATCTCTCCGCCCTCGTCCGACGCGGGTCACAGCAACGAGACCGGAGAAGCCGGTCCTAGTAATCGCCGGTCGGACAGACTCATGCTCAAAATCGAAGGCATCGAGACGAGCCCGCCGAACGCGTCGTCCGAACTGAGAAGATCGGATGAGACGAGCCGCCAACGCCCTGGTAGCGCCGGAGGCAGTGGTGGCGGACAGCGCGAACGGACGACTGATGCGGATGATTATGCTAGTATGCTCGATGAATTTGAGAAGCGGATGAAGACGCTGCGGAAAGTCGTCAACGCTAGCGAGGATAGGCGGAAGAAGGTCGAATACCAAAATACGGAATTTCAGGCTGCTGGGTTCCCGACCGCTGAATTCCCGACGACGGGCCCGGAGGAAATGGCAGCTCCACAAGAGCTGATCACGGAGGAGGCTCCGTCCGCGGAGCACGATCCCGCGGAGGGAAACATCGCGAAGTAGAAGGTCATTGAAACCATCTGCCGGGGGACTATCGTCCCCTATTAATCGAGCTTCTACGGGATAATATCGACTCATCATCCATCCCTGAATTCGGATCAAACCAGACAGACCGGATATCGGAGGGGACGAAACAAACACAAACAAACGAACAAACACGCGCACAGACTACCATACGTCACATGGGCATTTGGATTGTACAGCATTATAAGGGAAACGAAGGGAACGGTTATTAACACAGGCGTAATGTCGTATTTAATCTTGCTGTTTATCTGGTCGGGATGTCTTGTCATCTCGAACCACTCAAGCTACGGTTGCTACATACTCGCAACTTTATGCATTCCATCCAGTCGTCAGTCGGTCCTCTAATCAGTCCACACAGATTGTATTACTACTACCTACACACACGAACCTACTATTAGATGACAACGATGGAGGACACCCCGACTGACTGATTAATTGGCTTGTCTATGACCTGAATGAAATGATAAATAGGAAAGGAATGAAGGGATACAGGAGTTAGGCCTGGGAAGATTCTCGACTCTAATATAAGGAATTTATGAAGACCAAAAGGATCTCGCATGATCAGAATGATGATGATTGAAAGGATTTGATTGAGTGAATTGATACTCTCGTACTCCAGAACCAAATGGTGAGGTTGGACGAATGAATAGGGGCGAAGGAGGAACTCAAACGCCGGAATCCTTCCTCTCCCTATATAGCGAACAAACATGTTCCAACTGGCTGACGATGCCTCTGGAGTACTCATATCGAGTCTCTCTCATCTATCACACGCAAGTATATGTCGAAGAACCTGAATGAGTAGGGATGATAAGGCCCGAGATGTGTCTTCTCTCTAGTACAACGAATATATCGTGATCGAGTTTGGATGGTGATACCCCTGAGTCACCGTTGACCTTCTGTTCGTCTACTCATCCATACATCGATCTAGAGTCCGGACGTGATAGAAACGAAAGGCACCAAAACTTTCGTCTGGATTTTCTCCTTTCTACCACAACATGTCAACCTCGGTAATTATCCAACTGCCCTCGACCCGATCTTCTATTCAACCTCATATCTATCAACCCATCCCCTACCTACCTCCTATTCAAATACCAGAACGAATGACTCAGTAACTGCCACCCAACATCACAAGAACGAGATATCCAACTGTTCTTCACCTCTCCTTTTTGATCTCGACTTCATTCAAGAAGTATCCCAAACTGATACACCACCACCTACCACCCCAACTCACTCATGACTCGTACCAGGACACAGGGGCCGTCATGTCACGGCACACGAACCCAAAATGGATAAAAAAACACCCTCCTCCCACTCTCCTATTCAATGACACGTGATAACCTACACATCCATACCTACTCAAGCTCTTTACGAACCGAGGAACGGGACGCGATTCATTCACTTACAATCTATAACTTTCACATGCACACCCACCCAATTCACAGTCACATGCACTTACACTCACCTCATTCACGCACTTACACACACCTCATCTCACTCACATCCCAGAAAAATAAAAGGTATTATATCAATTGTTGATTTCGCCAAAACGCCTCGAAAATGCATCGCATTACGCGTACTTTTTCACCCTAAAATACAGATACAGCGGCGACAACGAGGACATAAGCCAGAAAAAAAAAGGGTGTGTTGGAGAAGAAGAGGTATATAAGAGAGAGGGCCATCTGGAAGCCGCTCGTGTCTATGAGTGAATGCGCATTTATAACGCATTGACCCTGCGCATCAATGGCTTTCTAGTCCAAAACCATTCCGAAGCCTACAAAACAACGTGGGAGTCGAATCCATCCCAAGACCCCAACATGCTGAAGTACCGAGGTTCATCGACTTTCCAGGAATCAAGTTAATTCGATTCCGGCTTGAATGAGATATTTGCTCGTGGGTATATAGCCAAGCCAAAAAGACACGTGTGAGTGAGCGCTTCGCAACGATGGCCCGAATTAGCATAAAGGTAAGTTGCGATTCGGCGACGGGAAATCTTCCCCTCGGAAAAAAAATCACATCTATGTCGTGGTGCTCATAAGCCATCGTCTCGTCTCGGCGTTGATTCTCGAAGTCAACAAGTGCGAAAAGGGCTCGCTCTCCAGCACGGAGCGGTCCTGCAACAGCGTTTCCAAGCTGCGTTTGGCGTTGTTGCCGGATGACGGCATGTGGGTAGCGAAGTAACCAGCCAGGGCAGCGGCGATAATAACAATGATAAGGACTATTACACCTGTTAGCACAAGATTTCGAAATCAGCGTGTTGAGTGCGTTCGACGTACTGGAAATACCCAGGCAAATCCACTTCTTCTTGCGAGTCTTGCGGGCCGTGTTAACAGCAGTGGCGATCTCGATGTTTCCCTTGTCGATGTTCTCGACAACTTCTTCGCCCTTCTGTTCAATAGACGTGATAACGGCTTCCTGCTGCATAACAAGGGTGTCCATGTCCTGGAAAAGCTGGGCCAGCTCGATCATCTGCTGCTCGATCTTCTGCAACTGGGCGTGACGGTCCTGAACGGCGTTGAGCACGGCCTGGGCCTGTCCGCGGCGGTTGCTCTGCATCATGGCCTGCTGGAAGATCTGGCCGCCGTTCTGGTCGGCAACGGCGGCCTTGACCTCCTCCTCGGTGGCATCGGGGCGCACAATTCGGTACTGACGGGCCATCTGTTCCTCGGTCTTCTTGCGGAAGCTGGACTCGACTTGCTGGTACGACCGGATGGCGTCCTTGAGACGAGTGTCGACGCGACGCACCTGCTGGCTGAATCGCTGCTGGTTCTCGGGTTTGCTCTTCAATTGGCGGACTCGTTCGGTGAGCGATCTGTACAGGGCCATAGTATCGGTGCTGAGACGGTCGAGCTGTCTGTTGGTGTTGCTCGAGGCAGAGCTGTCGGCGTCATCGAGGGAGCGCTGCTGGAGCATTCTCAGCTGCTCCAGGTTGCTGTCGATGGTGTCGATGCCCCGGTTGATGTCGGTGATCTCATCGAGAGCCGAGTTCGGATTTCTGTCCGTGAAGGGATCGACATTCTGAGCAAGGGGCGCCATCTCGACATTGTTTGCTGTGGGTATGACCTCGATCAGGCTTTGCGCTCCAAGGATTGTGGATTGTTTGGCTATATAGTCCACGACTTACACCCATATTCATCGTAGTTCATCGGCTGACCTGAGCGGTCGTCGAAGGGATTCTGCTGACCACCGTACCTATAAGGGATCGCGTGTTAGAGTGAGTGCCCTGACTGGTGACGGAGAGGCTCGCGGACGATGACCGGGAGCTGAGATGTTTTCGTACCCGTACTGGACCATCATGTCAGCTTCGTGCTTATTTATATCACAGGAGTAGAGCAAAGGAATCGAGGAGAGAAGAGGATTGAGGCGTATAAATGAGAGTACATGGGCATTGTGAGAGAGCACTCAGGCTGGGGGGCCAAGTGGACTCTGCTGAGCCACGTCGTGTCTCTCGGAGACGTGAAACTGTCATAAACAGGGAAGCAAAAAAAGTGAGACACGTACACTCATGATGGCGGTTGTTAGCGACTCTCAATTACGGGTGAATGTGAGGTATCCCTTGAAGAGTGTGAAGTTATCGGATATAGATTATCAATTAATACCGGAGGAGTGAGCGAGTGGGAGAAAGAATGAATGACAAAAAGAGCAAGAACGAGAGAAGAGGAAGAAACGAGAGAAAGAGACGGCGAAGTCGAAAGGGTGTAAGTCCGAGTCCCCAATTTCAGATGCAAAAAAAGAGACCCAACAACCGGTAGACAAGACTAGGACGCACAGCAACTGAGTAGGTGATTAATCTACCGGCAGTTCAGTTTTCTCCCTAGTGGTTGCAGACGAAAGACAAGAAGGGAGGGTTGAAAATAGGTAGACAAAGAAAAAGAAGCAAGTCAAAAAGGGTGGATGGAGCGGACGGAGTGGAACGAGTGGAGCGAAATGGAACAAGTCGAACGAGGGTTCCGGTTTTTGTTACATTTAGGGCGCTAGGATGTGACTAGCCACTGTGTAAGTGCCTACAACCTGCCTGGGCAAGTACCTAATCCGTACCTCTAGGCGATGCCCTGTGGCCCTGTGGGGGTCCCTGTACGGTTACTGGAGGTGTCTTGTAATAACGCCATCCTTGCCAAGGGCTTTCCCTTGGAACCCTCCACGACGTAGCGCGTTTGGCCCCTGAGAAGTCAAGGCCAATGGGGGTTAGCACCTGTACACACTCAAGCTAGCGTGGGCACGCTAGGCCGCTGCAGTGCTACAACACGTGTACACAGGTACACGGCGCTAACCTCGCTGGGAGCGTCGTGAAACTAAACTAGGTACTGTGCAATAGTGCCTCGATGATGGTGGTCGACACTGTCCTAGTCGCAGATTCCCGTCAAAGTCGGGTGTTGTCGATAAGTAATCTATCCGTATAGACAGATATCCATCGATCGATACATAGGATCTCTTATAATGATCTTCTCGTTTGAACCTTACGACGACGGGAATCACAGATCAGATCTTTTTAGCATTCCAGATCGTGCCTTTTATTGAGGCTGTGGTTGCTCGGGGGGCGGAGTATCGTAAGCTCTCTATGTAATATACCGCGACGGATCCAGATTCAGCCCTCTGTGAAAACGCATGAATTGGTGATGAGATGTGGTTATTCTTAGTGCAGGCTGTACTCGTACTTTTATAGCGTGCCGACCTAGCGCCGTGTGTAGGTACCTTCACACGTATGGACGCAGTAGCGCTACGTATGTACACACTTAACCGAGGTGGATGCCGACTAATATCGCCGTCGACCACTGCAAATTTAACGATGAAATGACACGGTACTTAATTCAAGGGTCATCCGGATGTACCTACGGAATGCCTACATCTTGCCTGTTCTGTTCTGTTGCTGGCAGTCAGAACCACACGATATCTCATCTCGACGCCAAGCCCGATCTTCTTGCGGATCGTCAACATCCATCATCCCACGGACCACGAATCTCTCCCGCTCCGCTAGAACTTTCCGTCAATGAGCGGTCATAACGACATAATGTTGCAATGCCATTCCGATCTCGATTGTTATAACCATGTAAAGTAGTAATCCGTACATACTTCATGATAATAATAACGACATCTCCCGGCATTTAAAAACATGGACACATCATCTCTCTGTCTCTGTCTCTCTCTTCTCATAAATCACACGTTTCAAGCTCCAGCTGTTTCCCCGCAAGACCAGTCAAGCAATGTAAAGTAAGCAAGGTCATCTGTAGGTGAAGATAGTCCCATGCCGATCACAACACACAACACAACACACAATACCGCTTTCAAACAACAGCATACGCAGCCGCATAACTCACACTCGAATCCCGATAATTCTCCACCAAGCTACTCCGCTGGTACTGCACGAACTGGATCCTGTACTTGTCTGGGTCCGGAGCCAGTTGCGCCAACCGCTCCAGCGCCGCCATGATGACGCCGATGGGATGACGTCCGCAGACTGTGTTCCTCGTCTTCTGGAGGTTATGGACAAAGTTATCGTGAACGCCAGTGGCGATGGCATCCATGGCCGTCTGGTCGATTAGCCTGATGCTCTCGTGCAGTGGGGTGGGGAACTCCGCATGTGAGTCACGGGTTAATATCTTGAGCTGATCCACGTCACCTTCCGGCGCATAGCTCGTGTAGCTGAATCTGCTACCCCAGTGGCAGAAGTCGGAGCTCACGACAAAGACATTCTCCGGGTCCTCCAGATAGTCAGAGAATATGCGACCAAGGTCCTTCTCCTCGGCTGGTGTATTGTCGCCTACCAAGACGGGTACGAGGGTGGGATACTCGTCTGGCGTCGAGAAGGTCTGGGTGATGCGCTTGTAAAGGTACGGCAGATGCATCTCGAGCGAGTGCTCCTCAGTGTCATTGTATTTTGACATGTCACTGAAGCACTTCTTTTCGCGCAGCACCTCTATGACAGGCTCGTCAATGGTCAGGTTGCCAAACGGCGTGGCATACCGGCCGAACGTGGTGAGGGCACATCCGCGAAGATAGTAGGTGTGAGAGGGGCCGAAGACGAAGATCCTCTTGGCATTGCTGAGATCGAGGCACTTGTAGGCCCAGGCAGCACATGGTCCCGAATATGAATAGCCCGCATGTCTGTTACCAAGAGTAAGAGTCAACTCAACCCAGAAGAGCGAGCAGGATGCACACGTACGGCGCAATTATGACCCGGGCCCCGGGCACGGGGAGCTTTACATCTTTGATGGACGGAGGCACGTCGTCGAGGAAGCCGTCAAGCTGCTTCGACAAGACGTCTGGATCTCCCTGGTACCAAGAATGGGCCTTGCCAGCCTCTCGAATTCCGCGAAGTACCATTGTGTTTCTAGGAGTCGCGGCAACGGAGATTCTCTAACGGCTATGCTGACGGCGACGGAGATGGAGTCAGAAATCCGACCTAGCGGCGTGTCTACCATTCAAGGTGGTGGGGTTATGTGCACCTGATGGTGGAAGAACGGACGAAGGACTGCTGAGCAGATGCTGAGCAGGTTTGGGGGAATGATGTAATCCGTACGAACTGTCCCGCACTTGCTCTGGGGTAAGGTTGTACGGCAGTATCGTAGGCGTTCTACAGGACGGAAGGCATTACTTATCTCGTCGACTTACGGGTTTTATTGAGTAATACGTCTGAATTACTTCACGACGAAGTATACCGCCACTTCTGCTCACCCATGGAGTACGAACGGAACAGGTACTCCGTAACCGCCCATGGGTATCATTCCGTACATGACGGTATTCCACCCCGCGAATGCTGACTCCGTTAGTCAAGTCTGCACAATAGAATACGAGCTGAGGATAGTCTCGAATTCGGAATAAGATATCCTATCCAAACTCAATAATGATCAACTCGGGCTATTTTTTGTTTGAATTCGTTTTGGAATATATCTGACTTTGAGAATAATGATTCTATTTGCTCCTGCTGTCAGTCAAATAACATGAATTCGTGACAGGCTCTTGTTCAACGCAAGTCAGATTCATCATTACGGATTCCAAAGATCCACCTGCCATTTTGAATCCCTGGACAGGCAACCTCCGCCGGGACTCCGGACCTCGTAAACACCCCCGCCGGTGGATCGTGACTACTCCAGATTCGGCATAGCTCCAAGCCCTAAATGATTATGCAGCTAAACTGTATTCGGTTTGGCGCATGTCAGGCTCGATGCCCAGAGCGGAGTTCCAAATCTCCATTTCTTGCCTGAGGCCTTCATCTTAACAAAAACGCACAGGGTGTAAGCCAGGGATGTCGACAGACCCGTCATCGTCTTCACACCTTCACTGACAGCCGTTGTGCTTAGTCGTCCACCTGAATCCCTATTTGGAGTATCCCTTACTGGAGGTGAACTCCTTTCCCTGGCTATTTTTGGATACGACGGAGCCTGTTTCTTTTCCGCCTCTGGAACATGTTCTTGATCCCTTCACGATGCCCTTCGTGTCTCACGGCCTGTGATGAGTTTCTTTCAAGTATGTACCGGTTCCAATATCCATCTGAATGGTATGGAATGGTGAGGTTGACTTCGCTGTTTTGATGCTTCATTTTGCCGACTTGATGCACGCTGATCATCGGGTTTGGGATCATGCGGTGCTTTTCAATTATATCCACGGCATCATCGAAGACTCCGGGCGTATCGAGTTTCCGCTTTGTGATATGTATAGTCGATGTCGACAGCCCACTGCGATATCGAAATCAGATAAGTACTCAGTTCAACAGCATTCGTGATTTCATGAACAGAAACAGATGACTACGAGTTTCTCCCTGAACATAAATAGTCAAAGGAAATTCTGAAAAGACGCACCTTAATCTGGTGTCCCTCCAGGTCCGGAAAGCCCTCACGCAGCAACTGAGCCACATGCACGAAGCGACGCTCTATCATCTTCATATTCTGCATCCACTCCCAAGACCCTGATGTCCCCTGAACGACTGAATCATAAGGGGCGAACCCAAACTCATCGCGCTCGATCTTGGCATTAAGGGGTTCCTTCTCGAGGTCCTTCAAACGCACAACAAGGAATACCTCAATAAGCTTCGCAGACGAATTAGGGAAGTCGGCACTCGGTCCGTAGTAGGGACGCCACCCAGTATACGTGTAGCTGTCGTGTACCAGGATAGCCAGCCGTCGGAGCTTGCTCGCAAAGGGGCCGATACACATTCTCCTGAGCATGTCGCAGGTCACGTCCCCACCGTCTGTGAGGTAGAGCAGGTCTTTCTCCCAGTTGATGTGAATTCCGGGCATGACTGGATGTTGTGGTTTTTCGTCGGATCTCTTGACCAACGAAGCAAGCTGCGGAAATGAATGAAGAAGGGGTTTCGGTACAGCGGGCACGCTAAGAGCTTGCCAACCTGGATCTTCGGCGTCGATGAGACCTTCGACTTTACCATCGAATAAGTCCCTCAACTGTTTGCTTGGTATGTCCATGAAGTTCATGTGTACGAAATCAAAGGTCTTGCGAAAGACATCCAGGGCTTCTCGGTTGATGGTCGCAGCGGCAAACCGAAGCTCAGGGGATACATCATGGTTCGTTCGTGCCGTGAGATCGGCATAGGCTACGTGATAACCATTGAATGCATATTGCGCTTTCAGAGGTCCCTGGAATAGCAAGTGGATGCGTGGGACGTTGAAGTAGTGTTCCCAAATCTGCACGCGGAGCTCGGTTGGCAATTCCGGGAAGCGCGTGAAGGTCCTGTTCTCGGCTATTTCCTCTGGTTTCTCCAGCTCCGGGTGAGTGTCATCCTGGTGAATCCAGCTCATAAGCCATCTAATGATCATTTTTGTCTTGGGTGTAGGTTGCTGGTTTCTCGCAATCTGTTCTAGAGGAATTTCGGTGAGAGAGGCGAGATTGCCGTCAGCTAAGAAGGGAGGAATCAAGGGATCGCGGAGTACTTAAAACACTCGAGCGACCTCACTCTTATTCTCACTATTCTGGGTGTGTAGAGACGGTTACACTACACAATGATCACGCTAGATGTCGCCTCAACTTGCCAGGGATGGACGGCCACAAGACATACCTCATATTCACCGCCATTGGTCAGATCTCCTCACATGCTATATTTCGAACAGTAAAGAGACCCGACAAATCTTTCCTCTCCCCGATGCCAAGAATAGAATATAGATCATGATGGGGTGTATATCTGCGCTATGAGTGGACGTCGGTGTTGCTCCTGGCAAGTTCCGGATGTGCGCCACTTACCTGCAAGCCAACGGTCAGGTTGATGCTGTCAGGGTCTGGACGCGGTTTTTATCACATATCATTCCGGAGATGGAGAAGTAGACATGTCCGTGAGGACTGAACAACGCCATCGTGAGAGTATGTCAGTCTTTAGTGGTGGATGCGGCTGCCACGGCTGAATATGTGAGGCTTTTATATCAGCATGCGCTATGAATCTAGAACCCGTGAGAATTACGTAGGTACCCAACATTACTCGTTGACTTTACGAATTGGTGAAGCTGTAAGGTGGTATATACCGAACTGACTGAAACTCCTGAGTACGGTTCAACACTTTTCTGCACTTCTAGGAGGTTGACCCCTTTCTGATATTACTTACTCGTTAACATATCTTTGAGGATCTACGCCTCGAGACAATGAAGTCAACCGGTTATTTGTATCGCAAATACCTGCCTGCTTTCCCTCACACTCATGTCGTGCACCCTGAGAAGCTATTTATATCGTATACCTGCAACGGTTTGAAATCATCTTGCGGAATATTCCGTTCTCTACGAGTACTAATTTACAACACAAGGCAGTAAGATCCCGGCAGCGGGAAACTGGGTTTCCCTTCTTTTCCTACTGGTCGAATTGCCACCTGCTTGCCGAGCCCCAGCGAAATCGACAAACGGTAGGGCTGGAGTCTGGGCCCCCGCGAGAGTCTCCTTGGCTATCTTGGCTGTTCCTCCCCTGTTGATTCAGCTGGCGCACATCAACGGCCCATCTGGTTGACAGTTATATTTTGAGCGCTCTTATGCTCGCGGTCGTTATCGGGAGTTCAGTTGTATAGCCACTGAGTCTATCGGCTCATGTTGTTAATTTTCGCTGGATAAGTTCAGGCTGTTACTTGTAGCTCGTCGTCTCGAATCGGTCAAGGTATTATGTAGATGTATCCCATCTACATATCCCATATCTCAAATTCTACGTATCGTAGAGTACCCACGCTGTTGCTGTGCCTTTAAATACCTACATATACTACCATGATCATGTCTTCGTCACTAACGCTCGAGGGTTCCATAAACAGCGATTGCTCCTCGGAATTCGAAGCTGCCATACGCTGCCGCAAAACGCGGCTCGCATAGTCTCGCCACATACTCAGAATGACGAGCAGGTTTGATAATGCAAGAGGCGTTTTTGTCTGCGTAGTTGTTACTGTAGTGTTCCGCTCTCAATCTGTTAGGATTACCAACACAAGATAGGGACCAGCAATCTCACAACAGATGATTCCAACCGCCGAAAGTCGCGCACACAGTCTATAGGTTGCAGATTTTGCATGGCTTCGAAGCTCGTAACAAAGGTATCGGTGTTGTCGAGTCGGTCAATTGGGATGTTAGGAGCATAACTATGCTGCCATGCCACTCGACCCGTTCGAGACACCACCAGCTTGCCATCTGCTCTCGTTATGTTATCTTTGAAATGGTTGAGTTGGGACCGATATTGTGATGAGCTGCGTCAGGATAGCGAGCCCGAGGCCCGGAACATTACCCGTAAAGACAGAAACAACACCATCGTCCAAAACTATGGGCAGAAACTCAGCTGAATGGTAATACTAAACATGAATTGAAACAGTGAGAGAGAATTTGAGAAACAGAGCAGATGCGGACGACATCTACATCGTGATGTTGTACTCCATTTACGGCTGCACGACATGGCTCTCGAGTCTCGGGTCTCGGGTGTAGCACGGCAAACTACATAGTACTCGGTGCACCTTCTGCGTCGAGGTACGGTTAGGCCATGTGTATACGATCGTTGTTACGCAATATTGCCTCGGCTCCCGGCTCCCACAGCATGGTCGGCGATTTTTCAACGGATATCCAGAGTCGAGAGTCAGAGCCGTCTTATTGAAACATGGGATTTATGTAGGAGATTCGGCGATAAGCACCGTCACATCTGAGAAGATTCAAGTCGTAGCAAAACATCTCAAATAGGTAGATACAGATGCGTTGCGTTCACATGTCAACCGAGTACGATAAATCTGGAGATAGCTAGTAACCTGGGCAACGACGGCAAACGAAACAACACGAGTTGACTGACGTAAAAGTTACCTAAGCCGGCTACCGATTCTTGTCGGTCAGGTGACTTCGTGTCAGTGGGTCGGCACTACTCGCATGTACTTGCTCTATCGCACTAGCTGTGTACCTAAAGGTGCACAGTAGAGTGCATGCAACCACTATAAATGGACGCCCGATGTACCTGTTAGTGTACCTACACTTATGTACCTTGCCTGTCTTGCGTCCGCTTGCGCCCACGTCCTCGGTGCGGACCCACCCAATGTATTCCCACGGGCAGGTACCTACGAAATACTTAAACCGCGCCGATCTGATTCGCTACTCGTTAGGTGCCTTTTATTATAAGGTCAGTACGGTACGATAAGTTCGAACTTCGGGACGCCCAAATGCGACGCGTTCCTTCCCATCCCGCTACGGTACGCAACCACGAGCAAGAAGGCCCTTCGCACCTGCCAACGGCCAACCGCCTATGCACGGACTCGCGCGCAACTGCCCATTGGCCGACGTTTGTTCGATTTACCGAAGGAAAGGTGCGAGCGAGGCCTGGCGTCCGTGGACCAACATCCAATACGTTGTGGAATAATACCATCCCACTCCGCCTCGAACCTTTCCAAACTTCTCACCTGAACAACCCGCAACCCGCAACACGACCAACACAACCTACCCACCCACCTTCTCTTCTGCATCACTTCCTCCTGCAACGACCCTTCCACCTACCAGCCCCCTTTGTTTTCACAACGATATACACACCTTTCATTGCATCTAGTCCTTTGACACGCGCGCCTTTCTGCTCCGTGTTTGGCCGTCTCTTTTCATGTCGACCATCGAGATGGACCAGTCTCAAGCCTCACCCCCCTTCAACGATGCGCCGTCAAGCGCAAGCGCACAAGTAGAGAGTGCGCCATTAGCGACCATGACCCCTACGACTGTGGTGTCGGGTTTAGGCCAACATGCTCCGTCTCGCGACACAGCACAACCCACGAACGTCTCCCGACTGCCAATGTGGGAAGGACAGCTCGAGGGGCATTTCGAGAGGCACTACGCGGGGAATTTGGACCGACATTTTGAGGGACATTCCGAAGAACAGCCCAGCTACTCACTACTACTGAGCGACAATCAACCGGGAGCAAATAGTGATCTGCGCGACGCAAATCATGATCTACTTGGCGGCTCAGAAGTAGGTTATCTGTGACGGCTTCTCTATGTTCACTGGAATCACTGAATATCTTGGTTACTGACTCAAGTTTTTCTACTAGGACACATATGCCGGAGACCTCTTGGTCCCAGATCCTGGGTTGCCGACTGTTCCCCCGCCCGTTCCTCGACCTTCTACGCCCGGCCACCACGACCAGGGACTGGACGATGGGAAGGACAACCTCCATATTGGACCGCCAAAGCTGGAGGAACAGCATCGAGCCGCGATACGCACTCTACTCGACCAGCCGCACGTTGATATTCCCATAGGGGAGCGCGAAAGGCAGCCGGCTGCCTTGGTGCCAGAGCTCTTTCCACACCAACGTGTGGGCCTAACCTGGCTCATTAAGCAAGAGGAGAGCCATTATAAGGGCGGCATCCTCGCCGATGACATGGGCCTGGGAAAAACTTTACAGGCACTGGCGCTCATTGTGGCGCGCCCGCCGAACGATGGCACGAGAAAGACTACGCTCATCGTGGTCCCTACCGCACTGCTTAAGCAATGGAAATACGATATCAAGACTAAAGTGAAGGCCAGTCATAGGCTGAAAGTGGCGGTCTTCCATGGGCAGGCGAAGAAGGCACTTACTGTAACGAGGCTCATGGCATACGATATTGTCATCACCACCTATGGTACGGTCAGCCATGCATGGAAAGTGGCCAATGAGTCGGGCCGAACGAGGGATTCGGTCCTTTTGGCTGAACATGCTGTCTTTCATCGAATTATCCTCGATGAAGCTCACCAGATTCGAAACCACGAATCCATGGTATCCAAGGGTGTCGCCTGTCTCCATGGTACATATCGACTTTGTATCACGGGCACACCGCTCATGAACGACACAGACGATCTCTACGCTTATTTGCGCTTCCTGCGCATCGACCCGTATCGGCACCACGATTTCTTCATGCGTGTCCTACATTGGGACAGGGATTCCAAGCTTCATTGGCTTCTTTCCCACATCCTACTGCGGCGCACGGGCGAGGCCGTCATTGACGGCGAACCCATTCTGAAACTCCCCGAGCTTACAGTCGAGACTGTCGAAGTTGAATTTGGTGACGACCAGGCTGCATTTTACAAATCGCTCGAGGGGTATTCACAGCTGCAAATGAACAAATTCATGGATGAGGGCTCGGTCAATCGACGTTATTGGGTGATGTTTACCCTTCTTCTCAGGCTTCGACAGTGTTGCCTGCATCCACATCTCATACAGGATTATGAGATCCCGCAAGGGATCGAGATGACCATCGACGACATGATGGACCTGGCCCGCCAGTTGAAGAAGGACGTCGTCAGGCGCATATGCCGAAAGACGACTTTCAAATGTCCCATGTGCAAGCAAGTGACAAAGAAGCCGCTGATCATACATCCGTGTGGCCATCATATTTGCGGCAGCTGTGTGACCAACTTGATCTGCCTGAGGCCGGCTGGGCCGTTCACCAGAAGCATCATAACACGATGTCCTGCGAAACGATCATGCCAAACGCTGGTGACCTCAACTGGGGTTATTTGCTATAGATGGTTTGCCAAAGTACACCTCACTGGAGGAGATGCTGACGTGGACTCAGAAGAGCCGGCTGGTTTTGTCGTTTCGGATGACGATGAATCTACCGCTGACGATGAACAGGAGTCATCCGACGACGGTGACGACAGCGGAAGTTCCAGCAGCGGATCTGGCGAGGATCGCGACGACCTTGCTAACCACAATGGTCATCAGAGAGATGATGATGTAGTTGAGCAGACTGAGCACGGTGGAGACAGTGCTTCTCATGACACCGAACATGAGAGCGACACTGTTTCGCATGACAGCAACCGCGATGGCGACGCTGCTTCTCGACGACGCGAGTCCAGCTCGTCGCCCAGTGAGTCTGAGCTGGGAACCCGACCGGAGCCCAGTCGTTCGGTCGCGGGACATGACAGCGATGATTCTTCCGATGACTCCATCGTGTCCCTCAATGCGCTTGTCTTGCGTATGAGGAAGAAGACAGTGCCTAATGGAGAGGGCACAGTCGGGCATGATGCTGCTCCCGTCACAGAGCCCGACTCGGAGCTTGACTCCGATGAGGAGATCATGTCGTATCTACGACGAAGGAAAAGACCTGCTGGAGCAAGCCTCGACAGGCCAACAAAAAGGACCAGGGTGGCAAGTCCTGAGGTGCCGGCGCGACGCGCATCCGGCTCGCAAAAGAGACGAGCCATGTGTAGCGAGGAAGTGAAGGCAAAGCGCTTCGCAAGATTGCGGCAGAACTGGGTTCCCAGTGCCAAGATCGAGAAGCTGCTGGAATTGCTGGCCATGATCCAGCGTGACTTTCCACTGGAGAAGACGCTTGTCTTCAGCCAGTTCACCTCGTTTATCGACATCATGGAGGTAGCCCTCGCGGATGATGGCTACCAGTATCGGCGCTACGATGGCACCATGTCCATGCGAGACCGGGAGGCTGCGGTCGCGGCTTTCTCCACGCAGCCCGAGGTGAAGGTTCTCCTGATGAGCCTCCAGACCGGCAACGCCGGTTTGAACCTTTACCAGGCAAGCCGCGTAATCATCATGGATCCGTTCTGGAATCCGGCCGTGGAAGAGCAGGCCATCAAGCGAGCTCACCGCGTAGGCCAGACCAAGCCCGTGGTGGCCTACCGTATCTTGATCAAGAACACGGTAGAGGATCGGATCCTGTTGGAACAGAGAGACAAACGGAATCGCACTACCGGCATCATGGATCCAAAGGCCCACCAGGAAGCCAACAAGCTGACCGTGAAAGAGTTGGCTATCATGTTTGGTCTGGACCAGCCCTCGGCACCCGCTCAGTAGTCGTGTGCCGCTTCTGACACTGTGGTGTTGGGGGGGGGGGGGGGGGGCCGGGCCTTGTTTTCGCGTTTGGCACTGCAGGACAGCTTGTTGTGCGCATGTATGATTCCCACTGGATTCTCTCACCGGGGGATCTTTTTTTCAGTCTGTTGAAACATGGCCTCGTACCCTGTTTCCCTGGGTCGCCGTGTTTCATTCAGTTATGAGCAACGACCGAGACGATACAATGATATGATGCAATACGACACGATACGATTTGGGAGGGTTCTTGTGTGGGTATGGGCATCAGGATTGCATCTTTGCCTGGGCAATGGTTCAGGCGGATAGATTTGTCTGAGCAGAGATGTTTGCATCGCACGCATATTACTTGCTATGTGGATTCTGTATGCCTTGTTGGCATGGGATAGAAACCTGTAGAATCGTCATAAACAGAGAAGAATATATGGAAATGAATAAATTGAAGTGTTCGTGAGTGTGATTTGATGTAGACAGGAGTTTCATGAACGATACGCTGATGAAACGGTAAGGTGAGTCTGGTATTGAGGTGTTGGACAAGGGGTGTCGGATGTTATGATCTGATGGATGGAGGGACTGCGCGCATCAGGAGAGAGATCTGGGGTTTATACACTGGTTTGATAAAGGGATCAGGACGGTTCTCATCCCTCCCTACCTACCAGACGCGTCGCGAATCCAGGAATTAATATCCCCTCTAATAATGAGGTTGTGTTACATTAGGTAGGTAGGTCCCTGCATACACTCGGTAATTATACCTGAATCTTGTCCCAAGAACCTGGGATGCGACCCTACGTGCGTTGTTGCTAACGGGATCTGGTAAAGAGAAGAGGGAGTTGGAGATGGAGATGGAGGTTCGAGGATTGGAGAAGGCAGTATGGTTGGAGATGGGGCATGGGGTAATGGGCATGGGGGCGATGTTGGAGATTGATGGAGGTGATGGGGTTGAATACGACGCTGGAACGCTGGTAAATGTTGGGATGAGGATGAGGGCTACCCGGAAATGTTGAAAAGAGTGACTACCCAGACAGATATCATCGCCAAGCCCTCAAGTTAGTCGCGATAAAATATGTTACGAGCTCCTCTCCATCCTGCTCAAGTTAGGCGTCAACATGGGATGTCCTGAGGAGAACATCCCCCACACGAACATCATCTGTCTCGGCATATCACAGACCATGTCATTGGAGCGTAACATCCAAGCACGACACATATAGGATTTACGTCATGGGCGACATCACATGCATGGTATTGGAGACAAGGGATATATGTCGCGGTTGTGGACAGGGATTTGTAACCTCAACGTCTCAGGCTGTAACCCGCATCCCTGGCTACAACTGTTGAGCTGTGAGACCAGTCGATCCAGATAATGCGGTGTAAAGTACGTAGACATGGAAATCGGGTTGGATTAATTCTCGGTGTAGTTCAGACTGAGAGCTTGTGTTAGTTGTAATTGAGCATCGGTCGGTGGTGGGTGATGGAAAGGGGGTCTTGGTCGGACTCGTGTCATGGCATCGAGTGCTACGATGATCCAAGATTTTTATGAGACTCCCAGTCTAGTGGTAGATAGGTAAACCATACGTTAAGACCAAGCCTCGGACACGCTCTAATATATATAAATCAATAATGATGAATGAAGACACACAGCGTATGAGGATGGTCCGGTGGAGGGGCTCTGACTTGACTACTCTTCTGGACACCTCAACTCGGCAGTATAGCTACACATATTTCACTATCATGGCGATCTCGATCCGGTGTCTATTAGGCCGCCCCTGAGCTCAACTATCGCACTCAGTACCAAGTTCCCCTTGACATTCGTCTGGTTGTTAGCTTGCCTAGTTTTTCTTATCCCAACATAAGCTGAAGCCCAAGGACACTTCATCGTTCGTGATCATTCACATAGAGGCTAAGAAGCACAAGTATCGTAATGAATTTATTCATAGATCGATCGATCAATTCAAGACCAACCGATCAACTCCGGAGTTGTGAGAATCGAGGCCTCCACAAAGACGGGGACGCCTTCGCCTTCGCCTAATGTGTGTATAAGACGGCGGCGCATACAATAATACGAAGCAAAAACCTAATATGTAATAAAACAAACCACCCTCCGTTGATGTGATGTGCTCATTCAGACCAGCCCGATACACCGCGCGAAGACCCGTCCGTCATATAAAACCCCCTTTGTTCCCCATTCGAAACCTCGAAGGCTGCAGCAGCAGAACTGCGTCAAAACTCCAGCACCCCGTATGACCACACTGCCTACAATTCATCCTAAGCCTGCTACCGTCATCCCCAATGCCCAAATCCCCATTACACAGAGGCTCTAAAATCCGCCTACACTAGCGGCAGGTTTGTTGGCTCTCCGTCCTAGTAAAGTTGCTCCGTCAAGATTGAGCTCGAAAGCGCCGCGTTGTCGATTTCGATCCCTAACCTGTTGACGAGCGGCTTGTGCCACGGCTGCGCTGTGTTGACCATAACCTCGCGGCTCTGCTTGTCGAGCAACACGCTCCCGGCCACGTTCCTGGTCTTTACCCAGGCTCGTGTTGCGCATACTCTGCTCTAATGACTGAGTATCAGACTTGCCGTGGTCGTCGCCCTCGTCCGAAGATTCTTCGTGAAGATTGCTTAGTCTTGTCAGACCGCCCTTAGCTCCGATCTGTTTTCTCCGCTTCGCTTCTTCCTCCTGTCGGTGTACAGAGTAACCGACGTCAAAGATCTCACGCAAGTTAACAGCGCCAGGGGATCGGAAATCGAGTCGTCGCTCGCCATCGATCAGCTTCGTCGCGTCGAATGCACGTAGACGTTCGAACTCCTGGGGTTTGCGCTCGTCGCGAGATACTTGACTAGATCCCCGAATCCATGGATGATTTAGGAATTCCCTAATCGTGTAACGCTTATCGGGGTCGACCGTCAAAAGGTGACTGATGAGATCCTGCGCGGATTTCGAAATATCGTCCCACCATGGAGAGAGAAATGTGAACTGTCCCTTGGCGACTTTCTCAGTCAAAACATCAATACTCTCATCGTAAAACGGAGGGAATCCGCAGAGTAGCGTGTAGAGCACACAGCCTAGAGCCCACATGTCGACGGACTTCGAGTATCGCTCATCCTTGACGATTTCAGGGGCAGTGTAACCCACAGTCCCGCAGGGTGTCATGGTCTGCTTGTCCCACACAATCTTCGACAGACCAAAGTCGGCGATCTTGATCTGTCCAATACCACCCGATCCGACACCTGGAATGAATTCGCCTTCGTCGACCTTATCCTCGTCTCCGGGTTGCGATGGTTTTGGATTCTTCGAGGGTACGAAAGGAATCGGACGGAATAAAATGTTTTCCGGTTTAATGTCTCTGAAAAGCAGTTAATAACCTGAATCAAAGCGAACGCGACATAGACGTAGTCGCATGCGGCGAAGCAAGGGGGTGTCTAACCGGTGAACGACGCCCATTTCCTCGTGAAGATACTCGAGGGCCTTGGCGACTTGCGTAATAACGTGTCGCGAAAGATCCTCGCTGAAATATGTGAGGCGCACAATCTGATGGAATAATTCGCCACCGGGCGCAAGCTCCAGAATGATATAGTAATACTGTCGAGATTCGGAGAAATGGACTAGCTTGACGATATTGGGATGATCGAGCTGGCGCATAATCTGCACCTCCTTCAGGATGTTCGCCCGCTACTATGTGTTAGTGTCTGAGAGCGTAGAACGGGGAAGCTGGGGGAAACAACGCCAAAGAATGACGCGCAACAGCATAAAGACAATACCAAGTAATGCATAGACAGTACTAAGTAATGCATCAAGCGTGATGAGTAGGTAGCTGACAAAAGGAATAGTATCGCACCTCTACAGCTTTTGGGGCCTTCTTAAAATCCGGATGGAGATGTTGCTGGCACTGTTGGACCCCAGTGTTGGTAAAAAAGACAGAGAACTGAGACGAGCAAGGGCCGAACACTATAACGGCGGCTCGAGGACAAGCAAAAATCATGCGCCAGGACAACTGACCTGCAAATTGTTCATCTCGAACTTCCTAACGACTTTGATGGCAACTTCGCCGGCATCACCCGTCAGATCGCGTGCGCGATAGACATTGCTGAAGGCGCCGTCGCCCATCTTCTCGAGCAGCTCCCAGCGTTCCAAGCCGGGATAGACAGGGAACTTGGACCTGCTCTCGTTCTCTTCCTGGACGATCTTGGCCACATGCGTATCGGAGGTCTTCTTGGACTTGGAGCTCGATGATGACACCTGGCTCTGCTCGGCGTTACGAGTGGTTACGCCGTCTGTTGGGACGGCACGGTGGGCATCGGCATGCTGCGAAGAAGAGTTGTCAGGTAATGCGGCATTTCGGTCCCTGGTGGCGACGGGACTTGGTTCTGTAATATTGGCCATGGCTTTCTGTGTGGGGTGCGAGAACGTGTGCTCATGGTTTTTAGCAGATTCGTCGTGGTTCGCTCTGGCCTGCTTGCCTGTTGGGGGGCAGCATCACAATAATGTCAGTGTACAGCACAGCATGCAATGGCAGGGCAGAGATGGCAGGGGAAGCAGGGCAGACGGGGGGGCAGAGACAGGCCGCGGGGTTGCAGATCCGTGGAGGGTAGATTAATGGGCTGCATAAGGGGAGCGGGATTGGTGCAGTGACGGAATGGTAAAAGCAGGAGTGCGTATAAAAATGGAGCGCCAATACAATACCTTGGGCGAAATAACGCGTGATGAGAAAGGAAAGCGGGAATGTGACGAAAGAAATAAAGGCGAGGCAGGTTGTATGGAGGATTACAAGGAATGGCATACCATGGCGGATGAAATTCTTGAGCTGCTGGATGGTAGACATTGAGGGGGCACAGAGATGGTAGACTTTTGGCTCCGGAGGAATACCCGTGACCTGTGACGGAGGTACCGATACCCGACGTAGGTACCGCGGAAGGTACGCTATGCAAGTCCAGCGCGCCTACCTTGGAACGTTACCGGACTCCCGAGCGGCCACTGAGGCTCAGAAACGTGACGATCCTCTGTGGCGGCTTCCGTGGTTATGGCGATGCACGCAACCGTGGGAAGGCGCAAGGGCGCAAACTCGCAAAGCGGCTCGCAACGGAATGAGAGAACAGAGACAGAAACGGAGGGCAGGTGCGAGTGACGTGACGTCCGAACGGTGCGCAACAGCCCGCAAATGCAATCGAATCTCTTCCCCTTAGTAGTATTTTTGTTCCTTTCTTTTCTCTCGGTCTATTCCTGTCCGTCCCGTTGCATACTACAATCTCGAACTGGAAGCACGATGCGCTGTATATTCTCCGTACCGAATCCCGAAATATAGAGCCGATTGGATATTAGGTAGTAGTATGGAGGCAATTGAGTATGTATAATACTCCGTACCGTAGTAAGCAGTTAAAAGGGTCGTATTTGGGCGGGTTGCCTGCGGTTCAATGTCGTGTATGATGTCGGTTAACTCCAAGTCAGTCAGTCTATTGCGCCAGGTCAGATGAGAATGACCGTAATCCCCCAGAATCCTATCAAGCGCGGCTATCAGAAGAGAAGGAGGCGACGTCGAAGCAGAAGCCGAAGAAGAGAAGAGAAGTAGTAGCAGAGGACGTAGCACGCAGCAGGGAATGTGCAGATGATGTACGGTAATCAATTCTATGAGGAACAAGCGATGCCTGCGTGACACTCGATCCCACGACGAATCTTTAGAAGGAAAGATCTTTATAGGTCGACGTTAGAAAAATTGGGGGGGTTTAAGGGAAGAGAAAGTCAGAAAAATGACGGCGTTGGTCGACGGGGAGGGGAGTAGGTAATAGTAATAGTACCTGTAGCGCCTTACAAACGGACGTACCTTGTTGGTAGAGACGGTAGGAGCGCTCTTCGCTGCTGGTGAGGTAAATCGGGGCGAACTCTGGGAATGACATATGCAGGATGTACGGAGTACACCCACGACGCTTTGTAGGGCGCAGCGCTTTCAGCAGTCCGGCTCGCTGGGAATAATAGAGGCCAGGGGGCGTTAGGTCGTCAGCGTGCCTATTTTAAGGGCGTTAAGGGGTGTCGATACCGTCATAGGCTGAGATTAGGTAACGCGCCGGTATGTACTTTCTACATATTTATACACAAAGCGGGTGTCCGCTATGCGCACGCTAGGCCTGTAGCTAGCATAGGCGCAATACCGGTAGAGTACATGATGTGCGCTACCAGCCCATGCTAGCGTGCGCTATTGCTCTAGCGTTATCTATAGCATGCCTCTCTCTGGCTACCTCCCGTTGTCCGGATCCTCATCTTTGCCACTCGAGCAGAGACGATTCACGAACAGGCACGGAATATTTCCTAACCCTAGCTTCAGGTTGAAAAAGTCAGGGAGGTATGGGAGTAGTTATGAATCTGAACGGACGGGTTAGTACCGTGGGTATCATCAGTCATGTGGATGCCGTTGCCGGGTAGGGGTGCGGCTATTAGGCCATCAAAGCGTCGCAGGCGAGATTTGAATGAGATGGATGGCGAACATGGGCCATGACCTCACACACGAACAAAGAAATGAAGGGCAACGCACACGCAACGCACACGCACACGCCTGCAACCTGCAACATGGGGTTTAGATCTGGCTGACACCCAGTTTACCGTGCTCGTGCCTGTAACCTAACACCTGCTAATTCCTACGCAGTTCAGACCTTGCCTTACCTTGCCTAGACGGTGCCTAGTGATTATATACAGGGGAGCTGACATTCGTCATTAAATTCTTATAGAGAGCCCCCACTGCCTTAGGCCCGCCTCTGTAGGTGCATAGGACGTGTGTACTCGTACCTGTCGCGGGTACTCGTAGGTACCTGTAGTCCGCACTCGGCCGGTAGCAGCGTCTGGCTAAAAACTGCTCGATGTCGTTGTTTTGTTTCAGAACGTCCTGGAATTACATAGACATGACGTAATGATCAGTGTCGGGATCGCTCTGGTGCTCTCCGAAACAAAATCATCGGCGCAACATGTCTCCTAAGGGAGATACGGCGGAATTGCAATTGCACGGAATGAACGGAATGCCTAGGTCCCGTAGATAGTAAAACTGTTAGGTTCGCAATTCAATCTGCCTTACGAGTTGGATAATTTCCTACATTAATAATGACGGCAAGAAGCGAGAAGAGATCTTGCGGCTATTGACTCTGCCGTCCACGACGCTAAGCACCCGAGGAGCATCATAGTGTCGGAGCCGGCTCTGGCACTGTAGCGACGACGACTGCGTCTACGCAGCCCATGTAAATATCCCGTACACCTAACTATTGATATCTTCCGATTCCCTATTCCCTAGCATCAGGATTCTTATTATAAAAATGATAAATCTCTGTCGTTATTTCATCGGAAGAACTTTTTGATTCTCAATTACAGCTGTTTTTTCTGGTATTCTTCCCGTAAGTATTCCGTCGGCATCGGCATCTCGAGCAGTTTCCACCTTGGACGTCACCGAAATTCCCACGGAAAGACCCAATGTAACACGGCATCAAAAAGCCCAGGCATAAGCATTTGTCTTGCGTCATAAGCTACTGACCTGCATGCACTTCAAGCCGAGACTCTTCTCTCTTTCTCTTTTGCTCTCTTCTCTCGCGACGAAAACATTCGATCTCGTTTTCTCTATCCTAGCTGAAAATCCAATATTGGCTCGTGATCTCATCCTTCCAACCAATCTCATCGTTCTATCTAGGATGCAACGATATAAAAGAAACTGACGATGATGATGAGTCTCGAATTCTTTTTCGCCTCCCGCCGAAAACCATTCACAGCAAAAAATTGGTCCTCTCAAACGGAGAAAAAAAGACTTGGCGTTCGCCTGCCTGTTTGCCTTCTTTCCCTTCCGCTGACCAAACTGAAAAGAAAATAAACCACGCTAAGACCGTTCCTGGTTAGACCCGATGGCTCCCCTTTCGTCACCGTACAGCTCGTTTTTTCTCCCCTTCGCTTTCTGCTCGTTCTCGCATCAAACCCTTGTTTTCTCGTACCTTGCAGCTCGTTTTTTTGAAGCCCACCCCCGAACTCTTGCCGTCGTCATGGCATGGGCATGGACATGGGCCTCCTCTTTCTGCTATGCTATGCTACTGCGGATTGCTACGCTATTACATATGTTAAATTTACCATTGTGACCGTACCTTGCTGCCCGTTCGGTGGCCTTCGGGCTAATTAGGCACGACTTGGAGAAGTGCCCGACGGTTGGGAGGCGGAGCGGAGGTTTAAGTGATCGTTGTTAAGAGTAATAGTAGAGATGTTGTATTATAAGGTAATGTATAATGCGCGAAATTACTCGTACGTGCTTTTGCGTAAGGCCGCAAGGCGATCTCGTGATGCAGAAAGGCGACGAGGAAGGCTTCGAGAGGGATTACAGGTAGGAATTCTGCCTGCCCCGTAGAAGCTGCATATATGGGTCAGGTCGTGTCGTATTATATTCCCTAGCATATGCATCACAGATCACAGCCATATCAACACCGCCTCACTGCTCACTACGGCAACGCTTGCGACCCCGTCCACAACGGAAATGACTTTGGTGTCCTGTCGGACATTTTTTACCTCCTTGCCTTGACTCTCGTATGTCCATTGGCTGCCGCCGTACGTGATTGTGTCGGCCGTTGCCCCAGCACCCAGGGGCGAATTCAGGTGATACACTGTCACGCCGGTCACATCATTAGGGATCTCGAGGTCGATCATGACGTGCTCACGTGGTTCGGGTGACGATGTCTGGTTCCAGTAGTGCATGTTTATGACGGCTATTCGTTTTGGTATCCCATTGTCGTAGGCGACGTATGCTGAGACGGAATGATCGTCAACTGAGAGCTGCGAGACACGGGTCTTTGCTGTGTTTCCCTGATAATGGTGAGTCATTACTCTCTTTCAAAAGGCATTGATGTCAGGAAACATGGCATACTGGAAACCTCATTAGCACAAGCATCGGCACGGACAAAGAGATGCTACCCTGACAAACGTACCTATGAAATCCGCAACAAAAGGCTGCGAATAGTAGTTCGCAAACACCTGCGCAGGCAAGCCGGCGCTGGCAACAGGGAGCCACATGTCGTAGCCCGCATCTTATATTGCTTATTTCTCAGTATCTTGCATTTTGCACGAAGATGAAAGTCATGCAGTCGGAGTTCCGTGAGGGAGAGCTCTACAAAAAGGCTCCCTTCCTTCAAGAAAAGGGGCAAGCAAGGTTAACTTACGCATGATCTGCTGGTAGTTGATACGCGCGACGCCAATGCTCATGGAGTAGAGGTAGAAATCAACCTGCCATAACGCAGATCCAAGGCGCGCTTGGTACTCATAGGCGTTGGTTCTCTTAAGGGAGTTGCCGACTTCTGACAGAACTGTGACCATGGGTTTCAGTAACGTGGAAGCGAGAATGATACAATATCTCAAAAGGCCATCAATCTTCGAAAAAAATCAGAAAAGGGTGAGAACGGTCATACGAAATACCTACCAAACGGCACTTCCGGTTTATTCGTCCTTAACCAGTCAATCGCCCCCTTAAACTGATCAAGGTGTTCATGTGTCATGGTGAGATTCATAAGGGTCGAGCCCAGCGTATCAGCGGTCCCAGCCTGCCCCTGATAATAATGGTGCGCAACCTCCTTGACGACATCGTCACCATCAATTCCGAGTGCAAAACACCTGTCCACGGCGAATATGTATCCCTCGGCAGCCACATCCGCGCCGAAGTGCGTGGCCGTGTCAAACGCCGTAAAGAAACGCCTTGCCGGCAAGCCCGGCACGGAGTCCCTGATCGCCGACACATACCTAGTCCAGTTGCCGACATATGTCTCGTTAGTAAGTGTCCCCTGGTACTCCGGCGGATGTAGCGGAATTCCGCCTTCGCCGGTGTACGTGTCACGGTAAAGATCTGCTTCGTTCCCAGGTTGAATCGAGAATATGTGATCTAGACCAATTATATCTGCAGCAGATTGAGTCCAAGCAATAGGCTCGCTGATATTCGCCGTAGCGAGCGGGACTTGAATGATGTACATAGCATCGGGAAAGTTCTTCGTCAACGCCCAGTACGAAGGGCCGATGGTCGTATGTCCGACATCCTGAAAGTTATCCTGCTCGGCGACCGGCAGTGCGGGCTCAGTCTGGCCGGGGAGATACTTTCCGTAGTCTGGTGATGTTCCGCCTAGTCGGATGATTGGTTTGCCGCCCGTTCTTGAGTAAATAGCATCTATTAGGTTCGTTGAGCATGCGTTGATATTGCCTTCATCATCCTGGGCATATCGGACAAAGGAGGCTTCCTCGAAGGCTAGTGCTGGGAAGTCAGGATTGATCTCAGGGGAGGCTTCCGTGGGGATAGTTGCTGGAATCTGAAGATAGCTTGGTGGCCTGGTAATACAGATTGTAAGTACGGGAAACACGAGCACTAGTGATAGACCTGTTAAGTTGGGAAACATGATCATCAATTCAATGTCTGAAGCTGCGGACTGGCGATACACATTCCATATCTGCATTCACGAGGACTTTCTCAACACCTCTAGGCCATACCCAAACAGATGATATAGCAAGAAAATCAATACACAAACCTGCTTATCCGATAGTCTCTTCCATCCTGGAACCAGACACGCCAGGCCGTAAACAACGTCTTCTGCACCACGTCCCATCGCATGATACGACGCTACTCAGTAAACAAGAGCAAGCATATGATCGGAATGATTAGTCTCTGCGCGCCACGACGTGCATGCTGACCTTCATGCCAGTGAGCCGATAGGTGGACGAGGTATGTCGTGACCCTTTTAGCCTTATGTGTCTCCCATAATATCCAGGATCAGGTCGGAGCGCGTGTCACGTAATAGCGAGAGAGGGGTAACTTCTTGACAAGTCCCCGATAGATTCATCCGTTGCTTCCGTTCCCGTTCTGAACTTCTGTGTCGAGCCTAGGGCCAACTTAAATCCAACCTTAAGGCTTCGCCCGATTATTGCGAGTTGCTCGGTGTTAAATGCAAGAATATCGGAGTGAATTATCCCGAGACGAACAGTGACGCCTACATTGACTCGCGTTGTTCACCCTCAATGTCAGCCAAGATTTTGACGGCGCCTGCATGGAAGTGAAAAGTTGCACCGGCAGCATTCTTCTGATCACACACGAACCCGATGACTTGAACCGGTAGTCAGCGAAGTTAGAACTATGGGAGAATATGACTACTACTCAAGCCGACCGAGAGACAAAGTCCCTTCTAGAGTAGATAGGAGACAATGATTTCCAACTGTTTTCCGTTACAACCAGCAGACCAAAGACTCACCGATCAGGGTCACTAACAGTGGGCACAACAGCTTCTTGTTCATGCGCATCCGAGTACGAAATATCACCTCGCTTTCTTTTTCCGCCACTGTAGTTCTGCAATCCCCTGGTCGTACTGGTCCCTGCCTGAGTTTGAGTAGAAGCAGGAGCAGTAGTCGTCGTATACGGTGAACGAGAAGGTGCGATTCTGACGGGGTAGAAAACGTAGGATTCGCGGACGACGCTGTACGAAATACTGCTGCGAACTTCTCTTCTACAACATCAATTGTAATCCGTACTACCGTTCGTCCTCACTATTCTGTAGAGAGCCGAGAGCTAGCTGCTCAACGACGTTAAACCGCTCTTGTATATCTTGAACATAGTCAAGGGTCACACGCAAGCAGGTGTATGCCATCTCCTGAGATCCTGTGTCTACCAAACCGTCGGCCCGTGTTTCAAACCACGGTCATGTCGCACCGCAATAGATAGTGGTAAAGCAAGGGCTCGGTCGTCTTATACTCGTAGTTGCCTGCACTGAAGTCCCACCCATGTTTCGTTCCTCCTTTCTTTCTTTCTTGCAGCAGCACCATAAAATCAGGCAACTTTAAAGCCTGAGGTATATATATATCCCGTATTATCACATCGCCTGACCGGCCTCCAAGTCTCATGCAGGACTTCGGGACTCGTCGGAACAAGTTGCCATCGCAAGCGTATCGCGCGTCGACGCCGACACCCCGACATCTGCAGGTCGATGGTCGGCAGTAACTCCATTCATTTCATCGCCTCGACCAAATTTATAGAACAGTCGGTGTGTTATTCATCTTGCGACGTCGAGGATTGCGACCAGATGCTGCACATCCCGGCGCTTTAAAGTCTCCGAGGTCGGTCGACGAACAAGAACCGGAGACCGCGCTGCGAACGATGGATTTATGCACAACGACGTCTGCCAAGGTGTTAGTCTCCAGCGATGCACAGGGTCTTACCCCCGGTACTTCATTGGTACTTCGTTCTCTGTTGACACTTGCTGCATCCAGCTGGTCCCTCACTCTGGTCGTCTTGCTGGTGATCATTGGCCTCGTCCAATCCTTCGCGATAAAGGCATAACCAAGAATGTGCAATAGGATTGCGTCACACGGACCATATGTAACTACCCCGTATTGGTGTTTCATGTCGGGTTTGCGGCGGATGACATAATGCCGTGACTTCCACCGGGCATGATAGCTGAGACCAACGACGACTCTTCTAGGTTCGTATCTACCTTCCATCTGTAATTACTTGCTTCCGTTGCAGAAAACAAGCAAACAAACTCAACTCACCGAGCTTTGACCCATCTGGTCCCAACTGTCGTTCTTCCCTTTCCCGCACTGCCCACCTAGAGTTTGTCAACTTACCTACTTGGTGTACCAAACCATTAACGACCAACCTACAAGTGACTTCCAAGCACCATGCGCAACGCATATTTATCACTTTTCACCTACCCCGCCTTAACACCGCCTTGAACCCTTCAACGACGTTCCTGTTGTGATCTGAGATCGCGTCCCCAAGTCACTTAAATTTTGTCCTTCAATCCCTCTTGTTCTATCATGCCGACTCGACGCCTCGCGTTGTCGCCGCTCAGCATGGGTGTTGCCCCCATCACGGCTCATCAATCAGATGATGATAACGACTGGCAGCTGGTCAGTGATGATAGCGATTACGCCTCTGTCATCTCGCTTCCCCTGTCCGTCGACGAAGACGAGGACTTTCGTGAGTTCATTGCCGCTTCACAGTCGAGCCGTCCTACCGATAATGTCAATCTCGTTCGCGCATCAAATCCCGAGGAACCCGCGCGAGACGCACCCCGCCATCACGATCACAATGGCGCGCAGGGACAGAAGCAAGCCTGGGAGGAAGTAGTCAGGGCCATGGCTGATACCGTCCACGTATTTACTTCCCAGGGATTCGCGCAAGGCGCCGCCCACCGTTCCTATTACGGTTATGTGCAAGACCAGAGCCAGTCCGTGGAACATTATGGCATGGACACAACCGACGTTGTCCCGCCAGACCAACCCCCAACAAGCAACACAGCCGAAAACACCCATACTGATCTGGATAATATCATCACGAATGTGCCGTCCATTTTACGCGTGCTGGACGCCATTCAGACCAGATTAACCTCCCCAGACCACCGTACCCCGCACTCGGACCAGTTCTTGAGTAAATGCGCTTCATTCGAACCGCGCCTGCGTCGTCTTGGGTCCATCCTAGAGGAATCGCGGCGCCCCGGCAACAGGACTCTTCGCCATGTTTGGCCCGCTACCTATGACTCGACTGTGAAGTGGCTGGTTCGCCTCGAACGCGATTTGCTGAATGCGCGAATCTACTTCGCGACGACTATTACAGCAGCCCAGTCTGAGCATATAATTCGACTATCGATTTATGCTAGGCAGCTTGATCGCATCATCCAGATCTTCGAAGTGTGAGTCGCTCTCCTTAACCCCCCTAGGTAGTAGCCCGTTTCTCTAATCCAACTGATCTAGCAATTCCGAGAACTACTCGCCCCTTTGTGCCGGATGGCCGCAGATCCCGGACCTTCATCGGTTCCCCGATGAATTAGATTATATCGATCCATCTGCGTTCCGTCCAATCCGCCGAAGGATCCCCGAGCTCGATGACTAGATCGTCAAACTCTTCAGGAGGCTGACCAGTCAATAGACAGCATGGAGGGTAGTGATGGCTTTATATGATGAGGGGACCATTGCTCAGGGGCTAAGGGTTGCTTAGGGGGCTATTTAAAAGAGAATTACTAATTGAACAGTAAAACATCGCTATTCGGCCAGTATTTCTCGATTGTACCGAAGAATCTAAGTACCTGCCATGTGTATGATGCACAGTACTGTCCTGGGCCGCAGCCTAGTAGTATAAAGTAGGATTCACTATTCCGTATTATGAATCTACATTGCACGTAGATATTTACAAGCAACATCGTCGTATCCATAGCGACAGTGGTTCTCATTACTATCAGCGTTACTAATACATGCTTTCTTTTTGCGAATTGCAAGATATCGGCGTATATCTACATGCTCGTCACTATGTTACGAACTACTACTAGCTAGTTGAGCGGCCCTCCGTAACTTTGTAAGTCGGCCGAATGTGTCGGCCACTACGTCGTGATTGTAGCAGTGGCGGCGCAGGAATGTTGTTCTCGATGACTTCGCGAGGAACGAAGATCGTTTCTGATGTGGAGGTTTGTGTTGAAGTGTGTTCGTTCAACAAGCCAGCGTTCAATGATTCGTTTCTTTCCCTTATCTGCCGACGTTTTTTGTCTTGCGATGGGGCGACAGATGCTTCTTCGATCTCAAACTGTGACGCATGACGGCGGAGGCTTGACGTTGTTCGCCTGAAAGGCTCGTGAATGGGTGGCAAATGATTTCCGATAGAAGGGAGAAGTAAAGGCTGAACTTGGAGATTTCTCGGCACATTCTGGCTTGAGTTCACTGCAATACGTGGCCGTCCTCGTAGGTTGGTGACATATTCCGGATCTTTTATGTTAAGTAGCGGGTTGTCAACGTTCTGTACGTAGATATTAGTTATGAAGTCGATGTTGAGAGGCTCAACACTTACCAGCGGTTTTCGCAACCACCAACGGCTGTATACGTCCTCTTTCTTCAACGCGTCACCTCGTTCGATCACATCAAGGATGTAATGACTACATGGTAGCCCATACTGCTGCGTGAATGTCCGACGACATGGTTGTAGAGAAACCTGCGTACGGCGTAATACTGCCCTTGCAATCAGACCTTGTTTGTGAATATGCTGGAGGGCAGGGAACGTAATTATGCCTGCCAATGGGTTTAACCATGGCTGTTGCATAAACGTCAACCGTTGTTTCATATGCATGTTGCCAGCTTTTTCCGCATAAACACGCTGTTTTTCTTTCAATATCTCCTCGATTGCAGCATGGAGGTGATAGAGATGCCCTGTACCTGTAACGAGAAATGTTTTCAAGCTTCGATGCGCACTTTCGGTCGGACTGTTTGTTCGTTGTCCAAAGTTGCGATAGCGGTCAATATAACACTTTGCCCATTGATGAACCCACGACATGTATTCAGACGATATATATTCAGTGATATGTGCTTGATCACTGAAGGATGTAACAAGCTTTTTCCACGCGAGTTGCATATCATCTTCGGTAGGGGCATAGATAACTTGTTGCCATGCACAGAACATGCCATCACGCGTATGAGTAAGTTCTGTGTCTGAATGTGGGGGTTCCACGGTATCAACATCATCATCTGACTCGAAAGTGATGACAGTTTCATCGTTCTGCACATGTGTACTATCATCAGAGCTCTTGTCCGCGGTAGAATGCTTATCTGGATACTATCGTGAACGAATTCTAGCTCGGACATTGGCGTTGATGTGATACACACACAATTGTTGTTGAGCGTTCGGAAATACTCTACTGAGTACTTTTTTCAGAGCTCGCTCTTTATCCGTGATGATGACAGTAGGCCGCTGAATATCGAGCTCTTCGCGTAGATTATTGAGGTTTTCACACAACCAAGTGTAGCCGTCTTCTTTTTCGGTGTTGATTAAACCAAACGCAAAGTTGGCGACTGTATTCTGATCTGTAACACCTGTGACGTGGAACAGATACAGGTTGTATCTATTCGTCTTATATGTGTTGTCGATACCGAGAACTTCCGGAAACGTCTTCCACATAGTCTCGCACCAAGGATACGTCCAAACAATTCCCTGCACTCGATTTATGTCATCATAAAGCACACAATGCTTTAGTGATGAGATCTCCCGAATGAATGCCTGTGTAGGAGAAAGTCCATCGAGCGAGTCGTCACGAAGTCGCTGACGATCGTTGTAAATATCGCGGTTGCGAAAGAAAACCGGTTTCTCAGACTGCTCGCGTAACATGGTGGCCATTTCGCGCGCTGGTAAGGCTCGTAGATGAGAAATCTGCTTCTCTAGTTGCTTTGTTTTCTCATCACGTCTGCGTAACACATTATGCGCTGACGGATCCAGACTTCTGGAATGGTTGTGTACGCCCTTTGCTTTGTACGTCCATCTCCAATTGTTTCTCTTCGTTGATGATGCGGTGATCTTGAACTCGCAATCGAGCTTCTGGGTAGAGACGTTGCGAAAACCTCTGCTTATCGATGGTCGGGATGCGCCACGATCGCATTCGAGGGCGTACGATGTTGGTTTGCCATTGCGATAGTTACTTGGGCTCTTCTTGATGAAAGCAACGCCGTTTTGAGTTGACCACTCGTGCAGAAACGAAAAGAGCTCATCAAACGAGTCATAGGAATCAGACGGTGGTAGCGGAGGGATTGTCTCGATGTCAGTACCTGCGCACTGATTTATCGCCGCATTGTGAGAGATGGAAGCGCTGAGATTCGAATCTGGTGCGCTGGATTCCGTGGAAGGGACACGGGAAGCCGCGTTAGGCTCCATGCTGCTTTCTACTTCCGGCTTGTCAGATGTAATGCTTGCGGTGTACGGGAAAGGTGTGGAGTTTATAGCATCGGCGCGTTGTCGGTAGAGGGAAAAAAATAGGTGGTTACGTGGGCTTAATTCTGTAGAAATGATGTATTGATGTAGATAGGTAGGTGCAGCTGTTTGATTTCAGGCAGGCGGTATCACGATGTAGGTAGGCTAGGTAGGCAGGTAGGTGGTTTACCTACCTAAGGTACGCCTGCCTGATTCCGGACAGTACGGCCACACTGTATACAAGGCATTAGAGAATACTGGCCGAATAGCGATGTTTTACTGTGCAATTAGTAATTCTCATTTAAAAAGGGTTGACCACGATCGTGTGGATGCAGGTTTATGTTGTGTGAAGGATTACCCGTTGTCTGATTATGTTATGATGGAGCTTGGATGTTCCCTTCCGGATGTTGCTACCTTCTGTCCTGTGTTCCGTAGCATTGACACTCGCCGCTAGATGGAATATAAGGCTGTAAACCTTCGTAATCAATTCGTGCCAATTAACCCCTAAGAGATCAAACTTGGTTCCAAATTATCGACTTTTTCCACTTCAATACTCGGTCCTTATCGGGCCGTTCCGAAGGACACGAGGAGTCGGTCTCGCACAAAGTGACCTGGCGAACTCATCTACCCCTGAAACCCAAAAGTAAATCGCCCATATTCATGATTTGACGGGTTCTCTGGCCAAAATTCACGTAAACTTGCCTGCAGAACAAGCAAAGCGTGCCAACACGCCCATCAGGCAAACCGGAGACGTGGTGGCTCGTGCGCCTCAGACGTTTCCCAGATCACGTGGTACGGCCATAGGGGTTTCTTTGGGTGCTGCCTATTGGCCCGACCCGATCGCACCAGACAGGTGACTCTTTTCGTACCAAACCAATCCATGTTATCGTATGTATTTGGAATTTGTCCGCACCTTACAAACGGGAGGTCCCTCTGATCCCCCTCCCCCCCTGCTACCCCACCCCTCCTAGTACGTAGGGCAGACTTCCCACGCTTTCGAGCAGGACTAGAAGAGGACGAACGGTCGTTATCTCTTTTTTCCCTGGAGCCTTGCTTTGGCTGAGTTTGCAGATCTGTGTGGACAGCTGGTATATCATCCGATTCGATGGGTGAGGCGGTAGTTCACAGATAGGGAGGCTGGTGTGGCAGGCTTGCTTGTGTGAATGGCGTTCCGATAGCCGGTAGAGCAAGTTGTCTGATGTTGAGAGCGGCGATGTAGATCATGTTTGTTGAGATGGGAAAGGCAAGCCATGTGACAGGAACGTTAAGAAGACTGTAAAAAGGTGAGCCACCGCCATCATCATCAATGAAACTCGCAGCAAGGCTGCTCTCTGCGTAGTATGCGGATCTAAACGTAGTGTGCCAGATACGTGACGACGATGACCCTGAGCAGCTCTGAGCTATGAGCCTGAGTCGCAGCAACTGAACGACGAAGTCGACACTCTCCGGGTTGAATGGTAGGTCTCGAGACAAAACGGGAGGTGACTTTGCAATACCACTGAGTGTTGATCGAGGTGTGGGTTGTGGCTGATGGAAAGTAGTCGCATGCAGTGGAAGTGACTGCAGCTCTCACTGATTGGTCCGTTTGACATGGAGAGAAGGGGGCAGAGCCCCCCCTACCCTGGGTCCCTTCTGGCCATAAAAGCCGGTCCTCCTCCTCTACTAAAATCCCACACACTTCCCTCCTCATCTGCACAAAAAGGCTCCATCGGAACAGTCACAATAATACCACTTCAAGAGACTTGAACTTGTCGAGACCCTCGTCGAAAAAGGGGGAAGAGAAGATTCTCATCATAAATACCCTTGTGCTCCCGCCTTCGTCCTACGTCGTGAGTTCACTCCCACACCCCATATGAAATCACACTCTTGAGCTAGTCGAGACTGATGACTTCTCTAGATAATCAAGGAGAGATGCAGAGCTTGGCTTGCACACGGTGCAGAAATCCTGACTCTGCCGAGTCTCGCGTCCACACAACCCGGGCCATGTGCTCACATATCGGAGTTCTGGGTATGAATCATTTTCACTGCGTCTTGAACTCATCCCCCATCTGGATCTAATGAGTGTAGACGCGAATGATTCACCACCCAACTACTCGATACACCATGAGAGCATGCATCGGCCATTTCGAATGACCAGAAGTCGGTCATCGGAACGCCGGCGAGCTGCTGTGCTTCTGCATAGTGACGAGCCTTTCTTTCCAGTAGAGCTTCCGCCTGCTCAATTGAAGAGACCGAGGGGCCACAAGCGTGAAGTCATCAATGGGGGTGTTCAAGCGCAGATACCTTTGGGGACGCCAGGATACCCTGGAATAAATACACTGGCATCTCCCAGATATGCCCAGTTGACCAGCTCACAGAGGACCGGAGCTAGCAGAGTGAGATTTGACGATGACGAGGACCCATGTGCTGGGCATCGAAGGCATCCAACGATGGCGCAGTCACATGACTTCGTGGTCCGCGTACCAGGCAACAGAGAATCCGCCGGGAATTCTTCCCCGTGTGGAAGAGACGGAAACCCCCTAGCTAGGAGAAGGCGCATTGATGAGAGGAACCCAAGCTACATGCCCAGAGCACCGGTCATCCCGAGACTCCCTACTCCGGAATTCGAACCATCATCCCACTATAATTTGGTCACAGATGGCCATGACTTCTGCGCTTGTTGCACGGCAGATAACAGAAAAGAAGGAGACGAGGAGGTCTGGAAGGAAATGAAAGCCAAGATGGACCAGCAAGGTAAATCCTTTCTCCATGATTGACGTGTCTCAACCGGGGTCTGACCAACTGCAATCCATAGTTGACTATGCGAGGGATTACATCTCGCAGATGACGGCAAGGCATCAGCGCTGAGGCATTGAGGATTGATAGCGCAGGGTTCAATTGGGCTTCCGAGGCACAAGGCACGGAGGTTTTGGAGGGTCGTGGTGGGCGGATCGAGTTCAGGCGTTCATATTTCTGAGAGGGTGGAGCCAATCAGTCAAGGACAGGGAGAGCCGATCATCTTTGTGAAGACCCCTGAGCCGCTGCTTCTGATATGACTATAGACAGTAATGGTAGCGTTAGGCAGTGAATCTTCTACTGAACCGAATGGATAAGGACCGGGACGTGAGAAGACGGCAACGTGCTTCGTGCCGGAGCAGTGAGGTGAAGGTAGGAGGTAGGACCGTAGGACTTTGTCTGACTGTGATTGGCCGTGATGCCTGCCTCTGCTTCGTGGGTCGCAGCTTCGGATCTCGAGCCTCTGCACCCCACGCTATCCTGTGTCGGGCCTAGTGTGCATCCCTGGGTTGTTTCTGCCTGCATAGTGACGTCATCCCTCTGAGGGATATGGCACTCACGCTCCGATGAAATTCACCGACCTGATCCGTCCTTCAAGCATCCATTCAACACACATTTGCGTCCTGCTACGGTTGCCCAAGTGTATCGAAATCTCAGAGCAGTTCGGCTACCAAACACATTCTCAGGCACAAAAGATGGCGTGACAGAGTTAGTTACAATCGAAATACACTTGGAAGAAGCCCATTGAAACCCAGATGAAACTCCCTGGCACCGTCAGGGAAGATACAATCGGTCACGTACTATATCTTAATTCGAGAAGACAGTCTCTCAGTTGCCTTCTCCTCTCATCTTTTCTGTCTCTCTATCTCTCTCCATTTAGACCGAAAACGGGCATACGCTGCAGGAATTATATATATCAATCAACGATTGATCATTTCCCCGCTTACCTCTGCCGCCCTCCAATGCAGGCACCAACCCCCGTGCCTTCTTTTCTATCTCGACGAGCGTACAGCCAGCATATGCAATTTTTGATTTCGATGATCACTTTCTGAATTTTCCACGAGCTTTAGACAGGAAGCTTGAGAGAATACTGGAGCAGAGGCTGGCACAGATGTGCTATTAACCTACTATGCTACCTTTACTCCTGCCATTGGCGTGGCGAGTCAAGCAGGAATTGCTGCCATTACATTATATGATATCCCAGCGGTGGCCGCCAGCGACTATATATGAACAATCACGCATCCCAATGCCGGTTCTAGAGGTTCAGGAAGCGGAGTTTGAATCAGACTCGACTCAGAACAAGGCAATATCACTAGCCGGAACATCCAGCATCGTGCCCTGTGTTCAACGACCGCAACTATCATTCAAAGTGGTTACGGGGGTTAGGTTGTGATACTGGAGCTGTCGTAAGTACTCAATGCCGCCTCCAACTCGTCCAAAACACAATGAAGAGAAAAATATCAAATTCCGAGCCGTAGCTACATGGATCTCTCTCCGAAGCGCCTTACGACGTCGGCTCATTCCGGTTTTGCTGCCATGCCAGCCAACCAGGCGTTTGATGTTCAGGGATTGCCAGAATCCGCCACGAATTGTCTGGCGGTTTGTGTAATACTTGGGCCATGTTTTGGTATAGAGAAGCTTCCGCAAGAGCAATTCCTCATAACTAAGGCACGAAGAGAAAGCAACACTGCTCCGTACCTATCTGTATAGTACATGTAGTTGCTCCCGTACTCAACCCTACCTCCCCCTAAAGTCCTGAATATATGACAAAACCAATTTACACCAGAGCTCATGCATTTTCTGGGCCAACGACTAAAAATTGAATAAATAGCATGTTGAAGTTATCAACCAATTCGACAATTTTTGTTAAAAGCGACCTCACATCCAGGGAACCAAAAACGGTCATTACTTTCCACCCCCTGTAAGCGCTAGCTCCACGCCCAATTCCGCGCATAGGTAGGTAGCAATGGACGCGCCCGGATTACCAAATGAGGAATGCACCGCCACATCTCATCCGTCACTCGCCACAAGGCTAATGGGGCCAAGGTCTCATTCTTCCTGTTGAGAAGCAACACATCCTCAGCTGGTACCGCCTACTAAGATACATAGTCTACACGGTCTTGCGAACGTCGATATATTCCCTGCATTTACAAACTAGAACCCGTTCAGTTTCTTACTGCTCCAATTAGATCGGCTATTCCGAGCGATTCACGATGGGAGGAAAGAAGCGCAAGCACCCCGACGTGGAGGAGCTCCTCAATCGCCCTTGGTGTTACTACTGTACGCGTCGCTCTCGCTGTGCTGGCACGATTCACTGGTACTGACTGCGCGACAGGTGAACGAGACTTTGAGGATTTAAAACTGTTAATCTCGCATCAGAAAGCGAAGCATTTCAAGTGCGACCGATGTGGTCGGCGACTGAACACTGCCGGAGGTAATGATCTCGCGATCCCCATCTCATAGGGCGCGCGCGCCATGTGTTGGAAGACGCTAACCCGGTCAGGTCTCTCCGTTCACATGAACCAAGTTCACAAGGAGTCGCTTTCGTCTGTTGAAAATGCGCTTCCCAACAGACAAGGTCTCGATGTCGAGATCTTCGGTATGGAAGGTATCCCCGAGGACATCGTTCAGCAGCACAACCAGCGCATCATACAAAACTTCTACCAGGCGCAAGCCGAGCGTTATGCCGCTACTGGCAATCCGCCGCCTGGACAGAGCGATAAGAGGCCTGCCAAGAAGATCAAGGCTGAAACGCCCGAGGAGATTAAGAAGCGCCTCGCTGAGCACCGAGCACGACTCGCTGCGCAGAAGAACGTAAATGGAGGCGGCGCAACACACACGCCGCCGCAGGGTCTACCTGATGGACACAGTCCTGCCCAGAGCACCTCACCTGGTGCCTTCGTGCGTATTCATGCAGATTCTGATCTTGCTCTAAAGCTGACCGTATCTATAGAATTCACCATTCCACCCGCCCGGCGCTCAGTATCCTGGATACCCGGCCCAACAACAATACCCTCACGCATATACTACATCGAATATCCCCCAACGACCCGGAAGCAATGTCCCTGCTACCACGGGTCTTCCTCCACGACCTGGCCAGCCTGCTTGGTCGGGTGCTCCCCCTACAGCGGAAGAGCTCGCATCAGGCGCCGTACCGCCTCAAGGCGATGATATCGACCAGCTAATAAGAATGGCAGAAGCGGGTATCAAGCCACCGAAGAAGTCAGAGGCCCTTGCCGGGGCAGAGGAACCAGTTGCGGAGAAGAAGTCGAAGAAGGAAAAGGACAAGAACGTAAAGATGATATACGAGGACGAGCTCAGCCCGGAGGAGAGGATGGCCTTGATGCCGAGATACGCTTATATTCCGGAAGCCGTGGCTGTTTAAGGAGGTCCACGACGTGTATCAGAAAAGTGTTGGGACGGGTCATTGCGGAGCGTGTGTGTTATGGTACTAGATTTGATGAAGCATCGGCGAAATGAACGGACAAAAAAGGTCACACGGTCTGAACCCAGCGGACAGGAGCTGGCCATCGTTCGCTTATACGCATGGACATCGACATGCGATGGAATCGGTAGTTTGTAGTGAAGAGGCGCCAGAATGAGTGCCCTCCTAATGTATGCAACCATGACTATGTGAGTTGCCATCGAAATCATCTCAGGAGTCTTTGCTGTCCTTGTCATGATCGGGGATCTAAGCAGACCCCCTTTATTTCACCCGACTCGTCGGTCTTCGGGAGGAAACATTCAACAATAGCATGCCTATACTGCTGCTGTCTTTCCCTTTGATTATACACAATAATTCATGTTGCAGGTTATCGAGTTTCCGCACAATCAACAGATAACAAGAGGACCAAGGACTCACCGAGACTCGAGACAGGTGAAGCAGATAAGCTACGTCACAACCCGATTCGTCGGTGCATCTCCGACTTCGTTCAAAATCCCCTTGTCGGCAATGATATCGAGCGTATCAAGTACTCGTATGTTCCAAACAAATCCATCAAACACAGTCAGATCAACTTCCCAACAATAGGGAGCTCGAGGTAGCACGACATTGCCATTCCGGTCAGAAGTTGAAGGGGGCGAATTCTCGATCCCTACCGAACCAATATGGCCTGCAGCAATATTTCCAAAGACCACCCGTAAACCCGATCACATCGCCGAGCACAAAGTCCCATGACAATATGCTTGTGTGCCCCAGGAGGTCGGGATCGTAGTCAAGTATCAGGTACTTCTGTCTGTTTGTTAGGGCTGCGAGCCTGTGACGCGGCACGCCATGGTAACCCCATGGCGCCAATGCCCAGCTGCGGGTTTAAACGGCTAGCCTAGGGGATGGATCGTTGTGGGACTCCTGAGAAGTGACCGGGACCGCCGCTTGATCACCTTCAACTTGTACAGTTGTGGTAGCAGGTGTCCACACTGTGTTTCCGAGGGCGGTTTGGTAGACACAGTTTCTGTATAGTGACGGCACTGTGAAGCTCCGTATAACGGCGTAACACTGCACTAGGCAGGATACCTACCGTATTTGTACGGTTCATCTACCGGTGAAGATGCTTCACGTTCCCTTCGGTCACCGTCGCGGGACAATCCAGCTAAGGCATAGCGTACACTAGCTGAGCCAATAGGGGCAGGTGGAGCGACCTCATGTGGCATGTGTCTCGGATTGAGAGCCGTACATTCGCAGCCACGCCTTACCTGCCCACATTAGTGTGCGGATTACTCTGCGGAATAGGAACACAGCAACACCAGAAATCCTCCAAACTTGTCGACGGATTATAGGGATTCCATGTTGCCGACCGAATGACTGCATGTAATAGAGCTCACATGTTGTTGTTAGTCACGTATTTTGGCACAAGTTCTGACGGTTCGTTGTATTAGACTTTGAATCGGCTGCTTTCACCGTAACTACGTCACAATTCGTCGACCGTGCAGTACGGTAAGTACAAGTACTTGTACCCGTAGAAGTGCAGAAAGGCAGGCGTAAACAGGGACGTGGGAAGCATTCCCAGTTGCAGGCGCAGTTTCCAGTTTACCCGGGTGGTACAGTACCACCTACCTACAGGTTCTCAGGACCTGCCTAGCCTAAATCGCAGCTAATGAAATTCTGATCGGTAAGGCAGGTGCATCGGCCTCGGACAGGTAGACGGTACCTGACTGCTGACCCGTCGTATGAGGCACTTACCTGAAGTTGGCATTGGCATGTACCTACGCAATGCTCGTACATTGTACCTGCCGCTAGACAATTATTTACGTAGGCAGGCCGATACATTTTCCATCAAAACCGTGACCCCCCCGTCCGACTCTCGTCCATGATACAACGCGCCAACCTCCATGCCACAGTCCCAGACGCTCTTTTGCTCGATAACAATGCTGCCCTACCTGCAGACGAATTAATTATAGCTATATAGTCTGCTCTTCTCTTCGATACCATCGTCATTCCCTCCTAATCTATGAGCTACCACCGTCGACTGCCGCACACGCCAGGTCCGCTCCATTTCATACCAACACGTCCAATCGTCTCGAGATTTCCATCGCCAGCTTGCCGGCATCTTACTATCTAGATCCCACACAAAACACTGCCGTGTTTTGGTTTGTTTTTCTTCTATTCTTTTAATAGCCGCCTCGCATATTCTATCCCTGCCGTCTTCGGGCCCCCGACCGCCCCCTTTTCTCTCCATCTGTCTGACTCGCTCTCTCTTCCGCCTACTCCCGCGTCTCCCGCTTTAACTCTCGCGGCGCTTCGCCTGCTTACTCTTTCTCTCTCGGTACTGCCACTACCACATTATCTTACGCACCGCCAATTCATGAACGATGCAGTACGTCAGGAACATCAGCGATTCAGTATCCACCGCGTGGAACTCCATCAACCCGGCTACGCTGAGCGGCGCCATTGATGTGATCGTCGTCGAGCATGAAAATGGCGACTTATACTGCTCCCCTTTCCACGTTCGCTTCGGCAAGTTCTCCCTGCTACGACCCTACGAGAAAAAGGTCGAGTTCAAGGTCAATGGACGCAAGCAAGACTATGCTATGAAACTAGGCGAGGGAGGAGAGGCCTTTTTTATATTCGAGACCTCCGATACGATCCCTCAGAGCCTGCAAACTTCTCCACTCGTATCACCTGAGACGAGTCCTACACTGGCTTCTATCGATCGGTCGAATACCACGCCCAACTTCCTCCAAGAACCCGACCTTTTACAGCTTGATGGTGGGCACAATAGGCACAGGGGTTCGTCTAGGACGAGACCGGGACCTAATGTTCTTCAAACCCATCAGCTACGTTCAGGTTCGTCGTCACACCCGGAAAACTCGGTAGTATTTTGGAGAGCGTTACTAAATACAGATACAGCGGCCACGATGTCTACTCTCGAATCGGAAAGAGGGCGTTTAAGTACTGGAGACTGGCTTGGTGTTCCTTCGCGACGCAGTCCCTCGAGCGAGTCGGGCCGCCCCAATTCAAGGGGCCCATCTGATCAGGATGAGTCGATGGACGAATCGCGTGGCGAGAGCCCGGCTCCTTCGCACAGATCACGCAGCCCACCTCCTCTAGGCCCGACCGAAGCTATCCAACGTGCTATGGTTCTGTCTCACGAGTTATCAGCTGTGAACATTCCTACCCGTGTTACCGATACGGGTGATCTAATGCTCGACCTGGCGTCGTATAAGGGTAGCGAAGAAGATGCCATCAAAGCAGAGATCCTTGCGCGCAAAATATTGTCCGAAGAGTTACAGGGCGATTACGACATCGGCGCACTATTTGGCATGGACGAGGAGGGTAATCTTTGGATCTACAGTAGCGAAGAGGCAAAGGAGGCCGCCTTAAAGAAGGCTGTCGCATCGCTCCGACCCGCCCCGACGTTAGCGCTTGATGCCGTTTCAGATCCAGGATATGCCAGTGACGATTCAATCGCATCCTCGCGAGATGCTCTCCATCGGCGCAGCGAATCTGACGTCGGCCATAGTCAATTACAAACGCCGCCTACGACTCCAGGTTCTGCTTCCTCGGCAAGCCATCATCACAGAAACTACGCCAAAACCCTTCGCCTGACTAGCGATCAGCTGAAGGCTCTCGACTTGAAGCCGGGCGAGAACTCGATGAGTTTTACTGTAAACCGCGCTACTTGTACCGCTAACATGTTCCTGTGGAGGCATGACACCCCGGTGGTGATATCGGATATCGACGGGACGATTACCAAGTCAGACGCCCTGGGTCACGTATTGAATATGATTGGCCGCGATTGGACACACGCAGGCGTTGCCAAGCTGTACCATGATATTGTAGCAAATGGCTACAATATCATGTACCTGACCAGTCGATCAGTCGGACAGGCCGATACTACTCGGGCCTATCTGAATGGCATCATTCAGGATGGCTACCGACTGCCGAAAGGGCCGACTATCCTATCACCAGATAGGACGATGGCTGCGTTGAGACGAGAAATCTACCTGAGGAAACCTCACGTCTTCAAGATGGCAACACTTCGTGATATTCGAAGTTTGTATGACGGACCCGACAACCACTGTTTCTACGCAGGTTTCGGAAACCGTCTCACGGACCAGATTTCCTACCGCACTGTGGATGTTCCGAGGAATCGCATTTTTACTATCAATTCAAATGCGGAAGTGTCCCTGGATCTACTCAGTCTCAACAAGCTGAAGCTTAGCTATGTCAATATAGGAGAAGTAGTCGATCACTACTTCCCGCCAGTCAGCACGTTGGTTAAGGGTGCTGGAGTGAACTACACTGACTTTACATACTGGCGGGACACGCCTCTAGAGTTGGATGAGTTCTCAGCTAGCGGATCGGAGGACGAAAGGCGCGGTCGCGACGACGAAGAAGATGACGACGACGATGAGGATGTGGGTGAAATGGGGGATAGCTATATCTCCCATGGAGACGAATATGATGAAGACAACGATGATGCCTACGCAGGCGATAGCGATCAGAGTGGTGATTATGAGGACGAGGATGAAATGGTCGGCTCGGCGGTTTACGACAGACCCGAAGATGCCGATGATGAAGAGGAGGACGATGAGCATGGGCACGATGAAGATGAAGAGGTGGATGAAGCCGAATATGAACCGGACAGCAGAGACGAATCGCCTACTCGCCCTAAGAAAGCGGTGGCCGACGTGAATGCGGAACTCATCACTGGCGTGAAGAATCTGGGCCTCGAGAAGACTACCTCGAAGCCTAAGCGCCCTTGAAGGCAAAACTTCTCGACCCAACCCGGCATACTGTAGTTACACAAGCGGACGATCTTTTTCAGGGGTCTATCGTGTGAAGGGATTCGGATTTGTCTACGTACTATAGAACACACAAACACACACACACATTGAGCCTTACCATCAGGAAACGGACATGGTTTTTCCTTTCACGCATGGCTTTTCCCCTCTCCATATAGGTAATTGCATAGCGCGAGGCGTTTTCTTTTTCCCATTGGGGGTTATCTTCCGGAGTTTGAAATAAATAAAAACATGTGTGTGTATGTCTTGATGGGGTGAGGTTAGGTAGTATGATCTCCTTTTAATAGAAAAAAGTTCATAAAGATGATTAACACTTGTGAATGTCATGTCATCCGTGTTGAAGAAGAGGGAAGTGTGAAAATACATCATTTACTCTGCTCTATTCCTCTCGACTGATGCATCGAGGTCCCCCATTTTCTTCACGTTTTTGTGGTTTGATTTGTTTATAACACTAGATACGATCAGGAGGGAAAGAATGGGAAAGACAAAGCATGGTTATGGTATCGTAAAGCTTTCATTTCTCTGTATAACGCCGAACACCCACTCCATCCATTTAATTTGTAACAAATCGCCGCTTGGGGCGGATGGAAAGAAATAACAACGAAGAAATAACGACAAAAGGGGGTAAAATAACGCTGTTTCGTCCTGTGGTCTTCCCTTGTCTGGTCGGGGGGTCCAGGGAGACACGGGACTGAACATGGCTGTAAAAAGGTAGGAGGAAATTAAGTTGATATCATGGGCCTGGTGTGGTACCTTATGTAGTTTGATATGTAGGTCCATGGCCTCCGTAGTTTCCTCATTCCTCCATTTCCATATCCTCATCGGCGAAATCGTCGCCCAAAAACTCATCCAGACCTCCGCCTTCCTCTTCCTCCTTCGCCTGCTTATCGGCGCCCTCGACGCCTTCCATGGCATCGTCATCCTCGTTCTCATCTTCTTCATCCTCACTAGTGGGCTCGTCCTCGCCTGTACCCTCGCCATCCCAGTCCGGTCGCATCGCCCAACTATGTCCACTCAACACGAATCGCTCGTTAGGTAGACGTACGCCCCATTCATTTGCCAAAACACGAGGCAGGGCGACCTTGTTGCGCTCGCGCGCAAGCTCCTGCAACCACTCCTTGCTCACGCCACCACCGCCCGCTCCGGAAACACCACCGCCGGATCCACCGCGGAACTGGTACGCCTGCCGGCTAGCGATGGCAATGTTAATAGCATTATTATTAACAGTTGCATCGCCGGGCGGCGGGGCAGTGGGGACGGCTCCGCTGGAACCGCTGGGCTTCGCGCCGGCGTGGGATGTGTAGGGGTCGCCGGAGAGGTGGAGGGCGTCGTTGAGGATGCTGGAGGTGTGCCGATAGGCGAAGTCGAGGAGGAGGAGAGGCACGCGCGCGTCGAAGTTGGTGACGCCCTGGGAGGTGAGGAGGAGCTCGATGGTGCGCGCGTCGCGCGGGCGCGGCTCGTGGGTTGTGGTGGTTGGTGAGGAGGGCGCGGCTGGCGCGATGCCGTTGGTGGGTGCGGCTGTTGTGCCGTTGGTCTGGGTGGGTGCTACGGCTGTGCTGGTGCTTGTGAAGCTGGCTTGGATGGTTTGCGATTGGGAGAGGGACTGGGATTGAGACGACGATGATGCGCCGTTCGGCATGACGCCGTTGGTTGATGGGGCGTTCGTCGTCATGGTTGTGATTGATGCTGCGATGTGCAGTGGTGTGACGATCTCCGAGATTGAATGCGAGTCAATATATAGGAGGGTATCGTTCCTGCGCACCCAGATTGACTGCTCTGTACCGGCACGCGAGGGCTCGTGACGTGCCGCGACAGAGTCCTAGCTTCGGACGTTGGTGTTTTCGCTTGGATGTTGCGAGATGGGTGGATTTGTCAATTCGATAGCAGAGATTGGAGCGTGAGCTGCGGTTGATGTCTCTTGCGGAATGAATTGGTTGTATGAAGAATGTAAGGTTGGATGTGGGTGAATGTTTGCAGGAGGAGATTATGTTAGGTGTTGTTGCAGAAGTTCGGATGTATGATGGCAGCAGGTCGGTCCGGTAGGTATTGCGTACTCCGTCCGTACCTGCAGTTCAATGAACGGACTCTTATCGCTAAAGTACCGGGCCTTATCGAGATGGACGATGCACTAGATCGGATCTGGACTAGCGCAGATGCGTAGAGGGGCAGACTCAGCCCCACCATCAGATGGACCGAACACGGCGCATTTCATTGCATCATAGAGAGGGAGCCCAGGATCTAAACTCTTATTTTTCATCTGAGTCACTCATCCCTTAATCAACCAGGTCAATTGACATGGAGACAATACTGCCGCTGCCGTTCCTTGTCTCTGTGGCCGTCCCCCCGGGACTGGCTTCGAGCGAAGGACTGAGCCGTGAAGAAGTTTCATGCCTCGGCTGTGTCTTTTTCGAGGCGACTCAGAAGAACTTAGAGAAGCTCCTGAACTTCCTGGTCCGCCACAATGCTGATTTCCAGGCTTTCTTCGACGGCACTGCGCTGGAATCCCGCGACGACATTATTTCTCTTTTGGACCATGGTGCCCGCAAGGTCTTCGTTCAGCCCGAGCGTTTGTCCGAATTCACTGAGTTCGGCGAGAGAATAGCACCTGTCGTCACTCAGTTGGCTCAGATCACCGGAACTGAGAAGCAGTTGCTCCTGAAGGACTTCGAGCCCAAGAGCTGTGACGTTCCTGGATTCTTGAAGTCTAGCAGCGTCGATAAGCTACCGCCTATGTTCATTAAGCCAGTTGCTGGCGCCGATTGTGAGCAATTGTTGGCTGAATGCGCTCTACTCAACGCCATCCCTATCATCCCCTCTACGAAGTTGACGACGAAGAAGGATGAGGCTGGTGAGAAGCTTTACGTTCCCAAGTTGTTCTCTACCTACTGGAAATCAGACAGAGCGGACAAGCTGCTACCTACTGTTGTCTGCGATGAGCGAGGAATTGCGCTTGGACTGGTTTACAGCAGTGAGGAGAGTGTTGCAGAGTCATTGAGAACACAAACTGGTGTCTACCAGAGTCGGAAACGTGGTCTGTGGTACAAGGGTGCTACTTCTGGAGACACTCAGGAGTTGGTCAGAATCTCTGCCGACTGCGACAACGATGCGCTCAAGTTCATCGTCAGACAAACTGGCCGATTCTGCCACTTGGAGCAATTCGGCTGCTTTGGTGATCTCAGGGGTATTTCAAAGCTTGAGCAGACCCTTGTCTCAAGAAAACAGTCAGCCCCTGAGGGTTCTTACACGAAGAGACTGTTTTCCGACGAGAAGCTGCTACGCGCGAAGATCATGGAGGAGGCCCAGGAACTTTGCGATGCGAAGACCCCTGACGAGGTCGCCTTTGAGGCTGCTGATCTGATCTACTTTGCCTTGACCAAGGCCATTGGCGCTGGAGTTAGCCTCGCTGATATCGAGAAGAACCTCGACGCTAAGAGCTTGAAGGTCAAGCGCAGACCCGGTAACGCCAAGGGTGAATGGGCGAAGAAGGAGGGTATTGCTGTTGCCCCCGCCGAGAAGAAGGAGTCGGCTCCTGCTCCGGCTGCCCAGCCTCAAACATCGGATGAGAAGATCACAATGAAGCGGGTAGACATTAGCAAGGTCGGCGAAGCTGAAGTCACCGAGGCTCTCAGAAGACCGTCTCAGAAGTCTGCGGAGACCATCATGGGCATTGTCACCCCCATCATCAACGATGTGCGCCAGAATGGCGACAAGGCCCTCCTTTCCTACACCCACAAGTTCGAGAAGGCTACTTCTTTGACATCACCCGTCCTCAAAGCTCCTTTCCCTCAAGAACTCATGAACCTCGCCCCTGAAACTATCAAGGCCATTGATGTTTCATTCGAGAACATTCGCAAATTTCACGCTGCTCAGAAGGAGGAGAAGCCCCTCCAAGTCGAGACCATGCCCGGAGTTGTCTGCAGCAGATTCTCGCGCCCTATCGAGAGAGTGGGTTTGTACGTCCCTGGTGGTACCGCTGTCTTGCCTAGCACTGCTCTCATGTTGGGTGTTCCGGCTATGGTTGCTGGATGCCAGAAGATTGTCCTTGCTTCGCCGCCCCGCGCTGACGGAAGCATCACCCCTGAGATCGTCTACGTCGCTCACAAGGTTGGTGCGGAGAGCATTGTCCTGGCTGGTGGTGCGCAGGCTGTTGCTGCCATGGCCTACGGTACCGAGAGTGTCAGCAAGGTCGACAAGATCCTGGGCCCCGGTAACCAGTTCGTCACTGCCGCCAAGATGTACGTAAGCAACGACACCAATGCCGGTGTCAGCATCGACATGCCTGCTGGTCCCTCTGAGGTTTTGGTTATTGCCGACAAGGACGCGAACCCTGCCTTCGTCGCCTCGGATCTTCTGTCTCAGGCCGAGCACGGTGTCGACAGCCAGGTCATCTGCATCGCTGTTGACCTTGACGAGGCCCACCTGCAGGCGATTGAAGACGAGGTCCACAAGCAGGCTATGGCGCTTCCCCGTGTGAACATCGTCAGGGGCTCCATCGCCCACTCTGTTACCGTTCTCGTCAAGGATATCGACGAGGCCATGCGCATCAGCAACGACTACGCTCCCGAGCACTTGATCCTGCAAATCAAGGACGCCGAGCAGGCCGTCGCTAAGGTCATGAACGCTGGTAGTGTTTTCATTGGACAATGGACACCGGAGAGTGTTGGTGATTACTCTGCTGGTGTTAACCACTCTCTACGTATGTGTCTTCATTCCCCTACCCTCTTGATCTTGCCTCATGACTAACATTAGTTTACAGCTACCTACGGTTACGCCAAGCAGTACTCTGGCGTCAACCTCGGTTCATTCGTCAAGCACATCACTAGCTCCAACCTCACTGCCGAGGGTTTAAAGAACGTCGGCAGCGCTGTCATGCAGCTTGCCAAGGTTGAGGAGCTCGAGGCGCACAGACGCGCCGTCGAGATCAGACTCAACTCGCTGGCTTAAGGGACATCCTAAAATCAGGTGAGAACCAAAATTGTCTGAATTGGAGAACAATTGGCACGAAGTCCTTAATTGAATGTTCCAGGGTGAGAATGACTGTGTTTTTATTATCTATCTGTCCATACGTCTCGGATGCATATAAGTTTCAGGATGTAAAAAATGAGATCATGTTGAAAAATATCCAAAAATGCTGACCCTGCTTGTTTTCTCCTTCGTTTCCATGGTGATAATTACGCACTTGTTGATGTGAAGATCAAATTCAGATTCTTTGAAAATGGGTATCATTGTTTTGTCTATTCCTTTTCCCAACCCCCATCGTGTCCCATACCATGCATGCCATCCGTACAAACATGGTCTCCAATGCCTCATCCACCCAACCCGTATAATACACAAAACGCCCCCTTCCCAATGAATTTTCACCGCGCACACGCTTACTTCCTCCAAACTCCGTCAACCCTCGTCTGCAGCGCATGATCCCCAAAATCCGACGACGATTCATCCCCGAAGATCTTCTCCCTCCCGGGCTGATAGTACGCCTGTATATACGGCTTACCATCGTCGAAGAGAGAACCCCAGCGCTGTCGTTCGCCCTCTACTCCGCTGGTAATTGTCGTCGATAAGGTAAGGCTCGTTCCAACGAGGGTGTCGTTGGACGCTGTCTTGGCCTCCTCGACGTCACGCGGCGATAGCTGCGTCGTTGAGATTCCTGCTTCGGAGACACAGCGCGCTCCGGGTTTGAGGATTTTGGACCAGAGAAGGCGGAGCGAAGGGACGCAGCCTACGATGAGGGCGATGGAGCATTCCGTTACACTGGGGTTGTCAGTATAGGTAAGAAATGAGGGGGTAAAGGACTTGACTTACGTAGCGAGGATGGAGATGGCGAGGGAGATCTCCGGTACGCTGAAGGACATGGCCTTGAAGTACAGCGAGATGACACTCGCGGCAATTGCCCTACACAATCTCAGTCAACATCTTCAATCAACTCAAGGGTCAGACAGAAAAGGGATGGGAAATACTCACAGACACCCGCCCAAAAACAAAAACACGAGCCCAATCTTACTCGGCACCATAAGCTTCAAGCCAAAAATCACCGGCATCGGCAGCACGAGAATAATCACATCAGCCAGCAACGAGACGATACCGAGGTAGACATTCACCATGCGCGTGCGACGCTGGCAGTTCGCGATGAAAGGGTCCGACAGCTCGCGCGAGCGCGGCATGCAGGCTGGCGGGATGGCGACGAGGCCGGAGATGTAGACGAGGGCCATGAGGACCAGAGTTAGGAGGGAGGTGGTGCGCAGCCATTTCTTGACGTCGAAGACGCGGAGGTAGGAGAGCAGGATGGGGGCTTTGCAGGTCCAGAGGGCGAAGGGGGTTGTTACTGCTATTGCGACGGCGAGCTGGGCATATGTTAGTTGGGTTTGGGTTAATGGGTATGAGAGGGGATATACCTCGGCGATCTTGTGAGGGGAGGAGTTTGGGTCGTGGAAGCCTGTGACGTTGTTAGTATGGTTTGTATGAGGAGGTTGAGTGAGGGTGATCTTACCATTACCGGCTATATCGCTGAGGACGGAGACGGCGACTAGGAAGGGGATGGCAGCCATGGAGATATCTAAGCAAAAAATCGGTTGGCGTCTACACTTCATCATGCGAGGTTTCTCTCTCGTCTACACTTACAGTCGTCGATCAGGAAGTAACTGTTATACTTCCAATTCGCAATGAGTCGCAGGACGACGGCTATGAAGGCCAACACGACAAACAGCGCCTTCAGGGCATCTATGCCCTCCTGCGACAATCCATGGTGACCGATTTTATCCATCATCTCTTCTTTTTTGGTTTTCCTCCTCTTTCTTTCAATTCGAACCCGAGATCTCTGAGGGAGACAGAGACAGAGAGTGGGAAAGTGAGAGAGACGGCGCACGACGAGCGCAAAAAACCAATTTACCTACTTCTACATGAATGAAGTTTTTCGCTTGCTCCTCCGAGTATTGGATTGAGAGAAGAAAAGGAGGAGTGGGATGGAATACGCAGTTAATGGTACGAACGGACGTCGATCTATCTATCTATCTATCTATCTGATTATACGATAGACTAGGCACGCGTTTACTTCGTATGGAGCGGTCCCGTCTGTGCTTCTCCTGTCTGTGCCCTGCGTCCGTGCCGCGCCAGCAGCTGAGGAAGGAATACCAGCCCAGGCTGCCCAGGCTGCCCAGCCAGCATGCATCCATCAATGGCTCGACCTAATGCACGTAGTAGGGCCGTTCCGTCGAGACGTCTCATGCAGTCAGTCAGGTCAGGTCAGGTCAGGTTCGAATGGATGGATGGAGCCATGGGTACCTAGGTGATTCGTACGGGCAGCGAAGCCACACACATGATCGGCAGCTATTACATATTCGGCAGCTTGGAAGATCGTTTATTATTTCTTTTGGCACGTTGAAATACATTAAAGCACCATCCATTCTGTCTATTTTTCTCGCGATTGATTGACAGATGGCTTGTTGCTGGGGAATGGATGGATGGATGGATACGGTTGCTAGTGACCCCTGATCAGGTGAGTGAAAGCAGAAGACGGACGATGACGAACAGGGGGCAGCGAATGGCTCCAGTTAGCGGGCAGCGTCGCATCGCATCGGCTGATCTGATTCGAGGATTCGCCCGAAGGGGGTATTCTTTTTACTGCACTATTCCCAGCTCTGCATGGATCTAACCTGTTCCGTACATATATATGCACGGAATCGACACAGCATGCACCCGGACAGTCCTATGCAGCAAAAGCATACAATCACAGATCCCGTCTTCAACATCCGAAGTTGTCGCTTTTCTTCTCTCTTCGTCTTCAGAAAGGATTCAACGATATCACCTGTTCCTAAGCAGAAAATGGCAAATGTCGACCCATTCGATACGACTGTTACCTAAGACCCTCTACTTCTTCAAAATTCACTCAGATTATTGAAAAGAGGAAGACAGCCTTTCCTATTTTTAGGCAAACAACAAACGGGAACTTCTTAGTGTCGTTCAGGAGTAACTCCGAAGGCAACTCCCAAAGATGATTTTCTTCACCTGGCGATCTGTCAGACAAGGAAGGTGAGATTTTACGTCTCTAGCTAAACTCCTAGGTCGCGAAAAAAAGAGAAAATCCTCTCTGCCGTTTCTAGAAAAGCAAACCCGGAATACCACCCTCGCCTCCTTCCGTGGTTCGCCAGCTAGCCTGAATCGCGATTAACGCCGCGCGACTCTATATATAGACAGGAGCTGTCTTTCTTCTTTTCTCACACCGACCTGTCTTATCTACCGATGATCTAGAATCTTGAAGCCAAGATCTTGCATGATGGCGTCAACGTCATTACGGTAGTCGATCTTACGGATTGAAGCAATTGTTCATTGAAAAGTTCTTGATGCCAAGTTTTGTTCACTCATCATGGGATATTAAGGGGTCTTGAGTCGCTTTTCTTCGGTGCGGTGCGCTTTGCGACGGCTTCATTCTTCACTGATTCTACGGAATACTTCCGAGTCAACTACCTCGGAGTTCTGCTCGTAAGTATTGACAGAAGCGACGCGCTGAAGCACTGATAGCTGTCGCTGCGCAATGACCGTGCAGAATATCTGTAGCACGGCATCCTGCACAGCTCCATCAGCTTTCCCACGGGGAGCCCTAAGGACCCCTGCACGTGGCAGTTGGAGAGCATCCTGCATCTCGAATATGGATATAAATACATTCCATACATTCGCTCGCTTCCTATCAGAGCTGAAAGCCGCCACGGGGAATCAAAGACCAAGACATACGCGGATTCTTGGCGGTGCGTGGACTTCGAGAAGCTGGGTCGATGTGTTTCATATATATACCGATGCAGTCCGAGGGCTTTCTGGAATTTGAGATACTCTGCCCTACCGGATTCCATGTGTAGATGAGGCGGATGAATTCCAGAATGAACCCGTTGACGGCATCCTCCGTTCCTGGACTACACGTTGCAACTTGCCATTGCCACGAGTTTACATGGAGAGATTGAACCCCAGGATGAGAGATCCCCTGTAGACACCCGATCCCCTCCTCCCAGGCAATATCGAGTCAACAATCGTACCGGGCGTCTGCATTGCTTTCGCACGACATGCACGATATTCGTACCTACGTTGTGTCACCGTTCTAGTCGCGAGCGGGGAACCATGGACTTGGTGAGATGGGTGAGATTGATTGCTAGATGTTTGGTTAACGTCGTCGTCGTCGTCTTCGTCGTCGGTGTCATCTTCATCACTGTCGTTGTCGTGAATGCCTTGGAACACTGGTCTGCAGAAGAGGTTTGGGAATCGTAGTAACAAGCCTATTGATACTTACCATCTTGACGTGAGGACGCTGGGGTTGAATATGTAGGAACTCAGATAGTTGATTCACAGAGTATACGAGAATAAAGATGAATTTCAATCTGACTTGGTTCCGCAGCATCATAGTCTGTCTGGCAAGTCGGAAGGTCTAGAGTCGTAAAATCACCACCCGATCGCCTGTGTCTCCAGATAATATCTCCAGATCGGATCGGATGTAACCTTCACACGAGCGTAACATTCACATAGAACCACACAGATCATCAGTAGCAATGAGATGCATTCATTACTTATTACATTTATATTCATTCATTACCACTCCTCTCTCTTCATCGTTCGTTAATCAATCAACACACATCTAGGGTATCCAGCAAACATAAACGCAAGCAAATCAATCAAAGCAATCATGAACCAGGAACCGGTCGTCGTAAGGGATGCGCCTCCGTATTCAGCACGAATTCGTCCAGACTGATCAGATCCGGCGGCGAGAAGATGAGGTAGAAATACCGCAGTGTCTCTGCGAACCAGAAGCTCTGCATCATCATCAGCAAGTCACTCATCAAACACGGAAAGAGGGCTGGTACAAACCTGCATAGAATCCGACTTCGTCGTCTCCGTCACCCGCACCGAATCAATCGACGAAAACGCCAACTCCGTCTCCGTCGCATTCCGAATCGCCGTAAACATCCGCCACGCCATGTCCTGATACTCCGGATTCCCGGTAATCCGATACATATAAAACACACTCTCAATCGCCTCAGGACGAAGCAGATACCGGGGATCCTTGGCGTTCAGAAACCCCGGTTTGAGAGTCGTGTCGCCCTCGATCTCCCACTCGTCCTGGTTCCACTGACACGCCTCCAGACTCTCACAATGCAGCATGTCGAAGACTTCGGGCATGATGCCCGCCGGCATCGCGTCGTAGGCCCAGACGCAGCCCTTCGTGATGCGCTCGCCAATCGAGACGTGTTCGGGGATGTTGAAGATCTTCCCGCCGAGGCCGAACATGCCGCCGACGAAGCAGGAGAGGTGCTGACCTTCAGCTGTTAGTGTCGGGCCCATATCCGAGACGTAGGTGGAGCCAGGGAACAGGATGTCCGCTTGATCGGGCAGTTTCGGACGGAACAGGATGTTCTTGATGACGGTGTCCATTGCGGCGCGGTACATTTTCTCATACACGGGTTCTAGGCCCCCGAGTAAGACGAATGTTTTCGGGAGATACTCGTACAGACTATCGGCGAGCGCACCTAACGTAAAGCTGCTATCGCTGTCCAGTTCTTCGTTCCGGAGATTGAGGTACGTGGGCCACATCCCGGGGAGTTTCGTCTTATTCTGCCATTCGTCGAGGACCTGCGTGACTCTGTTGATCGCGTCATAGTACTTATTGTTGCCAGTCAGCTGCGAAAGGCGACTGAATTCCATAGACGAAGAGGTAACAGAAGCCGAAGGATCATGATTCCCAGCAAGCTGTCTCCCCTTCTTCGCATCCTGGAAATTGAACCAGAAACCAGGCATCCGATTTGGCGTGTCGTAGGCCATATACAGCATATCGCCCAATTCCTTCGCCTTCTCCAGCAACGCCGTCTCCCTGCTCAGGTCGTACGCACCAAGCAACCCACCGAGATGTCGAATCGTGATCTCGAAGTAATTGCAAGCCGTATCCTTCGTCTTCGAGTAGTCGATCGTCACGGCAGCAGCTACCGCCTCGTGGAAGTCATCCCGGAGATCCATGATCCACAGCGTCGACAGAGCATCGACCAGCGAGGCTCCCCATCCTCCGAACCCGGTGACCTGGTGACCACCCCCTGACACGGGCAACGCCTCGTCGAAACCAAATCCGGCACTCTTATACAACTTCCAACTCTTCAGAAACGCATCCTTCACCTCTTCGCGTCTTGACGCAAGCACCGCCTCCCTCGCTTTCCCCTCAGGACTCGTATCCTCCTGAAACGCAAACTGGACCGCCGGCAGCGCCCGCGGCTGACCAGCCGGTAAGGGCGTGATCTCGGTCACCGGGAAAAAGAGTTCCTGTTTCGACCAGTCATAACTATCATGCACGAACCGGAAGCCCCAAAGCACGTCGCTCTTGATAGGCAGGAGGCCGACGAGCAGGTAGAGCAGGGCCAGCAGGACCAGCAGTAGCGCGAAGATGATGCGGAGCTTGCGGCGGACGACGGGGATCACGACGCCGTCGGGCTGGCTGCGCACTTGGGCTGCCACATCGTCGGCGAGCATCTGCGGTTCTGACCGCCGCAGGCAACGCTGAGAATCAACCGGCCGAACTCCTTTGCGCCTCTCACTCACTCGATCTTGAAGCGGGTTGTGGGATTACCCTTCCCGCGTCCTTCCTAGCCAGAGATACTTATAAGGATACCGCCCTACTCGATGAAGATGTAACCATTCGCTCTCAAAGGATGAATCTCGGGCATGGATGATGAAAACAAAGTAATTCTATTGAATGTCTTCCTTATTAATACCTCATGAGAAAGTTGAAGCGGTTGTTGACATGAGTAAGAAATGTCCAGAGTACCTGGTACCAGAAACGAACGTCGTGACCGCGAAACAAAACGGGGCGGGCGAAGGAGTCGGTCGGGAGGGTGCGACAGGCTTAAAGAGGAGGGCAGGAGGGAAGTACTTTGTACACAATAAATGCGACAGGGTCAGTCCGGTTTTAAAGGATGCGGGCTGCCAGGTGGTCGTCGGTCTGCCATTACGGTAGCGAGGTCGCATTGGTATTGTAGCGACGGGCCGTCAACCCGCAGACAGACCGAAGCCGGTCGCATCCTTCGCCGACAGAGGGATGATCCAACGGCTTTATCGGCAAATAGTGCGGTGTTCTAGGAGAAGATATGGTACAGGGTACATGGCTAGTCAACGACCGTGCACTTCAACTGTTCGCTGAATTTCTCCCTTCACTCTAATCCGTACAGCTTCTTTCTTCAATTCGTTTGTTTTTTCAATTCATTCTGTCTTTTCTGGATTCCAATTGAGCATCGGTAAGGATTACCAAAGAGATCCGGTCACCATTATATACGGAGCTAGTCGCCGATGTACCCAACAACAAGTGGAGTGGGCGAATGGTCTAGGGGTATGATACTCCCTTCGCACCAATCCGAATGTGAGTTCGGATGTCAGGAGTGATATGGGAGGGGTCCGGGGTTCAATTCCCCGTTCGTCCAGCTTTCTTTTTTGCATTTTTTACCTCTCATTTTGTACGAGGGATGGTAAACTGATAACGTCGATTCTTTTCTTTACTTTTTGATTTGTGCTTCTTTTATTTGCATTCTTTTTTGGATCCGAGACTCGAGACTCGTACAATGCGAAGCAATCAACACTCGCACTCCCTATCTCCTGCCGCAAACTCCGAATTCCCGCACAATAGTCCGTATCTCTCTCTACCAATTCACGAATGGTCTCTCAACACCAACCGATATAGCCCTAGGAAAACGAACAACCATCTGATCAATGTCTTATTCGGACCACACCACAACCTCCAGTAAACTACCGATTCCAGATGCCCGAGCCAATCATGCCTCTACGGAGTGCTCGCTGAAGTGATACAGACACTCTCCAGATCGATCGATAACATGCCCGCAGCGATAGGTATGCTCGTGGCGTATTCCGGGCTTTGCGCCGGGATATATAGGGATCATGTGTCTGCTGCCTCATTCGTAAATACGGCGAGTAAGTGAGACGACCCTCCTTTTCTTAATGTAGGTAGGTTTGCCACATGTTGATGGTTGGGTCGACTATCTCACCACCTTTTTGATTGATCGATATCTTCTGTCCAATGTCTGTTCTGTTTCGGGATGCGTACGACTACGTACCGAATAGGGTATCATCAGTCAACATCTGCCCCTTTCTTACCCCCCAGTATCTCACTCAATCTTTTGAAGAACTGGGTGGTTGTATGGACTCTGCGAGTGTGACCTGTCAGGTCAGTACGTACGTACGATGTACGTACGGACGTTGGTATTCACATGTGCATCGAGTCTGCGGCATTCTCAGTGACAAACCCGACGATAACCAATGGACAGCAGACTCGAACAAGGAACAAACAGCAACCGTTAATCTATATACATATTGGTGTTCTTTTCGACTCGATAGGTGGGCATCGTAGTAGATGCTGTACTACCTCCCGCGGGACAACACGGGAGACAAATGCCCTCCCTTTCTATCTAATCACACTGATGTGTGACACCCCAAATATAACAAAAGATGCATCGGAATGGTTGAGAAGCCGGGGTATATCCAAACTGTGCGCCTTTGCCTAAAAACAATGTCCTCTCCTAGCCGTGTGTGCGGCCGGCGGACGTAACCCACAACGCCGCATTCCCTTCAATCAAGAAGACAGCACATACCCTGTAGTGCCTCATGCCAGAAAAGAAACAAAACGCCCAATCGATGCTAGAAAAGGATCATCCAGTGCCTCCCAAGCTTGAATTCGATGGTTCCAGCCCGTGCGCCATCCAGAATGATCCGGCCATTAGGAGAATCCGGGGAACAGAGTTTTGTAAGCACGCTTCCCTGGGGGGTTGTTAGGTGAAGTTCGGCATCAATCAACGTTTTACTCTTCGGAGGAAATGCTCACATGGAGAGCGCTCTTCGTCGCTACTCGTCTCGTCCATCATCATGGGCGTGGCCAGCTCTTGCATACGTTCCCTCGTGGCACCTACCGCGCCGGGCCTTCGCTCGCTGGGCTTGTTCTGTAGATAGATGGACGTGCGGGGTTCTATCAAGGCGGGTGCTTGGTTCTCCATAGGTTGGGCCTCCGAGGCACGCCAAGCGAACAACCGTCGCCATCCGCTGGCTTGGGAGGCGCCGTGTGACCGTAACTTTCGAGTGCTAAGCTCTCTCCGGACCATGGCATTCGTGATCTTGGGGCTATGACCCCAAGGGTACATCGACTCCTTGCAGATGGGACACAGAGAGCTGATCTCGCCGAGGAACTGGTCGATACATTCAGGATGGAAAATATGGCCACATAATATCTCCCGTATAATCGTGACTTTCGATTCGAAGTTGTCCAGGCAAATCGAACAGGTAGGTTGGTAATCAAGGCGGTCGCCATGTTTTCCCCGGTTGTACATAGAGGACGGAGATCCGGAGTCTGAAGACATCTTATAGGCGGGCTTAAGGGCCTGTGGTGAAGCCGCGCTCGAGTTGCCAGGGGGATCGTAGTTATACGTAAATAACGGAAAACTTTGAATGTGAGAAAGGGGTACTGTCAGACGCTTGATGCCCAATGCCTCCAAATTCACCTCGCCATTCATTACACGGCGGCGCAGCATAGCTCGTCGGCGATTCTGGACATAGCGCATCAGTAATGATGTTCCCCCTATGACGCCCAGGAACACAGCTAGAATGATCAATACAAACGCCCAGATAGCCAGATCGGCGGGTTCGGGCGTCACAGACAACTGTGTCCAGACTCGTACGTAATCGGCAGGGTTGGGCGCATATGTTTGGTTGATCTCCTGGGCGAAAGGAACCTCAGATACGTTCCCCGAGTACAAACCTAGCTGTCGCATCATGCGCGACCCGGCGCCGCTGGACACTGCGTAGACAGGGAAATGGTTGTCCGATCTCCATTCGTTCCCTCCGTCCAGGCTCCATAGGCCTGATTGCAAATCGGGCGGCTGACCATCCTCATCGTCCGGACGGTACACAAGCATGGCATGCAAGTGGTCTACAGCGGCGGCCGCCATAAAAGACTTGGTACAGTTCTCGTTGATCCATGGTACTAGAGCGATAAGGATATAGTCAGTAAGCGGAAGGTAGCCTGGCCGTGTGGCATTTTCCGGGACATAGTTGAGAGCAAGTTGTTCGCAGTCGTCGCCAAAGGGGAGGCCCGGCGCATATAACAGGCCTTGGATGGTTCCTTTGGTAATCGTGGCATAACTGGTGGACAGCGTAGTGAGGTTCTCAGTTATGGTCTCCGCATATGCTATCTTGTCCTGAAAGGAGACGATGATTAGGCCCATTTCAGATCTCAAGAAGAGCCCTCAGACGTACCGAGACAGCAGTGAGGTTCTTGAAAATGGTGCTAGGGACAGGGTGGCCATGGTTCGACGTGGGATTGGTGAACAACAGACTACAGCTGAATTAGCGAGGCTGTTATTCTCGACAAGCAGTCAAACAAAACAACGGCGACAGCCGTCATATCAGATCTGGGCATCAACGTAGAGAGCTCATAGCATGCCGCACAGGTGTTCCTGGTCAGCAACACCGTTGGCCTCCATGGAAGAGAACATTCACATGAAGGCCTTGGCAGTGAGACATGTGACATTCGTCTCCCACCGTTGCACGTTCGGGATATCCCCAGGGTCCCCGTTGGCGTTCAACGGTGGGATGACGGGAAGAGTTGCAGCCAAGCTTTCCCAAGACACGCGACGGCGGATGAGTGTAGATCTGACATGGACGGATCGTGGAGACAGCAAAGAGAATTTGGCTTGGCGACCTACACAGCATTCCGAATGGCTTGAATCGCTGTAGAATCACGTCAGTTGCGGCTGTGCCAAGGAGGCTTAAAAAGAGGGCTGGGTTGGCGCCAAGAAGCCCTCAATATGATGTGATCAATAATTGGCGCGTGAATCGACGTGCAAAAGCAAGCGACACTAGCCAAGAACACAATCCAGGACGATCCGACCCAGTCTCACGCCCTGTCAAAAGGAGAACCAAGACTCTAGGTCGGAAAATCACCGTCGCAAGACAGGAATAGAAATTTTATCGGATGCAAGGGGGGGAGAAGGTAGGTGACTTGGACTTAAGACATGCGGGTTTCGAAGACATACACATGCTCCTGAATCATTATTCACACCAGGCGCTAGAAGATGGGCGGCGACGACATTCGAGAATTGCAATCCGTGCAGAGAGGCGCGTACAATTTGTGCGGCGTGAGGTGAAGAGCGTGGTAGACAGAGCGAGGCGAGCAGACCGAGGAACGTAGAGCGTAGGCAATGAGAATGGTAGAGAGATAGAGTGGTAGCGAGAGCGAGTGCGAGAGCGACTTGGAGAGAGGAGTTCTGAGAAGTATCCCGTACTCCCGTTGAGCGACACCAGAGAGGCCAGCGAGTCCAGAGAGAAAAGAGAAAAAAAGGCGGCCGGCACACAACGACGCACAGGCACACGCAGTCGGGTCGCAGTCGCACATGCACTTAACGCTCTCACTCGCACTTACAAGGGGTGTGGAGACGTGGATCGTAGGCGCAATCGTGAGATTGATCAATTAGGTAGTTCATGGAGATAGCTTCTAAAGAGACAAGGTAGACGGGGGGAGGAGAGGAAGCGAAAATGTAGGTTTGTTCTTGGCAGGTTGGGGGAAATCGTTGCAAATGAGTGGACGGCCTGGGACGGCCTGGGATGGCCTGAGATGACCTGGGATGGCCTGGGATGACCTGGGATGGCCTGGGAGGGACCTCGTCGTGCCCACGCTACTCGCCCGGCAATGGACCGTCTGGGTTAGTCCAGGCCGTAAATCTGAGGATTAATCCTCGTTGGTAAGATTCAGCTGCTGATTAGTGCATCAGGGATTTCTAATCAGAAAATGAGGAGTTCGAGGGCCTGCCTGCCTTCAGTAAAGTCAGGTCCCAGGAACGCACCTAAATGGGGACGGCGAAGCCTATGGGGACGCCCATGGAGGAGCCTAGGTCCAACTGTGGGCGCCGGTGGGGTTTGCCAGATGTGCCTAGGTAGGCCTAGGAAACCCGCCTAATCTTTCTTGCTGCGTCACGCGTGCTGCATGCACGTTGCGTTTAGATTCCGTCCTCCGTACGTACAAAGTGGTGATGTCCATAACTGGATACGCCCATATGTACGGCTTACGGAATACGGCCATACGGAAAAACTGCCACCGTAAGATCTCAGTTCGCTCGGGGGACAATTATCACCGGCCATCGCTCCAACGGCTCAATTCGGTCCCGCAGGCTGCAGCGCCTGCTTAAGGTTGCGAGTGAGGTCCTGGGTCATCATCGGCCCACTGACCAGACGCTCATTGGCTCTTTCCGCCCGAAGCTTTCCCGCCCGAGGTTCTTCCTGACCAGGGTTAAATTTCTCTCCACTGCGTGTCAGACCCACCTTGTCTGACATCAACTCCTCGGGCCGTCAGGGGTATTTCAGACCGAAACGGGCCCGAGTCAGGCAGGCTCGTACCAACCACCAAAGCCAACTCATGACAGATGACGCAACCCGCAACCTGCGGGCTTCTAAAATCTCACTCTTCAGGATTGTTGATGAGGAGTTCCATCTCGTACTGCGGATATAATGTCGTCACTGCGTAGGATCGAGTGGACGGAAACATCCACAACACCAATACCTACCCCGACAACATCAAAAGGGCCATGATGCTGCCCTGCTACTGCTTTGTTGTCGACCCTACCTAAAGGGCTAAGCACGAACCGTAGAGGTTCTCAAGATCCTCGTTCGTCTCAAGCTTGATAAACGTGCTAGGTATCAGAACGTATCGTATCTCTTATGTTTAGTCCCTGCACAGAAAACAACACATGACGTGCAGAAAGCCGATAACGCATGAACTACCTAACCACCTATACAGCCACGTGTGGACCGCATTCCTGACTACCAATGGTTCATGACAGGGGAGAGAATCCTCGATGGTCTATTTCGTACCGCATACCCGGCTCAAAACGTGGCTTCATGCAAAAATTCGAATGACTTGGATAAACGCCTGTTATTTTCCGACTTGACGTTGACAACACCACTGCCACTCATCATCGAGATTCTCGTGACGGGCCAAATGAAACCACGGTTGTTCCGGCATGTGGCTATGAAAGTCCAATTCGTTGACCCTGTAACTCAGAACGATTCATTCAAAGCGATTACTGATCACTTTGATTGCTGATACGAGCCGGCAATGATCGGAGCGATGAGTACGATATCTACCACATGGCGACCGCTCCATACGACTGTTCAGATTCAATCGATTCAAAGGATCGGGCCGTCGAGTCCAACTCAAAAATCCAGATCGCTTGGAGCGATTCATGAGGGCGAGGCAAGCGAACAATATGCACGATCATCCCGAATGATTTTGAATCGATCCCGACGATCAGAATGACTAAACGATTGGCAAGCCTCACTCGGGTTGATCGGCTCAATTTACTGCTTCGATCAACGGGAACTTAATAGGATGCTGTATATTCCAGGTTCCAGAGATCGGACTTCTGAATAGAATGCAAATGCGTATGAACTGATTTGAATCCAGGCACAGCAGGAGAGCTGAGGATCCAAAGACAGGGGCCATTTCACACAGTTCAGTCAGTGCAGACCATTGCGGCAGGGTTTACCATTACGAAGTCGACTCCGCAATGTTTCGATATCTGAAAAGCCTGTCTGATAGGATTTGATCCGATCCTCGAGTCCCAAATGCGTCACGCTTCAGTCCCATACGTCCGTTCGTCTCATGATGAGCTGGTTCGGTAAAGAAGATCGCCCGTCACTTTAGCTTTGAATCCATGGCAGCAAGGAAAGATCCTTCTGAATGATGTGACTGACATGACTACTTCCAAGCTTGGAAGGCCGTGAGCGCTTCATGAATATATATCGACGAAACCCAGCTCGGATGGGAAAGGTAGAGCGCACTCTTGAAGGCTGGCTTTCAAGAACCCAAAAAGCTAACCAAGTGAATTCCCCCAAATGAATGAAGAGGCTGAGTGAGAGACGGGTCATCTTGGCCGACGCATGAAAGAGAAAGCTGCTTCGGTCAGTCACATTTCCCAGTTAGGATTGGGGTTAACGAATCTCCAGTTCAGGCAAGTAATTCTCGGAACGGTGCGCTGTACGGAATAGCGCGCATGATCTGGTTCATAGCGCAATCTGCCCATGAACCCTTTCGAGGCTAAAGATAGAAAACAGATCCTAGTCCCGATATCTCCGAAGACATGAAACAGGCGGTTCCAAGGAGAAGTCGCCGACTGATACGGAATATATATAGACCGGACAAGTCGATGGAATGAGGCCCTCAGCCGGTACAGCAAGTCGCCTGGACGACAGGTCATATCGAGGCACCTGGTGCCGAGACTTTGACTGGAACAGTTTCCGGTCTGCACGCGTCTTCTTTCCAAAGAGACCGTATCTTCGTCTCGCGTCTCGCCGCCGTGGTCAACCGCTTAGAGTCCCCAATTGAACTCAATGGCCACAGCATCTTCGCGAAATCTCGTTCCGACCCGGATTCCGCCCGTAATTTATGACAACATCATGAATCCACGGTGGCAGGAAATGAGGTGGCCCCAAAAGCAAGGGTCCGACGAGCCTTTTGAGTCGTGTCTGAGAAAGCAAAGCACATGCGAAAATAATCCGTTCCCTCGCCGGATGTTTTCCGCTGCGATGCATGTCGTTTTAGCGGAAATGCACTAAAGCGGGCCAGTCTCAGTCGACGCGTTTCCATTGGCCGAGCTGTGCAGCGGATCCACAGTCTATCTCTGCTGGGCGTGCTTATGTAAGTGATCTTGGGCCGTTCCCGTTCTCTTCCGACTTCACCGCATGTACCCCCGTACCCATTCCGTACCTGCTTGCTGCCAGAGTCTGCGGCTAAAATGAATCCTTCTTCCTCATCATCGAGATCTCCCATTGGACCAGCTTCGCGTGCATTCTGGTCAGTCCATCATCGCGTGCACGGCGGCTATCGCCCTGGATCATGGATGTGATACTCGTCCTGATTGGCGGAATAGCTCGTCCCCACCTCATGCAGTTAAACCCATCCATCTTGAGCCATCGTGTGCCATTTTGTGCCCTCTTGTGGAGATTTGGGCAATTTTACCTAAGACGGGAAGAGTGCTTTTGCGCCGCGGACGACGGCGGGCGAAGGACACGGCATGGCTGTCAACCAGTGGTCCGCCAGTGGACCATGGTTGATGACCCGCCCTCCTAGTGCTGTGGTGCAAAGCGCTTAATGGACTGCGTCGCGCCGACAAAGGACTCAAGGAGGGTCAGACACCGCTGTAAGCATGCAGACACCAGAAAAAAACATGCCCAGCTCGCCTGGTTCATGCAAGAGCGCGGTGGGTAAGGTCGTGGGAGCTTGGCGCTCCGCTGCTCTGGTATATACATTCTGCCTGTTGGGACCACTGAAACCCGTTGCTGCGTCCCTGTTTTTCTTACGTTGCTTCTCCTCTTGTGCTATTTTTTGCATCCTCCATGATCTGAGGGTGACGAGCTTTGCCTGCGGCCCCATAGAGAGCGTTTTGAATACTACCGAAACCAGAGAGACACACTCCACAGGTCGGTAGGGGAGGTCTGGATACTACCAAATTTAGAACAGCTTCTTTCTGCCTACGGAATACGCATAGCTGACGCGGATTGGGACATATTACAAGACTGGCGACGGCATGTCATCCGTGAATGTATCCCCGGGAGGGTTTTCCCTCTTCCCAAACCCAAACATGCCCAGGCCACCGTCGAGAAAGACGACACCCAGGTCTCGCGCTGGCACTTCACACTCATCGCAGGGACGCGGTCCGTCGTTGGATGCGTCATCACCACGGAACGAGCAGCGAATTGCAGAAGAATCAACCGAGCATGTGGTCGATGGGATGTCATCACGAGCGAATGGGCACCGGCCGACAACAAGCAATCCATCGCACCAGAGCCAACCTGAGATATCCGTAGAAGACTTGGAGTCTCGGCCACCGAGCGTCCCTCCTAAGGATGTTCCGCCGAAGAACAGCACTGCGGTGTCGTCCACCAGTACTCTGGTCCGAGATACCAATCAGGCGTTGCCCGGATCAACAGCTCAGCAGCATAACGAAGGTCCAATGTTGAATTCGCCCGAAGGAGAACCTGCCATACGCTCGATATTCCCGCAATATGATTACAGTCTACCGTTTGATCAGCAGAACTATTATCCCACTCAGGCGAGCCCAACGCATATACCAAAGACTGTTATTAGCAGGCAGTCGCACGTGCCGCAACAAATAGCACAGCGGAGCCCACCAGTCCGAGACCCTGGACGGAGTCCGATGAGCATAGGATCAACCCAACCCTGGCCGAGGCGGCAACACGAGCCATCTGCGATCCCACCGGTGAGCACGACCGAGGATCTCCAGGACTACTGGAAAGCGGCGGAGGGGACAAAAGCGTCACATGCCGAAGCACGGACATTTTGCATGAAGTTGCTTCCGGAAAAGGATACACCAATCTATTCATTATTATCGAGCTCACAACAGCCGTTGTACCATATGCGATTCGACCCGACTTCGGCTTCTGCATATGTAACGCTGAGCCGGCATGACCCCAGCAAACCTTGCAAAGAAAAGGATCCAAATGAAGCACCACGGAATGGTTCGGGACTGTTGAGCGCACTCCGTGACACGGACAGCAAAAAGGCTTGGCAAGAAGTGATTGCCACGTCAATGGAAGAGCCATCGCGCCGCTTGCGTCCAAATGATGGCCTCATTGCGATGTTGCACCCAAGTGCAGTCAAGAAGTTAGCCGCCGAGCATTCAAGGGATGCGACGGCTATATCCGCCGCGCTACGTGAGTGCGCGCGCCTTGTCTGGGATGAGGATAGCTTGAATTATTTCCTCGTGCACCCAGCTGTTCCGACACCGTTTTGCGTCACGATAGAGCGGAGTCCAGCCTGGAGTCGCACGGAATACGCGGTTGAGCATCTGGACTCGCCGCAGCATCTTGGCCGCCTCACACGGGATGGCACAGGTGAAGGATGGTTGGAGCTCGACACGCTCGTTGCCAGTCGCATTGATGCCAAGTACATACTTGATGTCGCTGCTGCTGCTCTCTTGCTGGTAGCCCACCTAGACGAGAAAAACGTCGTCGTCGAGCAGTTCGCGCCGCCCCCAGCTGCGCACTTGCGTGACGAATCCCCCAGAGATTCCCTGGACGGAATTCGGCGGAGCAGCAGTCTGCCGAGCAGCAAAATCCTCAGCTCCGGCAAGGAAAAAGACGAAAAGAAAAACAAAAAGAAGCGGAAGAAGCGCGCGCACCACGTTTTCGGAAGCCAGGGCAGTAGCTTCGACGCTCCTCTGGAATTCCAGGACGCCGAGCAAGAGAAATTGCCCGGTATTGCCCGGACATTCATCAAGCTCGCCGGGTTCGCGTTCAAGGTGCTTATCTGGTTCCTCACACTTGCGTTCAACGCTGCGATGGCTATCCTCGTTGGTCTGACTAAGTGTATGACGAGCGAGAAACTGTAGGAGTATGAGATCGGGGATGACGATTACGGTATGAGGGGAAAAAAAGGAAACACGAGTGCAAGTGCAACGAAATGTATAGAGCAGGACTTACTTACAGATGGATTTGTTTTCGGATTTATACCATTGGGAATCACAGGTAGAGATACACACACGCACACACGCACACGAGAGAGAGAGAGAGAGAGGCGCAAAAGACAGGTTTCTAAGCGTTTTTTATGTTACAAGAATACCCCCTATAATTCCCATACATATATGTTACACCCGGTCTGGGGGTTTATTTGTATCGATGGAATACGTCTGATGAGAATGGGATGGGATGTAATGGGGAACATACACGGATGAGTTATGGATGGTTAGCAATAGCGTGGAGTTCTTTGTTTATTGGCGGTATCATGAATACAAAACACGATTCTCAGATGCATGGATGGATTTCTGTTTTATTTCTCGCATAGTGATTCATAACGCCAACGCCAGAAGCTCAACGCCATCTACCTGTTTGGCGTCGAGTATTAAGACTCAATTCCCAATTCCCCCTTTTCCTTTCCTCTATTCACCCAGAGAGCGCGACAACTATCGCTTCCGCTCCCTAATCTTAAACCTCTTCCCCGCCTTCGTAACACCCCCCATCGTAGCCGTCTTCGCCATCTTCGCCCGCTGCACCTCAAGCTCATGCTCCGTCTTGGCCAGGACATTCGCCTTCTTCCGCGCACCCTGCAGCCTCCGTCGCAATTTCAACAAGAGTCTCTGCTTCTGCTCAGCACGAGACAACTCTTTCTTCTCATCCCCTTCACCCTCATCTAGTCGTTCCACATCCCTCCGTATCCTCTCCTCCCGTTCTCCCTCCTCCTCCGCAAACACAATCTTCTTATTCCCAGCTTTCCGCTTCGGTTCCTCCTCCTCGCCAAAATCAAACTCGTCATCCTCGTCCTCTTCTTCTTCCTGCATAACCGCAAGATCGCCGCCGAGCGCAATAACGCGCTCCTCGAGCGCCTTGACTTCTTTCATCGCCGTAGTACGCACGGTGCGCACGTACCCGATGTCCTGCGTCTTCAGCAGTCGCACGACATCCGTGTCGAGGGCCTTGTTGCCGCGGTCGCCGGCGACGGTGCCGTCCCATTTTTTGCTGCCGGAGGAGAGGGCTGTGGCTGGGCCGGAGCGGGAGAGCATGCCGAAGTAGAATTCCTGGGCGCGTTAGATTTCGTTCCCAGTGGTGATGGGGGAAAGGGAAAGGCTGGGGGGAGTGGCTTACATCTTCATTGCGATCCTCGGCCTTCTTCCGTAGACTCTTGAGCTGGGCTTTCTTCTTATTGTGGTCTTGGGCGCGGAGTCTGTAGTCCTGTTCCTCTTGTTAGTTCTCCGTCTTTTCGTCTCTCTGTCGCATTCCCCATTCCATGGCAACAAACCTTGTGCTTCTCCAACAATCCATACCGACCCTTGCGCTCCTGCAACTGGTCTCGTTCGCGATGGACGCGGCGATTCACGGTGTTTCGTAGGGACGACATTGTGCCTTGTCTTCGTTCTGGTCTGGTTCGTGATGCGGACGACAAGCTGCGCGATTGATAGAAATTTGGCCTGCCCGCGATAAAAGATGGACGAGCTCAGATCTCTCATTGAATTTAATGTGGGGCCGTTAGTTAAGGTTTCGTCATGCATGCGAGTGGGGACTGTGCAACCGCCCTGGAAAGAGTGGGGCGGTAGGTGCGACTGGGGAATCCGCTAGGTGCGCTCTGGGATGTGAAGCGCATTCATCTGGTCTTCTTGATGTTTGCTCTCGTCTCTCATCGATTCCTGAGATACGCAGATATCCTTAATCTCGCCTTTTAAATGGAAGATGTTACTTCCAAACTGTGGGATCATGATCATGAAAAGGGACTGCAGCTTAACATACGACTCCATGATCACTTCCGAACGTGAATTTCCACAACATTAATCGTGCAGCACATCCGGATGCAGGCGACGTGCCGGTTGGAAAGCCATCTCATTACGGGACGTTTAAGTGACGAAGACAATGATGTTACGTTAACGTCTAATTAAGGACCGTTACGATCTGAATTCTGGTTTGGGTGGCATTGTAGAGACGACCGGACATCCTGCCCGGGTTGCCGCTGGCTGAATGGAATTGAGAGGAGAAGTTCATCTATCCAAAGCAGGGTAATCGATTCTCACCGAATGTCCCATCTATAACGTTGGTTTTCTGTTCTCGGAATTAAGCTTGATGGAGACTTGTCATCTCCGAGGCAGAAGCATACATTGGTCGATGCTGTCTCCTGTCGGTCCCTGGGTTCTTATGGCGAGTAGGGCGGATCTTCAGGCTCACGAATTCCGTTTTTCTAGTCAAAATGAGTCTCTTCCAATAGGTTCGCATGGCTAGTAGGGCCAGTTGAGTAATGGTCAAAAGATTACATCCGTGATTTGGTCATGAACATCGTGCGATCCCTTGAAAGAGGATAGATGCTTCAACAACCAGGCAGTTCACTGAAAACTAGCTTCCAAGGGGCTACAGATCCATGAGGACGACAGTCTCATGGATCAAAACACCTAGTGAAGATGTCAAACCTCAATGGGGAGATATGAAGCCGGTGGTGGTTAGATCGATCCCGACCGAAACAATCTCACAACGTCATTGATGACAATGCCATTTGTTAAGCATGCCCCTTTATATTGTGCTTTCATCTGTGTTCTCATCCACATTGGCAAATCCCATCGTAACAACTCACTTCATCAATCCAACCACATTGAAAGCCTCATCATATCTAATCCAGTGACCATGCCAATCCCAGACGCCCAAATACACCCCGTCGCAACCGGTCTCGCAAAGCAGACCGTCGACGTAAGACCCTCCCCATCTCACCTCTATCATGTACGATCCTAACACCATTACAGAACCACTCAGACGAAAACCAACTCAAGCTCTTCGCAGGCTGGTTCTGCCCCTTCGTCCAGCGGGTCTGGGTCACTCTGGAAGAAAAGGGGATACCATACCAGTACATAGAAGGTATTTCACCTCTGCATTCTCGCGCACATACACGCACGCATACACCCACAACAATACCCATACTCACAAACCCAGTAAACCCCTACAAAAAGCCCCCCGAACTCCTATCCTCCAACCCCCGGGGCCTCGTTCCCACCCTCGAAATCGCACCACACAAATCCCTCTACGAAAGCACCGTGCTCTGCGAATACCTGAACGAGCAGTACACCCTGCATCTGCTCCCAGCAGACTCGTACGAACGAGCGCGTGCCCGCATCTGGATCGATTTCGTCACGAGTCGCGTGATTCCGGCATTCCACCGGCTCCTGCAATTCCAACCCGCATCTTACGACGGGGATGGGGTCGCCAGACTAGACGAACTACGCGGCGAGTTACGGAAGTATCTCCTCGAGTTCTCGGATGAGATCGGAGATGGTCCGTTCTTTTCTGGTCGAGATGTCGGACTCGTTGATATCGTGTTGTTGCCGTTCGCGTTGCGCACTTGGGTGTTTGATGAGTTTAAGGGTGGATTGGGGATCCCCGAGAAAGGAGAGGGAGGTGAGGATGAGGAACGGTGGGAGAAGTGGCGTTGCTGGGTTGATGCTGTGAGTAAGCTGGAGAGTGTCAAGAGGACGACTAGTGAGAGGGAGTTTTATCGGCCTATATATAAGAGGTATGCGGATGATGTTGCGCAGTCTGAGTTGGCTAAGGCGACGAGGGCTGGGAGGGGTGTGCCTTGAGGATGAAAACGGCGTTCACAGTCTTGCAAGACAGGTAGTGAAGGGGTGTCTGTATTTTTTTAATATTCTACTAGTTTGTATTCACGACTCTTCAGGATAAGTCTGACGGTTCAAATTGCACGTCCTTCACATTTTCACAATCAAATTCAGTACAAACCAGCAGTGTCTCCGCGTCAACCGTCCAAGCTGGCTCTCTCTAATCTCACTTTGAGCCCGCGAGGCCGCAGGGTGAAACTGGGATTCTCTACCGTGAACTGCTCCTCAACCTGAATGAATCGGAATTCTCGAATAATCTTGGCCACTACTTTCGCGTTAGATAAATCAACAAACGAAGTCAAGACTAAAGGAAACTTGAACGCACATATAATCTTAATCTCCATCATCGCAAGCGCCCGACCAGGACAAATACGAGGCCCGCTACAGAAAGCCTGCGATACATGGGGTTGCATCTGCTTTGTGCCGAGCCTATTCCATCTCGAGGGGTCGATGTCATCAACATCATCGCCCCAAATGAGTGGGTTAAGAGATGTCACAGACGGGACAATGTCGAATTGGGTATGCTTCGGGATGGCAACCCCTTCGATCACGACGTCCACAACTGTCTCCCGTTGGAAGAGTGCAGCTTTATCATTGTCAGCTGGGCAGCAGTACTCCCAACAATGAGCGCTTACCTGGAGGATAATATCGAATGCACTCTTTGATGAAGTTGTCGAAATACGGCGCCTTATCTATAGCTGTGAAACTGGGTTCATCGCCTAGCGCAAGGAGTTCATTCTGCACTTTGATCTGAATGTCATGACGCGTGGCCAGTATGTACACCGCCCAGGACAGTGCGTTTGCTGATGATTCATGGCCTGCGATCATGAATTGGAGGAGCTGTCATGTCATCTGAGTCCTTGCATTACAGATCGAATTAATAGCATTCAGAAACTCACATCGCCAACAAGTTCCTTCTCGGTAGAACCATCTGGTACGTTACCGCTAGCGCACTCTTCTGCGAGAAAACTCGCCAGATCACGAGAGTCGTTCCATTCGTAATTGTTTGACGCTATCGCGCTTTCGATTTCATCGCGTCGTTCCCTGAACAGAGTCGTAACGTAAGATTCCAAGTACGACGTAGCGGCCAGAAAGGTGCGATTCGCCTGCACCGGAAGCCATCGCAATGGCATGACTCCGTTCGCGATCATCAGGAGTGTACCACCCATTGTTTTGGGCGAGAAGACAGCTTCGTATGCGTCATGGAAGCCGTAGTCACCACGATTAGGTGTTTCATGTGCATTCTCCGGGTTTTCAAAGGTCGTGGAAGCTAGATTACGCAGATCGATTCCAAGCACGGCAATACCCATGACATCGAGCGTGGTTTTCGAGAATGTTTGGGTGCAGTCGATGACAGCAGTATAGCCATCAGTACCATCCTGGATGGCGCGATCAAACAGTCGCGCGAGCTCACGGGCCTTGGATTGAAACACGGGCTCGAGTCTCTTTATACTGCCCGTCGAGAAGGGACCATTGAGCAGCTTTCGGTGCTCCCTATGTCTCTCAAATTCCATCACAATGACACCCTCGCCCGCCATTTCCTTGGTCATGCGAAGCCAGATTGGTGGTTTACGGAGCGAGTATGCATGTGTCTGCAGAAGAGCCTTGTGGCAGCTGGGTCGAACTGGAACCAGGACCTCGCGGTTGCAGATCGTAAGATACCGGATAAAGGGGGCGTCCGGATGGTCTCGCATCCATTTGATATGCAACTCTGTAGGAGACTCGGCCATTACCAGCTTGAAGAACTGCCCGAAGAAAAAGGCATTGTCCTGTTGCGATCCTTCTAGTATTAGACATTCCAGCATCTCAAAAGGAGCAATCACAGAAAGAAAAAAATCCTAAAAAAACAGCAAAAGAAAACCGCCAACCGAAATTGACGGAAAGAAACAAGGATCAGTTCCTGGTTATCTTTTTTTCCCCGGAAAACCCTCCTGGCGCAGGATTCGAACAGTCGGATTCTTGTGAAACAAGACAACACGGTCGTTCTACCCACTGCGCCAAACAGCCGGTCTCAGCACCTGTTGCCAGGCCCTGAGGCCGGCTGTTAGAAAGGCACGGGCTTATCTATAATTATATGGCTGGGTAAAGGTAGGGAGGGGGAAGGTGCGCTCTGCTTTGGGTGGGGTGGGCGACGACGAGGAAGGAGCGTTGGCAGAGGGAAGGAGCGATAGGGGATGGATTAGGTAAGGGAACGGATAAGGGGCGATGGGGAGAAACGATAGTGACGACGAATACGACAAAAACTCCAGCTCCACTGGGAGACGACTCGACCACGACCAGCTCTCGACGACGGTCATTCCCAGCCAAAAACAGCAAAGTGAGACTCACCGTTGGACCCGGTAGATGCCTTAGAGGCGAGAAATACCTGTGATAGAGGAATATCTGGTAGTATTTCAACATCCCGTATTGAATGATGAAGAGCATGATGGCCGCATATTTCGCTGTCCATCGCCAGTCGACGCCACAGAACACCTGCACACTGGTGGCTATGAGAGCGCCGGCTATTGAGAGGCCCGCGCAATGGGCGATATCCATGTTGGTGTTGGTGAGACTTGAGAGATTGCGCAGACTATAAAGCGGTAGGGGATGCTCGTGTGAGGCCTTGTTGAGGTTTTATATCTCGAGTAGCTCCGGCAAATATTGTGTTCATATATGATGATCCTCGACGATGCAGAACGATGCTGCTTTCCCCCACGAGATTTGATTCTTTTTCAGAAGATGGCAAGCCTCGTCGTACAGCAGCGTCACTTGCAACGCCACCCGTGTACAATGAACATCTGTCCGGTCAAGAAAAGGTGAGAGATGACCACGTAAAAGATAGATCCTCCCTAAATATCGAAAATTATTCATTAGGTAGGTTGGATGGTGACAGGAGGATGACTGGAATATGCGAAAGAACATTGTGTATCCTTCATGAAGGCTTGACTCTGTCTTTCTCTTTCTATCCTCACTTTACCCGCCCTCTCTGTCCTCGGGTTTAACTCGTACCTACCGCCACGAAGCACATCGTAAACCTGGTGCCCAGTCTGACCTGATTTGTTGAATTCAATATCTTGGTCCCATATTCGGGATCCATCTTGGGATGCAGGTAGCCGACGAGGGCAACAGCCGCAACACGATATAGTTCGTAATCTACTCGCTCGGGACTATCCCTTCTGCTGAGAAGAGGTGCCATATTCATCCGTGTGAGCTTTTCTCATCGTAAATCAAGTCCTGATGAGAATCCTGAATGATCGAGGAGTCGATAGAGGGAGTACTTGGTTTCAGTCCGCCCACGTGAGGAGGCGCATTGAATGAGACAAGCGCAGTAAATCAAGAAGAACGGATGAGACACCTACCGGGCAAAATATAGAAGATCCACGGAAAACTTACGAGACCGCGGACATCCAGGTGTGACGTCAAGCACAGTGTGTCCCACTTCCAACCAGAAGGGTCTCTCTCATGGTAGCCCCTTTTCCCCTCAGGATCGCATTCACAACACCGGTATCAGAAAGTCCATATGCCGTAGATCGAATTGTATGTATTCAGTTCCCATGATGGGCAAGATTCATAAAACATGAGCACCTTAATATGTACCGTTCCCAAGGAGTGTATCACTTTCCCCTCATATGTATCTCCTAATCCTTCCACAGTGAGGCCTTGATATGTATCCCTGACCCGAACGCCTCATTCGTCTTTTTATGGTTTCCTTCCAACCTTTCAGTTTTCACTCGTCACCAATGCCGAACTAGAAGACCAAATGGACATTTAAGCACCATTGCCATTGTAGGCGACCAGGTTCGCAGTGTCGCGCGGCGGGTTGTTGATCTTGTTGGCGGTACCCAACGCCTTGATACGCGCAGTGATAGCAGCCGGCGTCGAGAGATTCTCAAAGGCGATCAAGTAGAGCGCCAGACCGGCAACGTGGGGAGTCGCCATCGACGTGCCTGAGATGGATTTGGTCGCCGTGTTGCTCCCGATCCAGCAGGACAGGACCTGGACGCCCGGCGCCGTGATGTCGACGGATAGACCCCAGTTGGAGAAGTATGCGATTTGCCACCATTCGTCGATAGCGGCGACAGTGATGGCGTTGGGTGCCGAGGCAGGAGAGACGGTGGAAGCGTTGATGGCATCGTTGCCGGCTGCCACAACGGATAGGACCCCCGAAGTATAAGCTGCCTCGACGGCGTTGTTGAATGCCTGGGAGTAGGGACCGCCTGGAAGATGTTAGAAGTCTGGATAAAGGATATATCGGAGTGCTTGTTTTATGCTTACCAAGGGACAAGTTGAGGACAGACTTGGTTTGACGTTGCTTAGAAATAACGTCGTTGACGGCCCAGTTGTAACCATCGAGAATGATGGATGTGGAGCTGGAGGATGCTGCGAACACTTTGACGGCGATGATCGTAGTTGACTTGGCCACACCATACGTAGTAGCACCGATCGTGCCAGCAACGTGCGTGCCGTGGCCATTGGTATCTGCACTACCACCGCCAACGGCATTGTATCCGAGAGATGCCCGAGTGCCGAACTCAGAGTGCGTGGTGAGAAGACCAGTGTCAATAACATAGGCAAAAGTTCCGCTTCCAGCGGAGCTGTCATAAATGTAGCTTTTACTACCAAAGTTTCTGTGCGAGATCGTTCCCAAACCCCAGGTAGAGCCGCTCTGCGTGACCAATGCTCTGTCAGAGAGATCGTGTACCTCGTCGGAGAGATGCCAGATTTGGTCTTGCTCGACGTGAGCAACCTTGAGTCGAAGTTAGTAGATGATCATGTCCAAAAGGAGTTGCTATAGTATACCAGTGGGTTGGCCTTGATCTGCTCGAGAGTCTCTTCGTCCATCTCAACGGCATAAGCGTTGAAGTCCTTGATACTGTACGTCTTCTCAACGCCGGCCAAGTCGCGGCGGTTCAGGCTTCGAGCGTGCACATCACGGACCCAGTTCACATGGTCCTCGAACTCGGCCGTGCTGGCCCCTTCCGTCAAAGTGACGATGTACTTGTTGGGAATATATTCGGGGGTCGTGGGCTGGCTGGTCGCAGGAGCAGCAAGCGCAGCGGGGAGCAGAGCTCCGAGGAAGAGAGCCAAGCTGGAGAGGTAACGCATCTTGAACAGTGACTTGTGAGGTGCGAGTGATGATAGCAAGATCAGGTTCTCGTCGAAGAAGCAAACACGTCCTCCTTATATAGACTTGATCGAGTCTCAATCCCTCATGACGTTCGTTGGCAGGCGATGACGTTACACGATGCCTGCCATGCCATTGCGTGTGAGGTAGGCAGCCAAGGGTTGCCGAATACCCAAACATCTGAGCAGAGATATCGCTAGTCAGACTCATCCCGAGATCTCTAAAGAATGTCTAAGCTCGAAAGAGCCAATCAGAAAGGTCAAGCACCAAGGTAAGGCCGTGATATGTGACGGTCTGGCATCGGTCTCTTTCTCATCATGTTCTTGGCAACGTGAATGTTCAATAATCAAGATACTAAAACGGTAGTTGGTCCGGACGGAGGCGGCCATGGCAACTCTGGTACTTTCGTGATACCGCACAGAATCACAAAAATCGACTGCCTTGAATTCGTGAACCCGTGGTTGGTTCCGCGATATCCCCTGAATGCTTGGATCACTTGGGGGTTCGGATGACTCCGGATCGTCGTGCTCTGGAGTCCACCGAGGATCTTCCACACGAGGCGTCAGCCACCAGAAGGAGCAGGTGCGTGCTAAGAAGCGAGATACTCTTTCTTCATGGTGTTGTAACTCGGGAAAACCCTCGCATTAGGAAGGTAATCGGTCATCATGATGCTCGCAAACTCATTCCTGTGGCGAATATAAGTGAGTTCTTGTCACAGATCTCACCGTTGGCGTCGCCAATGTGTTGACATTGAGGTTTTTCTCTCATAACATTTTCGTTATGAGCCAGTCTGAATAGAGGGACGTGCCAGAACTGCAGACTGGTATGAGGCAGTGCGGACTTCTGACTTTGCCAAATCCTCGTGTTTTGAAGTCGCCATGCAACGGCTGTCATACACAGCTAATGTGATGAAGACACGCGCTCCACTGGCACCTAATACGAGTTAGGCTAGGGTTAGAAGTCGTAGTTGGGGTTCATGTCCAAGTAAGGTGAAGATGGCCTCCTCACGTTGAACTATTGAACCAACTACCAATACCAACGCCCTACACTATGCAATTCCTACCGTCCACTCAAACACCCAGGTATGTGACGTATATCGGATGGAGACAACTTGATGAAACAGAGAGCAGAAACGCCCATGTTTACTAGAGCTCGCGGGTCGACTGTTGACAGTAGAACCACCGCCGTAAGAACTGCCATCTTCTCCTGTGCATCATCTCTGCAATTCTGAGAAGAGCTGCACCGAAACTTTTCAATCACCCCCCGGTGATAGATGTAACTCGACAGATCCTCCACAAGTACGACTCATGAGTATGCGAGATAAAGGATGAAACGGCAGTTGAGAGACGGTGTGCGGTATATTGCGGCGTGGAAAATGACGTGTAGTGCGCTCGTACTTTTACCCCGTAAAAAGTGCTTCTTGCCCATCTCGTCATCGGTACTAGGTATCATATTCCAGGCCGGCAACGACAGTTTCGCCCAAGACTGTGCGTACCCAGATACTCCGAATTGAACTGATATCTGAGAATCGAATGCCTCGTCTCGAACAGGAAACATCAGCATTTCATGGACTGCCGAGATCCGTTTTGGCTTGTTGCTTCAAAATTCAACGCCATTGGAGTGCAGGCCTATCTCGTAGAGCGCCATCGTGGTTCACATTACCAGACCATGCTACCGGCATGTGATCCGGGTCTCCTAGCGGCAATGTGGCGATGCTTGTTAGCTTGGACACGACTTAATTGTCTCAGCGTCTGTTATATTCCAGGCGCTGCTGCCTTTGCCCGACGAAGCTCCAGGTCAGCGTCGAAAGCGAAGAAGGGCGATGAACCTTCAGCTCGGAGGGTAACGTGCCGCACGCGAAAAGCCTCGTCGGCTCCTTTTTCGGAAAATGTCGAGCCGCTGGCTTTGAGACATTGAGCCGAAGTGGCATCGGGTGCTCTCTGAATTCGCCCGGCCGGTCGGGGCGTGTAGTACACGACACCCACGTGAGAAGAGAGCGGAATATCCGAGCCACATAAGCAGCCAGCTGACTATGTAGTTAATCACGATGAAAATGCTGAAGTCGGGATCTAGCCCATGCATAAGTGTGATGAACGGAGGGAGAAACACGTGTTACCCATCCGTAGCTGGACCGACAATAGCTCCGGAGGACCGGCGAAGGAACGTGATTCCTATGTAGGTAGTTCTTTGCGCGCCTGCCGGGTCACGATCTGGTCTCGCATGGGGTTGAATGCCAGATGAATCAGCTTATAACTTATTCTCACTCTCTTAATTCCTTTTCCCCAATGTTGTCTTGAATGTCGTTTACAACGACTGGTTTTCGACGTTTAGCTCGTCTGTTGATGAGCACCGGAGCCATAACCAAATGGCGAGTCTTCATAAACACTTCATTCTCGTCAGATTTCAGATATTACCTGTTGAAGACGGCGGATAAATGCATTATTGACCGATGAAGGGTCTCAAACCCCCTCAGAAACGCGCCGGTCACCTTTGTTGAAGAAGGAAGCGAGCGTCACCATGGGAGATACCGATCATGAGATAGTCCACACATATGACTATCTAGTCCATCAGGCATCAGAACAGAAAGCTCCAGTCTTCTCAGATCTGGCCTTTCATTTGGTTTCGTATGAGTAGATTACCTCCATGATTGGGGCATCAAGGAATCCTTTCGTTCGTTTCGACCGCCTTGAGACGCTGGATATGTCCACTTTTGTGGTAGCTGTCTCATTAGAGGCAGCCTAGCTGCTCGCGTCTTCATAGCCGATTCTAAGGACGAATGCCATAACAACCGTCGAGAATGAAATCGCCCTTCACGCCAACAATTGCTGCTGCTGCCGGTCGTGAGGCATAATTCAAGGTCTTAAACCCTTGCTTGCTCCTCAAGAAAGATCACACGGTAAGGTGAGAAAGACGGTGCTCCTTCAATTAGGAGACTGAAATAATCACTCTATGACCAGGTGTTCTCCGTCTCACATGAGTTCGAGTGAGATGAAGATCTGGAGTCTGGACAATTGCAACTTCCAAGTTCTGGGCACCCTCAATACAGTACGAACTATGTACTATACACTGTACAAAGCTAGTCCGTGTCAATCACCGTGTTGATTGATGGTTTACTGTACTACGTACTGTAGCGTACCTTAGCTGAACTGCACATACGGAACACACACGCGTTCCTGACCTCGGAGGTAAATCCATAGCGTCGGCGCAAAATATCTAGGCACGGATTCAGTTGCGTACGGATTAGAAATTACCTGCCTACGAATTACCTACATAAGCGCTACGTACGGAATGCTGCGAACTGCGGTTGCGAATGAGGTTCGCGCACTCGCTACCCAACCTGCCTGAAACGGATTAGTGGCTTCGAAAATGCGCAAGAACAAGTTCCTTCTCTGGTTAGATCTTCACTTTCCCGTTGCAGCAACATTACGTGCGAGTAAGGCGGGGGAATGGATGGATGGATGGATGATGTGACAGTCACGACCTTTGAAACCCACCTCGCCCACCTCAGGCCGACCTGCGTCCGTACAATTTACATCAGACTGCGTATTCCGTGCATCCTGATTCCTACCTTAGCAGCCTTACCCGTGTAATACCCAGCCAGCCAGCCAATTGATGACATGTCCTCCTGAAACTTCGTATGATCAAACAAACCAGAACTTCGTGCCTGTCGTTGTTTGATCTTCAGGCCTCCATTTGACCGCACGCAACGCAACGATGCTGCCTTTCCGTCTTTCGCATCGCATATGATATTGATAATATACCCAGTCAAACTCGAAAGTGCGTGCATCGTCTACCGCCGCCATGGGAGCACCCGATCTTCTGCATGGTAAGCATCTCGATACTACCTTTCTACGCCTTTGGAGGCAAATTCAACCTATGAGAGAGAAACTAATCCGGTCGTTGTAGATGTTCCCTGGTCGTCCATCCCAAGCGATCTCCTCCGCGCCGAGCTGGAGAGAAGGCAAGACAACAGCAGTGTTATCTCCGAGAAGCCTGTCTGTGGTTCTGGAGATCGGGGCGCATACGACACGCCCTTACATGTCTTCGCCCTCCTACTGATTCTCGCGCTCAGCTTGCTGTGTAAGTTCGCATGTCGACTCCAAAGGAGGAAACTTCTCTAACATCAAGACGAAACAGCCTGCGGTTTTCCCTTATTCTCCCACCAGAGTGCTACGAAGAATCGTCGCGCGAGTACCATCATCTTCCTGAGCCAACATTTCGGCACCGGCGTCCTCATCGCTACGGCCTTTGTCCATCTCCTGCCGACCGCTTTTGTATCCCTTACAGATGCATGCCTACCGTCTTTTTTTACCACCAAATACACACCCACCGCCGGTCTTATTGCCATGATATCCGCGCTTACCGTGGTTATGATGGAATCCTACTTGACAACAAGGGGAGCCGGCCATTCACACGCACATAACCATGGCTGGGACGAGGAAGATGAGGAGGGTCACGACATAGCGCATGTCAAGCCCCAGACAGATGGTGGAAGCGCGGCAAACATTGCGCGCAACGATGCAGGCGCAAGTCGCGGACTTATGGCCGATGTGAACCCATTTTCGGACACGCCGCAGAATGGGCAAAACAAATCATTTGCCCCGATTAAGGATGCGCATAATGATGACGATGATGCGGATGATGATCTAGAGTTGAACTTGAACGAGCTTGATCCCGCTATCAATGACGATACGCGACCGCTCGCCCATGCAAACCGCCAGAGGAATAACTCAGAAGCCGGACTATCCCAGGAGCCCCTGACCCCTGAAGAACAGAAGAGACGAATGTTACAGTGCATGTTGCTTGAGGCCGGCATCTTATTTCACAGCGTTTTTATTGGAATGGCTGTATCAGTTGCGACGGGTCCTCCCTTTGTGGTTTTCCTGACAGCCATTGCTTTCCATCAGACGTTTGAGGGTTTGGCGCTTGGTTCGCGAATCGCGGCAATTCAGTTTCCACGATCATCAGCCCGTCCCTGGCTCATGGTGCTTGCCTACGGCGTTACCACTCCCCTAGGACAAGCAATCGGTCTAGCCGTGCACACCCTGTACGATCCAAAGAGCCAGGCCGGTTTGCTGGTAGTGGGCATCATGAATGCTGTTTCGAGCGGCCTGCTACTGTTTGCCGGCTTAGTGCAGTTGCTAGCCGAAGATTTCCTCGCGGAAAAGAGTTACAAGACCCTTAAAGGAAAAAGGAGGCGAAATGCAGGTTTGGCGGTGTTTGCTGGCGCATTGCTCATGGCGCTTGTGGGAGCGTTTGCATGAAGAAAGAAAGAACACAAGACACATAGAATGTCTGTGGTGATGATTTGTTGTTTCGAAAAATGGCATGATTGCGCTGTTGGATGTGCTGGTGATACCATGCTTTCCGAGTTTGCTTCTGTTTTCTAGAGCGAGAGATGGTGAAGGTCACCGTACGAAATATCTCATGCCGGCGTTGTTTCATGAAGGATTCGTATGATCGGTGGAATCAAACACATAAATGGGCCTGTCTAGAATGAATATTGATGTATTAAAATAGCGAGAATTCCTCGTTTCAACACGTCAAGTGCGTCTCTTCCACGTCTTCTACTTACCCCCCGCGAAGGCCTATTATATATCATATCGGTATGCTTTTGACCAAGAAAAACTCGAAAGCCTCCACGAAGGCTCCCGGTCAAGAGAAACATTGGACATCTCCAAAGAACTGAACCTGGCTAAGGAGTTCATTACGAGATTGTCATCTGGCAACATTGGACGGCGATATCGAGGCAGGAGACTTTAGAATCCCGTCTAGTCCCAAAGCACCTTCACCCATATCTCATGCTGGCTTTCATGCTGGCATCTGGACCATGATCGGAGGGTCGCCACCTGGAGTTAGTCAGGGGTTCTTGATGTTTTCGAGGCCCCGGCAAAAAGACCCAGAGTGAAAGGAAAACGACAAGTAGCACGAACACATGTTCCCGGATGGCGTGCCCGTTCGATTGTCGAGGTCGGTGCTTCTGCTGCTTGTGGAGGCCGTCGCTACTCTAACCAGTCCAGGAAACAACGCTTCCACACCCTGCGGTCGTGGCGTTCTGGAAAATGTATATCACAGGCATGGAATGAGTTCATAGGCGGTTTCACGGCCTTTTCCTTTCTATATGCGCGATCTCATCTAGGTGTATGAAGATAGCAGGCAGCGGAACAGGCAAGGGTGTTTGGAAAATTCTTCACAGAACGAAACACCTGCGCATCTTCCCCATACGAGACGTGACGGGGTTTTTGCTTCCGTTCCCGGTATCGTCGTGGCTGCTTGCTGCCTTCATTATCAGTTGGGCTGTGCTTTCCTGTCTTGCTCGCACCAATTTGACTGTACGGGTGAATGTCGAACTCCAAGTAAACGTCGTGCGCGTGCGTTTCTCGCAATGAACAGATCCGATCGATGGGGGTTCGTGCTCTTCGCCAATCCAACTCACGAACATGTGGGACTCCGGTGCTTTCGTACGCCATCCTGTGCCCTCGACAGAGATGGAACACTGTTATCTTGCTCGCTTATATCCCGATCATATGCGGGCAAGCTGGATTACATCAGATCTCTCTTCTGCATCGTCACACTCATTGCTCCCCTACATTCTCGTCGAGAACAGTGGCGGTTATATAAACCAACAGAACAACATCATACAGATGACATACGCGTGTGTCTTCCACGGCTATGAAAAACGCGCAAGCGACGCCTTCACGTCCGCCAATGGGTTGGTTGTGTCGAGAGGTCGCATTCTTCTTATCAGGCACCACAAATTATAAGCAGCACGTTTACTCTCTCTCGAGAGGGTGACGCATATATATTGAGCAGCAAAGCTTCAGGAAAAGGCGTCCGTGTGTGTCTTGGGAAAACCCGTATAAAACTCCTCCACGCGTTTTCCGTCCGTCAATTCACGTCCCAAACCAGGACAAGACTCAGGACATACATGGGACTTCTGTCCTCATTGCCATCCGCAACAAGACCTGGCGTATTTATCTACCTATATATATATATATATATATATATATATATAGACCGATCGCAAACACCGCATGCACCGTCGTCGTGCACGACGAACGGCGCCGTACAGCCCGGCAAACCGCCTGCGACGGAGTGTCCATCACGTATAAAATAATCGAAGATCGGTCTCCCAAGAAGCCGACCAAATGGCGCTATCTGCGCCCTGGTATTTGACCGGCCAGCAGTCAGACAGCTTCGCTACGCGCCGAATGGCACTCGGTGAACTGACTTCAGCCCTGCATATAATCATATCCATTCTCACACCTTAGGGTCTCTCCTTTCCTCTCTTCCCTCACCGGGATTCTTTTCATTTTACCCATTCCACCGCGCCGTTTTACAAGGCCCTATCAGCACTTATTATATAGAGGCCGTCTTCATCGAAGAATCGCGTGGATTCCAATACCAGCCAAAGTGTCCCGAGCCATTCACGATTGGACCTATGCCAACCGATGATTCTGGTGTTGCATTGTTGCGCGTTTGTGGGGTTCGTACCCATCGCTTGTGCATTTTGCGATCCTTGCGATCGATGTAGACTCTTGTTGTTGGGACGGACCAATCTCCGGGAGATCTATCTGTGTCTTTCGTGAGCCCGTGAGCATTCTCTTCTCCTCTTCGGGGCTGGCATCGTCTTCGAAACGCAGAGCGAATACCGTCAGGAAGATACAGCGGCCCAGTCAAGACATATTATATAAAGTCGTGCGTCCCTCCCATGTTTGCAATCGCATGGTTAACTAATATATCAACAGAAGTCGATGCTCGAAGTGATCGGAATGGACCTTGGATATATATTCGACAACAACATCTCGCCCTCAACAAACCCATCGAAATGAGGTGTTTTGGGCCGGTGGGCTCAGTATTAGTGCTATCATGACTTCGACCGCAGAGACATCCGGTCGTGTCGTGCTGTTTCTAAATATGACGGAATACTTAGGTATATATTGACGAAAGAGAAGAAGATGGCATCTCATGCGACAGATCAATACGGTCAACCGATCGAGGAAGAAGAGGTGGTGTGTACCGAAATGAGACTGCCAGCGAGATTTATCTGCAAGGTACGGATTTTCAGAGTAGCCGGCCGTCTGAAGGGTAGCTGAGAACGAGATCATGGCTTTGGCTGCTCGAGGCAGATCATCTCGTCTTTCTATCCGAAGCCAAATGATGAGGATCACATCGTCGTCAAGTCAGGAAAAGAACATCACTACTCTTCACGAATATTGTTATCCGTCAACAACCTCACGTATGTCCCACGGACAACTTGTATTCTAAACCCTCCAAACAAAGCACAAGGAGAAAAAAGAAACATAAATTAATCATCAAAACGTGGTTTTCGTTATCTCGTGTTCATTTACTGCAACTGCTAGTACAAAGCCTGGGACCCTTTGTCCCACATCTGAAAAACTCATTCACCCCAAACGCCTTTGCTTCAACTAGGAGGTACATCACCATCACCTAGGCACCATACATACATTCATACCTCCCAATGAGATCCCCGGGGTATGTGTTTTATCGTGCTGTATGTATTTCCATGAAAAATCCCCCTCCTCCCAGAAGTTGAGCCAGCCGAGCAAAGAATGAATGCAGCGAATGTCCCGCGGAACCAGCGAAGAACATTGGTTTGGTCAGGTCCAATCCAGGAGGGAGGGGAGGGAAAGGAGGGGGCAACAAAGGGGGAAAATAGGTCCTCTGGACAAATAATGACAACAAACTATGTACCAGGAAAAAAACCGATCATTACGTCCATCCACCAAATTAAAACCCTTGCCATGACATGGCCGCACGAACTTATTCAACGTCGGGGCGATACTCGCGACGAGCATGGCCAGTAGCCCGAAGGGCACGCGCCTTGAGGAAGCCCTGGACGCTGGTAACCGGAACGATGCTGGTAGGGGCGGCGGCGGTGCCACTCTCCGTGAAAGTCGTCGCGCTGCCACCGGCACCGACGTTCATAACGACGGTCTCGAGCTGCGTGACGGTCTGCGGGGCCGCGGTGACAGTGACGGTCTTAACCTTGTTGTCACCGGTCGTCTGGGAGGCGGGCATGGTGGCCTCGGTCATGGGAGCCGTGATGATGGGCGGGAGCATGCCGGTAGTCTGAGCGACGGGGGCCGGGCTGTGGGTGCCGACACCGAGAGCAGTCGCCTCGACGAGGTCCTTAACCTGAGACTGGATGGCAGCGCTCTGGATGTTACCGCCAGCTGCGACGACGGGGGCCTTGGACTTGTTCTTATTGACCGGGCCAGAGAGGTCGATCTGGGCGCAGGTGCTGTAGATCTCGGTGACGTTGCGAGTGTCACTGAGGATCTGGGGCCAGTCCCAAATCCACATGAGAGTGTACATGCCGGTGGTGGGCAGGTCAGCGGGGAGCTGCAGATCAGTCTGGCAGAAGAGTTCCTTCACGCCATACTTGGCACTGCGATCCTGGGCGATCTTGTTGCCAGGATTGTCCTGGAAGCACTGCAGATCATCAAAGTAGTGGGTAGCAAGAAGTCTACCCTTTTGGTTGCCGCCAGAGCCGTCGACGGTCCAAGAGTCTAGGACGTCATTGATGCCGTCGGTGTCCTTGTGATCGAGGGTGCCATAGACGTAGACATTGCCACCGCGGTAGGGACGGACGGTCAGATCCGGCTGGGTGACATGACCGTTTTCCTGGTACTGCATGGCGACGTAGTCACCAGGAGAAGCCTTAAGAGGCGGGTACTTGGTGTAGTCGCTGGTGCCCATTGGCTTGCAGATGACCGGGTTGTTGGACGTGTCCAGGATCTTGTTCTGGTGGACATCGTCGGGGACGCCCTGAGCACGTGGGACATATCCGATGGGATAGCCCGTCTCTCCAGTGAAAGTGCCGGCATCATTGATCCGGTACAGGAATTCGACCCAGGTGTGAGCCAGGGTGACCGGGGCGGCGGCCAGCACAACGAGTGCGGCGGCGGAGGATTTGAAGACTGGCTTCATCTTGATGGTGGTATCGACGATAAAAATGTCGAAAAATGAATGTTTGTAGTTGATATTTTCTCGACCGGCGAGAAGAATGGGAATGAGAGACAGGGAAAGGAAGGTCTTGATTCCGGATCTGAATTGGATCTTGCCGAGAATTCAGATTAAGATCGAGCTTGAGTCAAAAGTTAATTATATAGTTCGAAGAGAGCACGAAGAAGAGGCTGTAACGCCGTGGAAAAAAGTGAAACGGAAAGCTAGTATCAAGGAGTGTTTGCGGGGGGCGGAACGTGCAGCGTTGGGGAGTCAGGCTGGCTGTATTTGAATGGCCCGGAATCTCAAGATCTGCTTCTTTGTGCGAGTCCAGACTCGCGTGGCAAACGAAGCAGACAAGAGAAGCACGCAAAGAGCTCGCGTGATAGACAAGGGAAGTCTTTGTCGAGTCCAGCTCGATGGGCGAGGGGGAACGAATATAGATGCAAGAGGCTGAAAGGTGACGGATTGATGAAAGGCGATGGAGCTCAAAGGTGGAGGGTGTGCAAGGGAAGAAGAAGAGGAAGAGCCGCATGAAGGCAGGAGGAGAAAGGGACGAGTAGGAAAAGGGCCGTGAATGATTTTGTGCATTAGTGGATGAGCGCGCACTTACCGGAATGAACTAGACCAATCCTTTGATGGACGGGGGTGATGTGGTGAACCACCTTCTTGGTGTTGATACCTTGACGCGTCCCTTCTTGGCGGCGACGTCGCAGGTCGGCGACGGCGAGCTGTCGGCGCTTTGCGGACCAGGTGTGCTTTGCCGGCGACCCAGAACCAGTACGGTTTTAGGCGGTGATGACAGCGCAAAGGAGGGTCCAGAGAACAGCGTTGGACGGGAGAGTTCGGATAGATCTGTAACCATGCACAAGGCGTTGTGATCGATGCGAACGTGTTCTCTCGAAAAAAGTGGTTGAGGAAAAGAAAGGGAAGAATTCCGGTTCGCACTTCGGGACTCGAAGAAGTTCTGTAGGTGTAAGTCTGTCTGCGCAGCACGAATGTAAAGGAAGGTGCGAGGTACGTACCCCCGCTAGCGTGCCTGATCAACCCAATTCAGAACTGCCGGGGACGCTGATTGGCTGTGAGGTCCCCAAGGTGCAACGGCTTGCAGGGATGATGAGAGCCTGTGCATGTGGGCGGTACCTGTCAAGAGGGCAAGAGTACCCCGCTATACAGTGCAACTGTTCAGTCTCTGTACCAAGTTTACTAAGATGCTGTCAAATCACACACAGTGACCACGACAGGTACCTGCCTACAGCCGCATCGCAAGTATCCCCATGGAGCCGAGCTTCTATAAAAAGTACACCCCAGGGTCCCCACCTCGGCACCCGCTTGGTGGTGTCCACGTAATGTACCTTGTAGTTCGTACCTGCAGAGGCCCCGCTTTTACCCTTCTGCTCTACCCCATTCGAGCCACTGAAATCCCCGGATGCCGCCCACTTTCTCAGACACTCCCTCTTATCCGCCAACCATTGCCCATCAAATACTCGATCCGTAACCTGCGTCCGCACACGAGGCCACACCGATGTACCAACACATGGCTGTTATCGATATCGTGGCGGCTATTTCGACGACCACATGCCATGACCATCATGTAGCCCTACGATCCGGCGTCGGAAGTGGGTGGAATAATCCCCTACCGGCACTCCCTGACCGCCTGGCTTCGGTATTACAGGACTCGATATACCTACCTCTCTGGGTAAGTACCACCTATTTCAACGACCACAGGCGCGCGCCTACGTCACCACAGCAGCATGGATTTATCAAGCACTTTACGATAGTGACGATAAGAGCAAGTTATTCTTGTTGTTTTCCTCTCATGTGTTACAGCAGCAGTAAACTTGAGATGTGCAGTCAGCATTCTGTAGCGTCGCAATGCTTCTGCCGCATCGTAGTATAAATTCAGTCTCGAGTCCCGGCCATGGAAGCATTAGATGTTTGCTTGCAGGTTGGGATGATACTCTGCGCGATGCGTATGACAGTCACAGATGCAATGACTGGTTTACATCTGAAAATTCGTTTTTACATCTCACTGTCTTTGCCAAGTCGTCGTACCGCCATGACTGTTCGAGTTTCAAAATGACTGAAAGTATCAGACTTCCTCGCTGTCAGCAAATAGACAATTCTATCCCGCACGATTTACACCACATAGTAGTAGTAATTCTACACTTATGTCATGCCTCTAACCAAGTCCCAGTAAATACGAGTTCTACATGGCATGTTTGTCGAGTAGGGATGCTGCGCAAAAGTACCAAGATGGCTGGCGCAATCAACCGCAGACGGTCGCACAAGCGCATAGCTATCAGCTCCGTTCTGTTTGTCGCCTACTTTTTTATCTCCGATCGACATGCACAGATAAGAATAGACGCCCGCATTATCGCTTGAACTTTCGAATGTCTTAAAACTTTCCCTTCCAAAGCTTCGGTACCACAGATCTGCCCGATCCTGTACGACACCGGAGACAAAAGATCTCGCACTGACTGCATTATCGATAAAGCAAATGTTCCGTAGCTCCTGCTTTTTGTTCTAAATTAAGATCGCGCTAAATGGTAGATGAAAGTGTATCGGTTAAGTGCCGTTTTACAGGAACAGATCTCCAACAGCACCCCATCACGTGATGGTTCTTCTGCCCGCTTGGCTAAGTGGTATAGCGTGTCACTAGTACCAACTAGATGTCATGACAAGATCAGCGGTTCGATTCCGCTAGTGGGCATCTTCTTTTTGCATTCTTTTTATTCACTCTTTTTTGTTCTTGCTTCTTTTTTTGTCGAAATGTTCTGTTCAACTGGCAGGGACAATGACTTTTTTGAAATCCGAGAACCAGATGACTCCATAGCGTCAGTCTATGGCAATATGATAGGTCGTCAATCCACAGCATTGTTTGCTGTGAAGGCCGCCGCCCCTACCACACCGTCTCAGAAACGTCTACTCGGCGCACTGATGAGAGGTCAGATCAAATTGCGACTTCGTCTGGAGTCTATGAAGCCGAAACAAAACCAAGAGACGAAATGGTGTGCAATCACAAAACACCTAGAAGCCTCCCGATTGGGCTCTGACTCTGACTCACATCCAGCGCGTTCAACGTAACCTATCATGTCTCAACCAGATCTCAGATCTGTGACATGAGGACGTCATCGCGTCTGAGATGAAGATTGGAGCGAACTGCGCTGTCGAGACTGAACTGCAGCTCTTGTCCGAAGCTGTTCATGCGGCTGCGATCGCATGCCACGCATTTCATTCGATTTGCTGGAGATGTTTCAGTGATTCATTCCCCGCTCGGTTTCGTTGGAGTCCCATGCGATCGTTAGATCTACGGTTGGAGACATCCGTTTGAAACAAGTCATGACTTCCTTGCCGAACAGCGTACGAGTAGTCCAACGATGAAGAATCTGGAGATAAATGGAAACGCCTATGCGAGCACATGGTTCTTACAGTCGAACTACTCCGGGGGAGAACATGTTCGCATGAAGTTCGGTCCATGATAAACGTTTTCCTTCGACAGACATTATTCCGAAACCAAATATCAGAACCACTGGTTCACACATGTCGCTATCATAGGATCCTGCAGTCTCGTCAAGTCGGCACAGGTGCGATCTGATGAATCGGCACCAATTAAGACCATCGCGATGATGGCGCGGACACGACTGATTTGTTTCCGGATCCTAGAGTGTCAACAGGCATGGAGTAGAAACCGTAATAGGTCTCTGCAGACTCTGAACGGACTATCAACCCGAGTACCACTTCATCGTCACATCTGAGACGTGTTGTCTTGCCCACGAAGTCGATATGACCATGGCGACATCGGATGCCGTCAAATCTCTGTCATCTGATCTGGCTTGCCACTATGCTTTGAAATGAGCACGGTCAGAAACTGAAAATGATAGAAACGAGAAGATCGTGCTAACTTTCGTTTTGAAATGATGGAAGTGAGTGAGCGCCAGAAAAGTTGAGAGCAAAGAGAGTTCGTTGAGATTCAAGAAGGCTCCATGTCCGAGATAAGTCTCCAAGCTTCAAGATGAAGTTGGCGTCCAATACAACGTTGATTGATGATCTTCAAGTCCAGGAACTCGATCATGATGGGGAAACGGTGATCAACATCGGGCCGAAGTGACCAGGCATCCACCGGGTCATCGCAAAGCAAGTTCCTACGTTCTATCAGGTCATACACATGTCATTATTGAACGGATGAGTCGGCAGTTGCCTGATCTAGTCGACACGGCCCCCAAAGCCGTAAGACTAAGACGGGCAGCGGGAATCTAAACGCCTCAGCGTACCGGTACCATTGCAGCCCTGAACGGTGACCCGTAGTTTTCACATGCACGGTACACTATGCCATGCTTCTAGAACTGAAAGACCTACCGTTACATTCAACCATACGGAGCGAGGAACGGACGATCCTGTCAGCTCGAGGCGACCTGGAGGCAACCTTCTGCGGGGTAGACCTTCAGATGATCCGGAGAACATTGCGAAGGCTAGAATTGTTGACACATCCCGAGCATCTGCATGGCGCAAAACGGCAGGATAAGCTCGGGGGAACTAGGCTGGGTAAGACATAGCTGTATATGCCGTGATGTGATTATCGCTTTCCGAACACGGACGACCTTGACCTGAACGCGGTATTACTCCGTTGGTTCCTGGGATGGGTGGTGACCTGCAAGCCTCCCGACCAACCTCATTTTCACATGTAATTCTTACCTAACGTCAATGACTTCGCGGTACTGATGATGGGAAGTCCTCTTTTCAATGTCTTCGGATATGTTCTTGCTTTGCCTACTCGTATGTTGACTAGATCCCCCTTTACGGCGCTACTGGAGAGACGTGATGCCACTTTCCTTTCGAGAAGTAGGTATCACGTTTTCCACTGTCAATCATCAGTAACGACTCACAACATCCGTACCACTCCCCATCAACAACAACAGACATTGTGTACTCGTCGTGCAAATAACCTTCAGCTCCTGCGCCTCGCATATAAGCTGCATGCCGTGTCACGTCGACCAGCATGCGCACTCGACCACAACGGCAGCTCTGTCTCAACGGCTGTGATCTGGACCCGTTGAGAGGCTGGCTGGCTGTACTGTAGGCCTCGATGTATGCAGCAGTCACGCGACGCGATTACCCTGAGAACTGGAATTACCGTTGTTTGGTTGCTTACGACTGCGACTGCGTTCTGGACCCAATGAGTGAAGCTGCAGTGTGAACCATTGTGGTCTCATTGAGGCGCGAGGTCGGATTGGTTCGATATACGATGTTGAATTGGTCGATACCAGTGAATCAAGAAAGGATGGCGCTCGAGAAGTCTATAAGAGCATCGACTTCGCTCGCGATGTTCTCAATCAACAGTTATTCAAGCCGTCCAGTCCTTCAACGGCTACGACAACACCCAACATGGTCGTCCCAACACAGTTCCTCTCCTACGCAGGAGGTCTCTCGACTCTCTACTTCGCTAACCCTGTATTCGGGGCAACTCTCAATGCCCGTCAGGCACCCTACCAGCAACGCATCCTCGACACCGGGACAACGTTCTACCAAGAAGACAACGGCGTATGGCAATTAATCGAGTACGCATCAACCCCATCCCCTCCTTTCACCTACGAACAAAACTTACCTCCCTCCCCAGCGCAACCCGCTCCGGCCTCCCGGACCTCGCATACATAAAAACCAGCTTAACCGGCACAAACTCCGTAGAAGTACACATCGCCTCGGCAAGCTCAAACTACCAAACCCGCATCTTCGAATCCGGCACAACCTTCGCCGAAGAAACCGACGGGACCTGGCTCCTCGTCCCCTCGCGCACCTCAGCGCTCCCCGACCTCGCATTCATAAAAACAGCCAACACCCCCTCGGGGCACGTGGAAGTCCACATCGCCTCGGGAGCCTCGAACTATCGGACCCGTATCCAGGAAACAGCGACGGTTTTCGGCAATGAGGATAATGGGTACTGGTCCCTGTACGACTGGAATCGAGACGGGTACCTCGATCTAATCTACATCAAAGTCAGTAACACGGGGACCGGCACGGTAGAAGTCCACGTAGCCTCCGGCGCGACGGGATACACGCAGTTTATCCTGCAAACGGGGACTACGTTTGCCAGCGAGGACAACGGGTTCTGGTACTTGGCGCCGTATTCGGGCGCGGGAGCTGCTGATTTGGTGTATATCAAGGATGTGAATACGGGGACGGGGACGGTGGAGGTGCATGTTGCGTCGCAGGCGTCGGGGTATCGGACGAGGGTATTTGAGGGCGGGAGTGTGTTTGGGGAGGAGCAGAATGGGGTTTGGAGTTTGGTCGATTGGAATCGGGATGGGAGGTTGGATTTGGCGTGTGTGAAGGATCAGGGGACGGGGACGGGGAGGACGGAGGTGCATGTTGCTGCTGGGTGAGGGTTTTGAGAGCTTCACATGAGGGAATTTTAGCGACGATGAGAACACGTATGAGATAGGAGGATAAATCACTCATAGCAATGACATGTGAAATACATCGTTCGATCCACAGATATAAACAACTACAAGCCGTAGTGTCTTCAACAACCAGCTCACAGCAAACTGGGACCCATAGCTCAGCGGTAGAGCATCTGATTCCAGCCAACGCTTGGAAACAGCATCCAGAAGGTCATCCGTTCAAATCGGGTTGGGTTCAATTCCTCAGTACCAATTTGTTATGAGTCGGTTTTTTTTTTTTGTTCTTTTGGACTGGATGGATGGATCTCCACTGATGGTCTCGACTCTCGTTAGTGTGCGGCATTTCTTGCACGTGGGATTGTACCGTGTGGAGGATCGCATACTGTGCGCGATAGAGACGATGAGATGGGTGAAGTGACTTTTTGATGCTTTTGATGTGAAGGGTTGTAAGGATGTGATGGATATCACCATGTTCATCGTCGCTTCAAAAGTTGTGATTTGACTCCTTGTATTCAACTGTCAAGTCTACCGATACCAAGTATCCCGGTATCCCAATAACAGAAATTCAACCATGCAAAACGAAGTGACAATGTTATCCAGCGATGGCGCGTAAACAACTTAGCCAGCCGATTCAATCCATCCATCCATTCTTTTACCAGAGTCCCAATCGTACATCAAAGTGAAGAAAACCGCCTATCCTTACACCATCCTACACCAACTCAACTCCTAACTCATAAGAATACACCCGCCAAACCACCCATTATGATGACCATTACGTCGATAACAAAAACAAGACAAGAACCCAGACCACATAATGCATTACAGTAGCGTTACAACCCCCCAAGACAAGAAAATCAAAGCCGTGTTGTTTATCACAAATAACTCCCACCCTCAGGCGCCTGTTCCTCGACCTTAACCCCAAATCCCATACTCGAAGGATGATGCGCCAACTTCCGAATAGAATGCGCAGGGAACTGATCCCGATGTTCCTCATCATCCGCATCGAGTCCAATACTCTCCGTACGGGATCTCTTCCGACTCGTAAGTGCCGGCGAAGGATGCGAAGTCAACGTCGGGATATGCAAGTGTGGAAGACTGTGGTTCCGGAGTGGTGTTAGACCTGTACTCAGCGAGAAAGTCGCTGTTTCGTTCTCGGGGATGTCTGGCGACCCTTCGTCCCAGAGACTGTCGGATGTGCGACGGCTGTAGCTGGGGGCTGCCATGCAGTTGAGTTCTGCGGCTTGCCAGGCGCTCCATGAGTCTTGGTTTTCTGCGGTTGTGAGGCCGGTTTGTGTGTTCACGTTGGTATCGCCGTGATGTTGCGGATGGTTAGCGACAGCAGCGGCAGCTGCGGCGATGGCGGCCCAGTGTGGTTCTCCCGCGCTCGAGACCGTGGGAGCGTCAACCCAACTCGCATCAGCTACGCCGTGGCCGGCATCCATGTACCGATGTGTAAGATCACCAAGGGCATCAGTGGATTGCGCAGCGTGGAAATCAGGGATATAATCCGGGACATCAAGACCAGGCAAGAAACTCTCCGTCGGACTGGGATCGTGGCCCGCGAGAAAGCTGGCCTGTGTGTGGTCCGTAGAATTCGAACCACTCGTGCCGTCTGACATGAAACTCAGATGGTGATGGAGTGTGTGATTCGGGCCGATGTTGATGTTGTTGCTGTCGAAGGTGTGAGGGTAGTTATTTGAGAGAGTCCCGCTGGGAGGCGGCGTCACGAGTCCGTTGGGAAGACTCTCGAAGACTTGGTTCATGCCTGCGAGATGGCTTGTTTGCAGGGGGTGCGGGATAGGTTTGCTGTGCCCTTGAGTATGAGGGTGACTTGGCAGTGTGAATGCACCCGCTTGACCAGTCTCGTAAGCAGCACTGAAGTTCTCGTTCATAACGGCGTTGATGTGATGCGCATATCCCGGGTTCGGGCTCATGACGTTACCGCGGGATACGACTCTCGGTGATCCAGAGACGTACGCCTGTTGCTGGTGATAGGACGATGTGGGATCAACTTTGGTAAGGAAGCGCCAGTTCGTACCAGGAGGCACAACCGTCGTCTTGCCCTTTTCATCCGTGTTCTCATGAACAGGCACAAACGTCCATAGAATCACAGCTCGTCGAGTCCATTTCCCACGACTGCGCTTCGATGCCGGGTCTTCATCACCAGCTACATCAACTGCTTCGCCTTGAGGAGCAGACCATATCTCCTGATACATGGCAACCTGTGAGAGAAGATCCTTGGGACTCGGCAACTTCGACTTGAGATGCGACGATGTCTCCTCCTTCTCCTTCTTGATGCGAGCAGCTTCACGCTCAGCCCGACCATTCATCGACGTTGCATCGCGCGCTGCTCTCTCGCGTTCCTTGCACTCTCGCTCAGCTGTGACAAATGGCGCGAGCTTGATGAAGGTGTTTGCCCAGCTGCTCGCAGGGAACGGAATGGAGATGCTATCGCGGTTCCCACGGGCGATGCAATCACAGCGGCTAGAGCCGTTGCATCCAGCACGGTGGGAAGATGTCACATCAATTGGGTTGCTCTGGTCCCAGATGTCGTCTTCGCCAGACATGTATAGCTCTTCCGGCTTGATCACGCATGTCCGAGACCGCCAACTGTGGTTGTGGAGATCAGGTCTGCTGATGGTAAACTCAACAAGTCCATTCATGTCGGAGCCGGACGGGAACTTGGAAGTCGAGTGCAGATCGAGCACAGTCTCGAAGTGGAAAGTGTCACAAGGTCCGACAACACACCGGGACGTACGCTCATCGTTCGGCCGGGTGTCATCGAGTGCACTGGTGAGCTTCTGTCGGAGATCAGGGAATCGAACATCCCACTTGCTGGAGATATCCTTGACGGAAGAGGACTCCTTCTGCGCTAGAGCCCGGGTATATTCGTGTAGTAGGACAACGGGACGATCTCCTTGACGAGGTAGATCCTTGCAGTCCTTGCCCTCGTTGAGATTCAGATGGGGGTAGTCTTCTTCTGTCAAGCAAATGCCATCGGGGTGGGTTCCGGTGATAAGTTTCTTCATCGCGCCATCCTCCAATGCGACGAGTCTCTCCTTGAGAGTGATCTTTGGCGATGATACGAATATCCAGCACGTCTTGGGTCTGATGAACACGTCGTTTTCGGCATTGAGTAACCGCGAGAAGTACTCGTAGTTAGGTCGCTCGTCGGGTAACCGGCCGTCAGTGATGGAGATGAGCACACGGTTGTTTTTGAAGGACTCCGTATCGTCTTCTTCTTTGGTGAGCTTCCTCTCATCATCTAGTCCATCCTTTTGCCTTGGGAAGATGAAGTGAACTGAGCCAGATGATTAGCAGATGAGAGTCACTAGAGGGCAAGGGTAGGCTTACATGTAGGGAGTGTAGGGAAGAATCCCTTGAGAACCTGAATATGACTTGATACTTGCTTTCTTGATCTGAACATGGGATGTCCCGGGTTCTGCTTCGTCTTCTCTCTTTGCTTGCCAGTTGGGATCCGTTCACCTTTCTTTGGCGGGTGAAGTGTCCAGTGATAGATCCAAAGATACTCCGTAATCAGCATATTCCGGCCATACAGAATCGTCTTCGAGCTGAACTTCTTCCGACCCAGCTGGGGGATGAGGAGAAGAGCTGCATGAAGTTGTCAATATGGACCCTTCCCCTTGCTAGTGGCATCCAGGTAAGAGTGACTTACCATCGAGAAAAGCATCCTCCAACCAGTCGGGCCATACGGGTTTCTCCTTGTCGAGCTCCTTTTGCATCACCTTATTCCGGTAGTCGGCAAAGTTCTTGTGGTGATATATGGGGTTCCTTCGACCCCTGTGAGGACCCATCGGTAATTCTTGTAACGACACATTGCGATGCAGAGAACGTTCGCCCCGAAGACTGGTGCCATAAATCGAAGTCAAGGTCTGCGTAGGCAGTATAGCCGGTGCCGGGATAGAGTGAATAGGAGGCGACAGCGAGAGTTGATTATAACATAAGCTAGTCGAGGCAGCAAGGCCATGAGGCTGAATGTTGCCCGTTGACTCGCTCAGAGGCTGCCGTGTCGACGAGACGCCCTCATGATGAGTCTCGTATGTGTAATCAGACACCGGTGAGTATCGCTGGGACGGCAACACTGATCGCGGAAGCTGCATCGTGAAGAGTTAATTATTGAAAGGAGCGATAAGAATGCTTCATGTAAAGACTGAAAATCCTGGTGAATGCCTGGCCGAGCGCAAGAACGCTGGGGAGCAGATTAAGATATGTTGGCAAAGGAATGGCAGTGGCAAGAAAATGCCCTTCAACTTTCTATGGCCGAAGATGGAATACACGACACCAGAAGGACTGGCATGGAAGGCAGAACATCTCATATCTCTTATATGAACCGTGACGACCCGCGACTCGACAAGAGCTCTCGCCGAAGAGCATGTCATGGTGCCTTGAACAAACACGCCCTGGGTAATTACCCCACTAGGGGTGGTGTCAAGGGCGTCGTCATAAGGCACCTCGAATGGCACAAACGGTGCTCGACAGGAGAGTTGTATTGCTATGCTGGCACGCAGGGGACTAGGATCACAACGGTAACAACACAACAAGAGACGTACTCGGGAATGCTCTCAATTTGCGACTCTGCTAACGATGTTCGCTCTGCCTATGTATCTCGGCCCGGCGACTAGCCCTACTAGTCGCCGGGAATGTGACTTGAACTAACGTACCAATACAATGATCGTCAAGCCTAGCGGGGTATTAGAATGTACTCCTTGATGTACTGCAGAAGACAGGGATTCAGCATTCTGCATTGTGCGGCCCTCTCCCTGCAACTTACTGCATGCGAACCGTTTGCCCGGGTCCCCGGAGGTGGAGCTCCTAGCTTCTCTGCCAAGGGAGGGCCCTTCTGCACCCTCTCGTCTCACCCCAGGGACGGCAATACTTACACTCCTTTCGTGACATTATATAGAACCAGGGAAGAATGAACGCAATTATTTGTCGCTTTCTATTCTCCCTCGTCCCTGTCTCCCCCGACTGTGAACTTCTTGCGGCCTTGGCCGGTGAGTTCTTGCAGGGCAACTTTGTTGACTTGCCCGCCAACCTTCTTCTGCATTTTAGCGATCTCCTCTTCGGCATCCACGGCCTCAGCTTCGGCGTATTGTAATACTAGGCGACGGCCCAAAAGATGGGTGCCCTCGAGCGCCTGCAGCGCCGACGCGGCCTCCTTGGTCGAGGAAAAGTCCACGAATGCGAAACCTCTTCCTGAGTGATTAAACTTCTTGGGCATCCTTACGGTCTTAATCTGGGAATATGCAGAAAACAAAGCCTTTACCTCGCGCTTGGTTGCCTGGAACGGCAAGTTCTTCACTATTAGGGTGCAGGTAGCCTTGTTAGCAGCATCATCCTTCTTCTTTCGTTCTTCGGCGGCATCAAGTCCACGGTGAGTAGCTCGCACTTGTAGCTTGTGGCCCATCAAGACGTGGCCATCCATGACCTTGGCGGCAGCGGCAGCGAAGTCGCTATTCTCAAACGACACGAAGCCGAACCCCATGGACAATGTCTGGCCGGGTCTTTTCATATCCTTCTTAGTCTTTACCAGCGCACTCTTGAACCCTTCCAGGTGATGGAAGGCATCCGCCAGCGCACTAGTATTCGTATCAAAGTTCAAGTTCTTTACAAACAGGGTAGCCTCCGAGGATTGTTGTTGCGAGGTTTCCCCGAGAAGGTCCGCTGCCGACACCTTCTCAACGGCGGCTGGCTCGGCGGGCTTCTCCTGAGCCGGTACCGGCTGTGAATCGTAGAACACGTCGCGCGGCGCCTTCTCCAAGAACAATTGGGAAGAACCGAAGCGGCGGTACGCTAACTTGGCAAACGCCCGCTTTCCATCGGAAGGGGAGGCAAATTGCACGATAGCGATCACACCCGTCGGGGGGATCAAGACCCTTAGAACTCTGCCATGCTCTTCAAACAGATTTCTGATCTCCTCAGATTTCGTGTTTGCTCCTAGATTCTTGACCAAGATCACATCATCAGAGCGAGGTTTTGACTTGAAAGCGTCCATATTTACGCCGTTTGCGGCGAAATATGTTTTTGTGTCCTGTATGACCTCCGACTCAGCGAGAGCCTGCTTCACACCGGCATCACTGTTGGTCGGATCTAACAGCTCGCTCTTGGAAATACCCAGGCGCTCGGCAACCGATGTGTTCACGGCATCCTGGGACATGTAGAGAGAGTTCCACGACCAGGTAGCAGCGGCCGCCTTCTTGCGCTTCATGATCAGGTTCTGCTGTCTGAGCGGCAGCTTAGCGATGGCAAATTCGTCGAGGTCATCCGTCTTCGCTTTTGCGGGTAACACGTGCAGAATTCGGCCCTGAAATGTGGTGCGATCCGACTGGAATGCTTTGACAGCTGCCTCTGGGTCATGAAACAAAACAAAACCCATCTGTGGTATGTAAGCGTCATGTTCAGATGACGGCGAAGAAAGGGGAGACTTACACCACGGTTGTTTTTAGTAGAGTCGGATGGAACGTGGACCTATGTTCATCTTAGCAGGAATGAAAATATTGGTCGAGGGATATAACCAATGCTTGGCTAAGGGAGATTCTCAGATACCAGATATCTACTAAAATACTGGCCCAGGGTTCGCATCAAATGATTCAGCTGTCCCTATCTGGGGTTCATCATAGAATCGACGAAGAAAGACGGCAAATAAAACAAGATCGGACTCTTACCTCTTCTACTTCACCGAAGCGTTCGAAGTGGGTTCGAAGGTCTTCGGCCGTGGCGTCATACGGTAGATTCCGGCAGAAAATTCTCGACGTTCTCCGAATGGCATCGAGAGTGGCCTGGACATCCGCCTCGGCATTCGAAGCAGTGACGTCTTCCTGCACAGCGGAAGTAGGTGCATCCGTCATCTCCATATCACCAGGAGTTTCGGATTGCAGGTTTTGCTCGTCAACTGCAGCTGGCGGTGGCGCTGATGATGGCTGCGGCCGTACAGGCACAACGTCATCGTCGTCAGCCAAGTCGAGCAATCTGTTGGTCCTTTTACGTAGCCAGTCATCATCATCGTCACCGGCATTTGTAGTAGGATCCTGTGAATCATCGACACCCTGCGACGCTGGTTCACCCGCCAGGTTTGTGGAAGCCAGTTCATCTGCTACCGACTCGACAATCGGGGCAGCCGTTGGCTTCTGTGGCGAAGACATCCTCGTTTCACGCGGTGGTGGCGAGGCTCGTTTGACGGGTTTGGCAGGCATCGACTGATATTCATCGCCCGACTCGGCTTCATCATCGATGGCCACCTTCTTCGTAGGAGGCTCATAGACAGCATCATCCTCATGCCCATCCAGCTTTGCCGAGCTCTTTGTAGCCTGCATTACATTCAAGAATTCTTGAAGCTTCGGGTCAGACTCGTTCAGATCATCGCGCTTGCGTTTCTTCGCGGCAGTCTCGGGGTCTTCACGGCTCGGCACCGGACCTGAGGTGGTCTTGGCCTTCGCCTTGGAGTTTGATGTGTTCTGGTCTTTCGCGACTTCAGTCCGGGACAATGAAGGATCTGCGATCTGTTGAACCAGAGTTAGCTCTGTATATATTCGGCGAAGTCGTCGACTAACTTACCGGCTTGGCTACCTCAACGTGGATCCTTGACATGCGCATGTAGGATCGGTTGAAGTACTTCACGGCCTCGGTCGCCTCCTCTGGGGACTTGAAGCCGATATAGCCAATCCTCCTCTGAGGAAAACATTTGATATCTGAAACATGACCCTTTGCGCTGAAGTGTTTCCGGAGCTCAGTCTCTAGGAATGAACGTTAGCAGAGGAGTTCCCGAGACAACGGGATCTTTCACGAGAATCACGAGACTGACCAGTTACCGTTGGAGGCAGGCCGCGCACGAATATCCGAGAGGACTCCATCGTTGCAAGCGGGCAGGCTCAACACCCAAGCCTCTACTAGTGTGAAGCTCTGCCTCTCCGTTTTATTTGTCTTTCTGCGCCGGGTTTTTAGGTCGACAGAAAAAAAAAAGTTTTCTGCAGACTTGGATATGAAAAGATCGAGATACGCCGGCGCACACTAATCGTAATCCGACCAAATTTTGGTGGGGACGGTTTACGGTTATCTTCACGTGACCGGAACCGTGCGCCTCCTTGTCGCGGTACAAAATGCAGCTCGAACGCTAGAGCAACGAGGCGATCCACGCCGTCACGTGCGGCGTACAGTGCGCCGGCCCTCCATGACGGGGTGATGTACTGACGGAGGTACCGATGGAGATACAGATGCGCGCTACAGGACCCCCATGTGCGATGTACCTGCCTAGTCCCTACCAAATCAACATCCCGTTACTCCCTTCTGTCACGCATCGCGACAATCAGGCTTGACTTCTTCCCCCTGTAATCTTCATCCCCCAATAGACATTAGACCATCATCGCCGCAAGAACTCAGACTTTCCGATCCTACGGCCTCACTGTAAGCTCAATTCCATTCGCCCAACGTGTTGAGATCGTCTGCTTGTGAAGTTGAGCATCACTCCTGTCTTCTACCGATGCCATTGACTACCTCCCGCATCCTCGTGACCTCAAGGGTTGGCCATCACTAAACCTCGTGTGTTTACTTAGAACAAGACATTGCCATTCGTGACTATCCCGATCCCGCGCAACTATGACGGAACAGGCCTCCCCTCCCCCCGCTACTCGCGAGCGCCTCGACGGTTCGTGACGCCCGCCCCTCAGCGCCGATAACGCAGGGAACGTTGATGACTGACATGACCCCTTACAACAGCTCAGGTCAAGTCGGCCGACATGGTTAGGAGACGATCCGATATCCCAGGAGATTGGCCGAATAGGTGACTGACAATGGTTAGACTGAGGAGATGCAGCAAGAGGCCATCGACGTCGGTATGCGATCACACTGAAGGTCCCCCATGAACGAGTCTGTCTCTGACGCATGTGACTAGCTCAGGAGGCGATGGGAAAATTCACAATCGAGAAGGACATTGCGCAGCACATTAAGAAGACGGTATGGTTCCTGATATAGGACTGCAACGTTGGAGAGATCAACACTGAACCGCGATTAGTTCGACGAACGAAAGGGGCCTACGTGGCACTGCATCGTGGGTCGAAACTTTGGCAGCTTCGTAACTCACGGTAAGACTGGCTCCCTCACCTCATCAGGCAATGCGATCTTGTCATGCTAATACGTCGGATGGTATAGAGACACGCCACTTCTTTTACTTCTACCTCGGCCACTGCGCTATCCTTCTCTTCAAGACTCAATAGGTCTCTGAAGCGAAAGGATGATTCATATCTAAAGCCATCACGTCGCCGGTTCCATGGGTACGGCCCTGCCCTGGTGTAGCTCTGGCAATGGGGACTTTTCTACACCCCGTCGGTTACGGTTACGAAATACGCATTGACGAGCACACTTGCCGACTATTCGATTGGGATTCTCAGATGTCAAGCTGTCTGGACAAGGCCTCAGCAGCTGCCATCCTGTCGACCTACCAGTTCTTGCCTACCCTACCATTACCTAGCAGCCTTCGATTCGACTCTGGAGGGCCTTCAATGGCCCTCACACAAACCCGATACACGCCAAGGAGTCTGAATATCTTTTACTCAGGAAACGAAGAATACACAGACGCAGGCGAGAGAGGCGTTGGTGCCTCCTCGCTATCTTCGTTGTAACTTTCGTGCATTAGCTCTTAATACGAAACAGTTAATATAATAAGAAACAACCCAAAACATCAGATTCCCTCACCATTTGTTCGAGTGAGACTTGAGCGCAAGTTTGCTGCGGGATCATTTTGTTTCCATCGAGAGAAGAAGTACCTCGTCTTCTCTCTTTTTTGATTTCTTCTTCCCTCGTGTATCTGTCTGTAAGTATGCGCATGTGTCAGCTCAAGTCACAGCAATCAGGAAAACCCCTTTAGCATAACGTCCGAAATTCCACCACCCTCCGATACGTTCTAAAGCCCAATTATAACACCAACTCCCAACTCGACCTCCCAATCTCCAGTTCGCGGCATGTGCGGCGCGGGAAATAATAACGGGCACAAGTATACGCAACCCAAATCGAGAACGCCTCACAGAGAACCTATCACCAGGCCATGATAAACGAGAGTCGGTTGTTTCAAACGATCTCTTGCAGGGAACGGGAGCCTCCCCGACGGGCCACGTTGTTTCGCCCTTCCCCCTCCCCCTCCTACTTGTAAATTCTGTACAGGTATGCCATGCATTATTTTTGCTTTTTCGAACCCTCTTCGGCCGTCTACATAGTGCGGTCACCAGTTCGAAATGGATGCAACCCTTACTTTCGTATGTACTTGCTTGATGGGATCGGGTGCAGAGACCCTGCTTGTTCGTTATCAGGTCTTGGATTTGTCTCAGAGATATGTAGATACCGTACCTGACTGTGAGTGACTCCAAGGGTCGAGCCGATGGGAACTGAGGCCATCTTTGCAGGGGAATCGTACCAAGGGGCCTTCGCTTAGGTATGAAACATGTCGGGTTGACAGTTCTTGTTCGTTTTGTATACGGAATACGCGCACATGGATGTCGTGGGAGACAGTCATCAGGCAAGTCATGTATACCATCCGTCCTACCGACGGGGATCGCATGGCGTGCAGGAATGCTTTTCACGAATACCTAAGCACATGAGGGCGAATTCGTCCGGAAGCAAACGATGCTCAGGATCTGGCCACTTTGATATTGCTTGATTAGTATTCAACAGTATCTGCATCTACGTCTAAGCGGACCGGAATGGATTCACGTAGGGTCATGGAGGTCGCGGGTTGATGGAGGCGTGGTGACACGGGCTTCGAAAACGGCGATCCAGGCTTTGGAACGCGGGATAAGATCCGTGGATATCTACCTAATCTATCATCTAGATAAACAGGTTGTGAACCGACAGCAAGATACAGTATATAGTAGACAACCCTCTCCCAACATCTGAGAGCAGCAGACTCTCATCACAAGCACACACCGAAACCGCCACCCGTCCAACAGCAACGAGATCACCATACCTTGTTGTAATACCCACAGCATCGAGTGGTACACGTCCGTACGTGAAAGACATCCATCCATCCATCTCCATTCGACAGCAGCAAACACAGACCGGGACTCTTACGATAAATGTCACAGTCTCGTCCCCACGCACGTTTCGTTTCGTTTCGTATCACATTGACGGTTTTGATCTTTGTTCTTCTCTTCTTTGTTCTCTCGCAGATTTCATTTACCATCCCACACTCCCAAGACTTAGACCCGTACGACAGGAAGAGGATCCTGTTGTCTAGACTCCGTGATACAGGGATTCTACCAGAAGATTGAAGAACGAGACCCATGTCTTGATTGATAACCGATTGATTGATTATATGATCAGGCCGATCATCTTCCGTACCTACACCAATGATCTAGATGTCTGTAAAGAATATGTCTGTAATCCGTATGCGGATGATTATTCTCTCTCGCCGTGTAACATCATGAAGTCGTCCGAACAAGTGTCTACACAGTATGATAGATATTCTACTTATAAAAGTCCCCGTATCAATCAGCTCGGCTCCATATCCTACCGGCATCATCGAAAGTCATCAGACGTTGTGGCGGCTACGTGCATCGACTAAAAACCTGGGGTTCCGAGATTTCAGAAGCAGAAGGGAGGGGGGCCCAGACAGACAAACCCCGGCTCGTGTATGTAAGTAACGTACCGGTAGGCATGGGATCCGTCCGACTGACTGACTGACTCTGACTAGAGGTGAGGTGCCGTAGCGTGGATGTGAACGTGTGTTTGCAGGTAACGTGACATGTCGGTGGACGATTCGATTCCTGCCTGCCTGCATTTCGGTGCGCTTCAAATCATGAACGATGCGAATGTCCAGGGTCACCATCCGGACCGCATCGGTCTGCCAACAGTCCGCAACGATATGATGTCAGGCATTCCCACACCTACGGAATGCCTATTCCGTAGCTTCGCGACTAGAGCAAGATCTCCCCTACACCTTCACACCATCATGCCATTTCCCTAGGTAGGGAGGACCGGACTGACAAAGCCGGACGCACGCTGCTTGATCATCCCATCCAGCCCTTTCTTGGCCCCGCGGCGGGCTCGGATGATGGCGGCATGTCGGCGAAATCTGCTCACACCTCGTCTGTGTTGCCCATACACAACACGAACATCGTTTGCTGCCGGTTCTGATCATTCCTATTCCTAGCATCGAGTGCATCCCATTTAAATAAGAGAAAATCGTAGAAATAGAAAATGTTGGTAATCCGTCCTGACTAAGAATACCCGCGATGATCCTCGCTGGCACAGTCCAATCCAGTCCCTCGGGGGCCGTGAGAGAAGGATAAAATCCCGACAGGCCGATCCGGGCCGGACCTTGCGCAATTTAATTCCCATCCATCGTTTCGTTCTTTTTGTACGTATAAAACGGCAGGCAAAAAGACATCTGGATTTAGAGTTAGCACTGGATCTAAATTTGGCAAGACCAGCCCAGCAAGTCCAACGGCCTGTCGCATCTGCCTTTCAAGCCACATGCTCTCTCTTTTTTCAACGCTTCAGTTAGGATAGGGAGACTCTGTCGATTCTAGTATCAGACCATTACTATCCCAGATGTGGTATTCCGTAAAGTACCTGTTATCTACGGATTAAAGCCGGTCTCTCGTCTTCTTTCTCTGCTCTCTCACCGACTTGTCGGCGAACACCAGCGATACTAGATATCTAGCATTGATACGGTTCCTTAATCGATCTCGCCGGTAGCTTCTACTCGTCGACTAGAACTGGTAGGGCATCGGTGTTGTCAATGGTAATTAGAAAGGAGACAGACAGTAGGTAAATGGAAGAAACGAACGAATAACAATATTTAAGAAGAATCCCATGTGCCAGACCAATTGCATAAAGACATCAAATGCTCGGGATTTCTTGTAATTTTAGATAATGGCTGGGTCGACAATGCGACCGACCGTACTCATTTTCACAATCATGGTCTGCCAGTTCTGACTCGCGTATTCGTTTGGGTACCGTCTCTCGTCTCTTCTTCATGCATGTACGAGTATCAAAAGACAGACACTTTATGAAAGTCCTGCCAAGCAAGATAGATACGTCCCTCGAAGATCGCGTCTGTTATCCTGTCTGCTAACGAAATCTACTCATCTTGAAACACGGACTGATAGCATCGCTTGAAGATATTGCTCTGCGTCGAGTGACACGAGCCTCTCTGCATGGCAGTCCGGAGACGCCCGTGAAGGTGTTGTGAAAATCAAGGACTTACATACCTGTCTATCTATTGAAGTTGTCGTTTCTGGTCTTATTTACGAGATTGATACCGAAGAGTCACTGGATGACCGAGTACAGCACACTCGACTCGTCTCACAAGCACTCTACGTATCACCATCCACGTACGGGGAACCGTCGACGGTCCGGTGCCTAAAACTCGCGGGGTACGAGAGGCAGGTAAATAAAGTAGAAACTTGACACTTGCCAAGCCCGACAGCGAGACGGGACGACCATCGAGTAATTCTCTACATCTTTCCCAAAAGCGTAGAGACCCAATCACTCTGTCGATCCAGTCGATATCTGCCACTCGAGCCTCACTTCGAGACACTCTTTCTAGAACTCGACTCCGTATCTGATTTTGTTGAAGCATGAACTCAAAGTCCCAGTTGAATCGATCTCTTTGTTTGTTAGTTTACTGCTGGTTACCTAGTCAACTCAGAAGAGGCTGGAGATCAACCCGACTTAGGTAGGTAGACGTATGTGCTCATGTACATAACCGGCCGGTTGGGAGGGACGGCCTACGTAGTCGACGCGCTAGTGCACATGGAGGCCAAGCCCGAGGTGGCGAAGAAGCTAGGGACCTTGACTGGAGTTGATCCGGGAGACATCGCACTTCTGCCAACCGTAGTCTTCTTTCACTCCAGATCAAGTCGTTGAGGTCTCAACAATATCCAACCAGGTATATCTTCTGTGGATGGATGGAGATGATGTCGGAGATGCTTGGCCCCTCTAACCCAGATCGTCAAGTACAATCACGGAGAGAAGAGGTACCGTACCTAGACACGGCGTGGAGACGGTATTACCTATGCTTGCTTGTACCTTGCGGAGATCATCCACGACAAACGAATGGGTGGTCTGCTGCTGCAACCCGTACCTTGCTTACTTTACAATCTACCTACTTGTACCTAGGTAGGTAGTGTACTTTTAGCCTGGACGTCTCTCGTCCGGTTGAACCATGAAGGTACCCTTTCCGGAGTGTCGTTGCTATGGGTGTGGCCCTTCAGGTGGTAACCGACTCCAAGCTGAACCGAGAACCAAACTCTCAACACTGCCAGATACAGAGATATTCTTCGAGTGTCGTCCATCTCGGTTCGTTGATCGTTTCCGTAACTCGTAGTAAGACTGGCAAGGTTCTCCGTCTCGATGAGCAGCACAGAGGCACAGAGGCGCTCTTCGTGTATGGATTAGTCTCGCATGGCCTACTGTACATACTAGATGCCTACCGTACACTACAGACAGACACAGACAGACAACCACACCAGACCAGACCACACTTACACGGGTCCTACGCTAAGCTAACCCATCTGCACCGCTGTGTTTACATGCCTGACACTACAACGACACACTACACTACATTAGTGCAGGAGTGAGTAGGTATTTGTAGATACACGTGTAGATGGCGAGAAGCTGGGGATGATGGTCCAGGGACGTAAAGTGTTCCGTATGTAGAAGGCATTATGTCCTCCAGCCTCCGGCGTCCTCTCGAATTGTACTCGTACGCTGCCCCGGAAACATCCTACTGTAGGTACAGCTGTGGTTGGCGGCGCTACTCGTAACTTGGACCGGGTACAAGGGAGATAATTTGGGAATAGGATGTCCCTTTCAGCTGGACAGTGGGTTCTTCTTCCTGTGCATACGGCCGAAGTCCAATTCCATTCCCGTTCCCATTTTTGATGGCGCCAATTGCGGAGATATGGGATCTCAATAATGCCCATCGATCGTCGCGCTTATAACGGAGCTGATAATCCTTCGCAACTCTTAAGATGATGCTGGTCTTATACAAGTATCGTACTGTATCGTATGTAGGTAATTCAGTCGATATAACAACCAGACATCGACCAGAGACAGGCCCAGGTACCGGTACCTACCAGACAACCTCATGTAACTCGAGGGCAGAAAGGAAAGGGTGTGGTGGGGGTCGTGGTGATGCCGAATCATGCCGTACCAAGATAGCTTCGTCGAATCGTCCCGTCCTCCCTACCCGGCCCAATGCTAACGCAGTCCGATCTAGCGTCCATCCACGCCGTGGTCGCCCAGAGCGTGTACATCCACGTAAGTAGTGCGACCACATCGTCTGGTGTGTGCGCTACCTACCCGGGAGGTAGTCAACTAATACTTCGTACAGACCAAGCCCTTAGACACACACCTCCATGACCGTAACTAACCCGGATAGGCACTCAGTCTGGCTACGGTAGGGCCTCATCCCGTACCATCTGAACGAAATGCCTATTTTTGTTGCAGGTTCTTTTTTTGAGCTCCTTCGGTGCCCCTTTTGCTTGGCGATTCGCCCGGCGTAGACGACGACCTTCATTCAGTCCAAGGGGTCCTATCGTACTTAAATAACACCGGGCCTCTACTTGCAGATATGTAATTACAGTTGTAACGACTGTCGACGCCTAGCATTCCTGATTACTGAAAATACATTGGGTCTTGCCGCGTTGCTGTAATTACCCCCAGGTTATCCGTCTGTCTCTGTCTCTCCGGGGTAGGGGAGTTAAAGTAGTTGAGAGTCTAGGGAGTTGCTAGTAACACGCCGGATCACAATGAAGCCTCAGCACGATTTGTATCTATAAATCTTCGCACAACGACCATCCGCGTTGCAGCATGAGAGTTGTTCCGAAGAATCAAGTTGGACATCAACGAATTGGATGCATGAGATTATCCAGCTGGAGAGTGATGTACATAAGTACGGTACAGTTACTTGGTTCAGCTTGCCGTGTGTGTGGCCCTTCGTTCTTTGAAACACATACATATTGCTAACGAAGTTTCGGCTGTCAACTCGGTCGCGTCCTTCGTACGTATTCCTAACCATTTCTCACCATCCAAGGGTTTCTGGCGGAAACGCAAGCGAGATGGTCCCCGTTTGAAAGAGGCGCCCATATATAATATAAGGCTCTACGGCACGTCATCCAGCGACAACCAGAGTTGAATGCGATTGTTTTGAGACTTGCTTGGGTTGCACTTACATGCGAAATGTACGGAATGGATACCGTTTATATCTGACGGGCAGACGTACCGAACCATTGTCACAGTGCGTGGATGTAAGTCAGTCAGTTGATGATAACCATGGAGGTGTTCCGCTGTCGGCTCTATGTACAAGTAGTCCGTACAATGAAATTGTTACATGCTTGCTTCCCTCTCTCTCCCTCCCTTACGATGAGATTCAACAAACAATTCACACCGTCCGTCCTTGTTACGCGGTAACGACGCTCCAGGTATCGTAGTATTCAACCTGTTTTATACCGTACAAATATAGTGCACGGTGTCCCTTGATCCACTCTTGCTGAGGTCGGCAGGATTCGCTGCAACATGTACTCGTACTCGCAGCTATCAGAGATAAAGGAGTGAGTTCGTCCAGATCCTGAATGCCCGAGATCGCTGACCTAGTCAAGTGGAAATAGTCCACAACGTATTCAGATTACATACCAAGTCGAACGACGTTGTAGATAATCAATACCTTTCATACCGAGGTAAGGAGTTGAAGTTGAGAAACAACCTCCAAGTTGAGATACAGATACATAAATGAATTCATGAGAGAAACCCCCGCCGACGGGTAGGCCGATAGGGAAACGTCTGGTTAAAGCGTCTATTGTCCCGATTGGGGTTATCAAATCCACATTCATCGTTCGATATGCTGCACATACCTGCACTACTATGTAATATGTATGAGTACATGCAGCCTGTCTTTCCGGTCGGCTTGAGCCACCCACCCTACAAGTACTGCTGCTACTTTACTGCTGCTTTACTTGTACTTGATTGCTGCCGAGCGACGAGGCGGCCAGAGATGTTTCGGTCAGATCTGGGATGTTGAGATACCGAAGAGGCAAAGACGGTTCCAAATATTATCTACGAATTATCTACGATTACATATTTTACATAGACATGCCCGTCTTTCTGCTCGAATTGCCTGTCTCTCTTTACTTGTACTGCTAGGAGACTCTTTCACCCCACCACAAAACGGAGTTTTTACAAAGAGGTACATGCATCGTTTGCTGCATGGTCAGCGGCCTTCTTTCTGCCAGCTCTTCATCATTGCTCCGCTGACGACGTCAGTGAACATCAGAGTACTTCCTACTAAATATTTTCCTATATTTTCTTCCATTATACATATATTAAGGATCTTAGAGAAACGCGCCGAATTGGGCGGGAATTCTGAACGAAATCGCTCTTTGCATATTGGGCAGAGAAAGAAAGCGTCTTTTAAAATATTTTTTGAGACTTTTTTTCTCTCTCCCTCTCTTCTCCCGTCCGATGGATGACGGGTGTCGGGACCTTGTCATGGGTACGAGTTACCAAATCCAGGGTGCATGCGTACTCGTACAGGTAGCATCGTCCATGTACAGCATCAGCTATACCCATGGCACCGTATATGAGCCCACCGTATCTCTACGGCGACGCAAACCGCTTTACTATCAGTAAAAGTCGGGATGGGACCTTGTCTCTTGTTTCGAATGATCATGAACGATTCTGCTGCGCCGAGCAGTGCATCTTCACGGATTACGATACAGATGACGGATGGCCGGTACCTGGGACGTCTTTCTTTTGTCGAGGAGTTGAGTGAATGGACTAAACGGAGAAGTACCCGACTAAACTAGCTGAACTCACTAACTCGCAACTAACTGGAAGTAGTTACAAGTAGCTAGCCCTAAGTAGCGTCAACCCTTCTTTACCGTGCAAATACAGTACAAGTACAATACGGTTCGGTACGCGACGCAACGCAACGCAGTCAAGAAGTACATACAGACAGACAGACAGACACCACTAAGCATCTTGCTGAACAACACATGCGCAATGCGGCAATGCACATTGGGTTTCTCTCTCCTCATGTTTGTTTGATGCTCGCACGCAGCAGACGCTTCGAAAGCCACGTTGCCCTCGGTTTTCGAATTGTTTGATTGCGTTGGTCTGACACATTGGCGAACGCGGCATCCCCTATACGAAAAGAAAAATACAATACCGGCCCAACTACTACGACCACGTCGCTTGGGAACGATGTCAAGGCAGGTAATCCGTAATCCGCATGTAAGTAATAGTCTACTTCGGAGACCCACCGGAATGTTCTCGAGTTGTGTGCTCACTCTCATTCGGAAAGAGACGAGAAAGAACTGGATGAATTCCGGTGTCTGTCAGGTTGCCAACATCCTCGCTTGTTTGGGTACCTGGACATGTTCAGCGTGAGACGACAGACTGGCACGCTCCAATGATGTAACGGGCACAGGTACGACGACTGAGGCGGCTACACTTACGCTGCGAACTGACACAGGCAGCCCGGCGCACCGATCGACGGACTGAAGCTGGATCTGCCTATTTGCCTTGTGCCTTGTTTCTTGAGCGAGTCTTGCCATTGCTGCCTACGTCATCGTGAGACCGCGCGATCAAGACGGATCGAAGTGGACGATTCTTGAGTCTTCGATCTGCAACTTTAACAGAATATATTTTCTTTTCATATCTTCCGTATTCTGACTTACCTAAACGTACAAAAGCATGTAAGTCAGGAAGTATCTCGTACCTCGTCGTAGGCATGTGATCAAAGCCCTTCAGGCAGGGTTTGTCACAACCTACGCCGAGTTAGTCATAACATGACCCCCATTGCAACCAACAATCACAGCTGACAACTGGTTTGAGAACGACGTGCTGCTGCTTTTTCTGTTCTTGGTCCCCGTTCTGCTGTCGTCATTTTTTTTTTGTTTTTCTGATGATATGTATGCGCTCTCTTACTGCGTACATTAGCAGGTACAAAGCGGCAGAATTTAGCTTGGATTGGGGTTCAAAATGTTTATTTTCGAGTGGTGTACTTCCCAGTTCGCCCACAGTGCTGGCATCATCCGAGACGTAAAGGAGGAATATTCCGCAGGTACCTAGCCCCGGTACGGATTGTCTTCACTAGAAGAGGTACCGAGCTAGAGTCCACTTCAGTTAGCGTCGGGCTAGCGTCCAGTTAGCCAGGCGCTGTCCGGTGGTGGAGTCAGCGGGGCTCAGCACAAGGGAGTACCCAGCGACAACGACCCAACTAATATTACTTGCTTTCACATAATGGACGTGACTTTTTGGTATTACAATTGCTCAGAACGTGAGTCGCGGAATGACGCACTCAATTCCATCTGCTACTGGAACTTGCACGGGGACATTGTAGCAGGTAGGACGCGTCGGCACGATTTCTGTTGAGATCGGGCTGGTGATAACGTGCCCCTTGCCGTGACTTTCCATGTGGTGTGTGTGATATCAGGTACCTACAAGTTAGCGTTAGCGTCCGGAATCCGCAGTAGTTTAGGTTAGGTAGTGTACCCAGTGCAGTGTGGTGTGGTGTAGGTAGTGTACCTGTAGGGCAGGCTCTGGGGCTTACAGCGCAGAACGGTACCTGTGTAGGCTGTGGATGGGCAGTGTAGCGTGCCTGCTACCGGTTAGCGTCCCTGGTGCACCTGCACTAATTCGGTATAGCGTGGATTTTGCAGGGTAAATTAAGCACGGTAGGCACATATTCCGCAGAGCTTACGAGAGTACTCGTAGTCTGGCGACACAAGGCGTGTTACGTGCATGTTTCTTTCACAGTGCCAAAGGCAAACTAGGCAAATTGGGCGAGCGGGGTCCTCACCTCGGTACACTGCTCGTACTGCCCTGTCCTGACAGCGAATGCGACTGGCGCTGTAGGCGACACTCCAGGCAGGTCCCTCCGCTGTGCGCGATGCATCGGAGTACCGACGCAGTACTTCTGTGGCTTGGCCGAGTGGGGCACGCTAAAGGCGACTAAATAGAGGCCCATGGTACCTGGTCGGTAAGGTACCTCCACACACGCCTGTGACACAGACCTGGTGCTATGCTGGGAGGTACTTGCTCCACCTCCAATCCCTCTCCATCCACCATCCATTGATCCACCCATCCAACTCATCCTCCATCTTCCTCTCTTGTATCTACCGACTACCAACCTATCCTACCACCCATCTTCTCTCTAGACCCTCTTCTGGCATTGTGCCTCAACCTATTCTCCGTCTCTTCCCCTTCGGACTAAGGTATAGCATAGCGTAGCTATCTTGGACAGCCTCGTCTTTCACGACAGGAGTCATTGTCACTAGTATCCTACTCTCTGCGTCTCCATCTGCCCCGGACCAGAGCCTCTGCTGCTTTGCCCAGCTCTGTCCTGGTCTCTGTCGTTCCTCCCGTCCTCCTCGTTGATCCGCCTCTCTGTGCCGATCGCACGCCAGCCTTGACCTCGCAGACCATCTCGACACGACCGACCGACAGACTGCATTGGCGAGAATTCCTTTCACACCATGTGATGCAGCTGCATGAAACGCTCACTATTCTACCCTTGTAGACTCTTGACAGTCTGGTCGGGTGCGGAGTGCAGGTGTTTCTCAACAGTCCTACCGCGTTTATATACGAAACTTCCAATCAACCGCCGTTATAGCCTCATAGTCGAGCGAAAACTCCACCATGGCGGCCCTCACGGTTCCGGACGCTGGCTTGCAGCTGGAAAGCGCCCCCAGCTCCAAGAACTTTCTTCCCATGCAGGCTTTCGGCATCATCCTGAACGATAGCATGATTGAAGACATGATACGATGTGTGCAAAGCGGGCAGGATGTAGAGCTGACTCTGGGGAGTTCTCCCGTAAGTGGTTTTTGCTGTTTGTGCGGCGCCTTTGAGTCTGCCCACCATCAACCACGCGAGAAAAAGATTTTGGTGGGAAGAAGGCAAGGCGAAACGATGTGAACAATTCGCGGTCGCACGCTTTGTGCCTCGCCCCTGGATTCCAGAGAGTTCGTGAAGTGTACATGATCGCCTTACTGACTGATGGCCTTGCGACTAGTCCTTCCACTATGGAGCGATGGAGGAGAAGGTCTTGGAAGCCTCAGATTCCATTAACTACGACCTATATTGTACAGATCCTACGAATCCTGGAAGCAAGATCCAGCGACTGCCAAACACCACCATGTCTATATTCAAGAAACCGCCCGCGTCTCTATCGGCAAAGAAGCCGTCCTCGAAGGTGACGACGAAGCAGACTAGTCGTGCTTCAGAGTCTGGCGCCGACTCGGATATCGATTCTCGGAATACTTCTTTTACTCAGAAGAGTGGCAAGGGGTACGGTGCCTTACAGCTGGGTCTCAATGTGCGAAGCTAACGCTGTACAGGGCCAAATTCACTACGTCGAGAAGTTCCGGTAAACTACTTCCGACTGGAAAGTCTGCGATGGCGAGTGTATTATCGAGTACGACGACCCGAGCCTCTTTACCCTCAAGCCCCGCTCTGAATGCCTCGCCGAATCCCGCCTTCTCGGCCTCCCAGCAAGTATTAGAAAAGAACAAGGGACAGAGATTTGCCTTGGTTCAAGAACTGGCAGTGAAAGATCAGCCATTCCAACATCTGCAGGAAGTTTGGACGGGCCTTGAAGCGGATCTGAAAACAACCGTGGAAAAGGTGGCTGACTTTAACAAGTCCACGGAGAAATGGAGCTTGAAAAAGATATTCTGGAAGGAATTGGACGTATGGAATTATGAATACGCTAATCCGGAAGATCGCCAGTCGGCCATCGACAATGCCATCAAAGTCTACGACAGGCAACGAGTGGTTTTGTCCGATCCCGTGTGGGACAGACTCCTGCCGAAGGAGGACAGGGGCAAGAATATTGTGTTAAGCAAACTGCAGGCTTCGATAGCCAAGCAGAGCGCAATGCCCCCTGCCCCCAAGACCGCTGGTCAGAAGGCAGAGAACGGCAATAGAAGCGATGCCGACTCGGCGAAAGGAAAGGGTGAAGCGATGGTCAAGTCCAGCTCCCAAACTGGCAGTAAAACGAAGAAGATTAGTGACCGCCAGGCTCAGACAAAGCGTCTTCTGTCCGCCAACCCCAAAAAGCCCGTGCCGAAGAAGCCAGTTGCGAAGGTCAAGGCCGTGGAAGAAAAGGGCAAGCGTGTTCTTTCAGAGGAGTTTGTATATGATACAGATACCAGCCAAGAGGCGCAGTCCCTATCCCAAGTCACTATTACTACGACGACCACCACACCGCCCAAGCCGAAATTGCCTCCGAAACCTATTGTCAAAGCAGCGGGGAAGACAATTGAGAAGCCAAGCGAGAAGCCCGTCGAGAAGCCTGTTGAGAAACTTGTGGAGAAACCGGTGGAAAAGCCAAGGGAGCCTCCTGCTCCTGCTCCTAAACCTGCTCTCAAACCAAAGCCCAAGCCTATCGTTCGGGCCCCCCGTGCGCCATTGAAAGCGACAGTGGTGCCGAAGGAATCGTCTCAGAAGACCAACCGAGATGATGAGGAGAGTAGCTCAAGCTCTGGTGCTCCTCTGAGCAAGCGGATCAAGCCAAAACAGTTACCGACAAGACCGGCGGCGGTTGAGTCAAAGGTAGCAGTAAAGCATCGGGCGTCTGACGCAAGCCAAAATTCGCGGGGAACCAATGGTACAACGTCTTCTAGCCTCACAATGAAGAGCAAGAATACGTCGCCTACGAAATCCTCGCCTCTCGCTACGTCGCCACCGACAAATGCCTCCGATTTCGAGGAACGACCCCTGAGCCAGCAACGACCAGCGAGCCACTCGCAGCAGTCATCCCAGCAGCGCCGTAAAGGAGAGCGGGATGGTGAGCGTGCTCGTGCTCAGGCGCATGGCGTGGCAAATGGTGTCTCGAGCCTAAGCTCTTCCACGTCGATCGCGCCATCGGCCTCGACGGCTAGCAAAAAGCGAAAGGGACGAGAGGCGGCAGAAGAGTCACCTGACACGACCCCGACTCCCCCCGCGAAGAAGCCTCGTATCTCCAAGGAAATCTTGATTCAGGCTCGGAAATTCACGAAATATTACGAAAGCTATGAGAATCTGCATAATGAGATAGCTGTTTTGAAAGAGCCGCCCGAGGAGAAACTTGCCGATTTGCTGGAGATGCGTGAGAGACTTGTGGTCATGAAGCGCGACATTCAGCGAGCAGTTGCGGCCGCCGGGGCATAGTTTCATGCCTCCTGATTTCACTGCAAATCTATTTGCTGCATGGGTGTCGCGCGATATTCTACGATTTGACTTGAGGCGTTTACTGCGTCCTGGGAAAATGCTAATGAGAAAGACTCCTCACGGTATAAGGAGAAGTTCACGGGGTTCTAAAAATAGACATTGCACATATTGTGCCTCCGACATGATCGAGACAGCGGGCAATCATGATGTTCGTGGCGTATGGGAAGAAGGGATCCAGTCCATCACACAGCTAGCTATTGATTCGGTTCTCATGGGAGGTTCTCTGAGGTTTTTATTATCATATGTCACGCACAGATGACATGGAGTGCACTGGCGCCGAGTACCTTGCATACTCTGTTGAACAGGCCAGGATATGTTAGCCATGGGCATATGGAGTTCAGGGCTTCATTGGACAAAGGGTAAAAAAAAGAAGAGATCGCTGTGGGCGATATTTGACCTGCATTTCAAGATATAGCGACTATTGCTACTAGTACTACAGATGTGCCGAGATGACCACAGAAAGGAGAAAATTAAACTATTTTACTAAGTGTTTATGGGGTTTGTTTGAGTGCTGTGAATACCCGTCTGGTGTGTGCTTGATGGAGGTCTGAGATGATTATCTTTGGGTTTGAATTCCGGATTGGAGGGTTGATGATAGCCAGCCTTGCGTTCTCTTCCTCGGGTTGTGCTATGATTCATCAGGTACCTTACCTTACCTCCCCTATCACCATCCATCTCGAATGAGTGAGATCAAAACCATTGGCACACATCACTCCTCGGCTAGATGTCTCGAACACCCATCTACTTCTTACCGCGTATTCACCTACCGCCTACCTACCTATCCAGCTCGCCCATCCATCCAAATTCATTCGTCAATACGCACGTACACATGTCATCTTGGGATCGCACAGGTACCTACATACATTGTCTGTCTATCTGTCTGACATAAGATCACGCATCATGCATGTCGTCCCTCTGTCTGTGCGTATGTAGATCCCCCTCTACGCCCCTGCAGCAGGCTGGCTGGCTGGCAGGCAACCTTGGAAAAGGATAGGTCAGGTTGCCTGAATCCTTCTCGAAGAAGCTTGAGTGTCATGCCGAGGATGATGTGGGTAAATTGATACGAGGATCACGATGTACCTGGGAGATAGGACTTGATGAAAGTAGACAGATACGACAGAAGGCTGTGATGAGGTAAGTATGGAAGTACCTGGTAATAGGTGACAAAGAAGGATTCTGCATCGTTTGCGGCGATCCCGTTGGTTGCCTTACGGTAGAATAGAAACACTCCGTCACCGATGTTTTTCTTGGGAATGTATATGTATGTATGTATGTATGTATGTGCGATGCATGTATGTATGTATGTATGTAAACCCTGCGTCGGTCGGTAAAATCATGTATGCGAGATCGATCTCGCTTGATATGTACACGACAGGACGGCTATGTATGTGCTATGTATGTACCTATGTAGGTAATTAATGTACACGCGGTATAAATAGCAACCAAACCAAACCCATCTCCATCCAGCCCTAGGTAGGTAGGCAGGTAAATGCGAGCCGGTCAAGTGAATGAACGGATGGATGCCGTAGATCAGACAAGAGTTCGTTAGCTGGGTTGGGTTTTGCGCACATCATCATCCCTCCCCTAACAGAGTGTGTCGAGAGTAGCGTACCGGAAAGACGAAAGAAGCGGTTGATGATAGGATGTGACGTGATGTGATGTGATGGGATGGGAGGGGAGGGGTTCGTTTCTGTCAACTTCGGAACCGGACTTCCAAGTGGCGTTGAGCGACATGCAGATCGGTCTTGTCCTCCGGATCGGAGGGTGTAGGGGTGGTTTTTGGCACCTATTTACCGACGCGAACATACGAACACGATCGCATAGGGAGTTTTATTTCCCCTGAGCAGGACGAACTGCAAGAGTGGGAATGGAATGTATGGTGTATGAGATTTGAGAATGGGAAAGGGGCCGCAAACAGGCAAGCAAGCAAGCAAGCAAATAGGACAAGCTCATTCTTCTGCGGCTTTTAGTCACACGATAGGCGGCGATGCACAATGCAAGATAGACACATGCCAAGTGTGTGGGGTCTTTGCGCCGAGGGGATGTGATCGGCGCAGCTCAAAAGTGGGCAAGGTATGATAATAGTCACTTCCAAGATGATACTATCAGATTTCCGCTCGTGATCGCTGGATGCGATAGGGCAGGACAGGACAGGATGGGTCATGCATGGCCTTTTTCTCCGTCTTGTCATACCGAGCACAGCATTGCGCCCACAGCGTTTCCTGTTCCCACACTCGATGTGACCTTTGTCCACAAACACGATGCAGAATCCCCATAGCGCAGCTGAGAGGTGCCAGTCCCATCACTAGGAGATGGTCGGATGCGGATGCATTCTTCGTGTTGGACAACTCACTTACTAACAAAGAACCGTCCTCAAGGAAGCTGGTTTCCAAGAGACTGGTCGGATCGCATTCCACGAGACTATATAGATACCCTTGATGTGCGCTCATGCAGGCACAACAAAAAGAGCTGCTCCGAGGCACGTTGCTGTAAGACCGAGGAATCATCAGTACCGCTGCGTGGGTAAGTAAGGCATCTCAAGCCCTTGTTTAGGGCAAAAGACGGCACTCAACACGGGAGTTCGTGTGTGGTGATAACAGTCAGCGACCAGAATCAGTGGTGAAAATGCCACCAAGCTTCTCGTTCATCGGATCGGATCGGATCGGTATGCTATGTGATGAGAATGTGACGTGGATCCGGCATCTTGGAGCTTGCTAGATTCCAGAACAGGGAGCATTTTGCGTAGATGTGAGCATCGAGAACCAATCGAAGAGCATCGCATAATCACATGATGAGGCAGGATACACGTAAGACCCTTATATTGACGGAATGAGAAATCATGGCCCAGAATCCCCTTAAACTGCGCGCATAGTAACGTGCACGTTTTTGGCTGAAAATAGACTGCGTGGACGAATGAATGGATGGATGGATGAGAAGCATTCTAAACAGAAAAATCTCGAGCTGGCATCCCAGCGACGAAGTCGGATTCACCAGAGCACCGGTATGGAGGTCTTGAGAAAGGGCAACAAATAGCGGCAACTCATCAACCTCGTACCCTTTCAAGTCTGGCTAACTCGCCGTCGGCTTAAAGAGCAGCCGCATGAGAGGGTGCGCATAGAGAAATAGAGAATTGCCGATGAATGTACATTGTAATACGCGCTTGTATTGGACCCTGCCTGCATGCGAACCCCTGAACCATGAGCAGGTCGTGCAAAGTCGATCGATTGGCAAATAAGAGATGTTTCCTAGACAACATCACATCCTCGTTGTATCAGAATTGACCATGCGAACAACGCATCATTTATCTCGGAAGGACAGTGATTCATGAACCTGTCCATCAGGGGTATTTCAGGAGTCGTGTTCGTTTTCGCTGTTGTTGCCGCCGTCGTTGTCGTAAATGTATGCCAGTCGTGCGAGTCAGTTGCTCTGTCGTCATACAGCGCGAACAATTCCATTGTCTAGGCTATCTAATCGATCGCAGGTATGCTTCCCAACATCAAGGCCGACTTAAATTGGTCGGGGCTAAATTTGGATGGGTTACCCGAACAACGATGAGGTGAGAGTGGCAAACACGTTAGGCAGACCCCGCTGGCCAGGGGTCTGCTCCCGCACGTTCCGTCGTTCCCGCCCACGTGCTTTTCACGTTGACTTCTAAAGATAACTTGGTGCATGCACGCGAGTCGCATCTGTTATAGCCGTCGAACAACATATGAAAGGCATCGTTGTCGTTTCAATCACTTGCTGTCTCGTCTCCGTAGCAATCGATGGCATGGAGCTCCGAGCATCTAAGCCGATTTCATCGCCATCTGACCCCCGCCGCATTCATCTTGATTGGGAGCTCTTAAAATCCCTGCAGTTCCAGATTGTCGGGCCAAGCTAGTGCGTAAATCGCACTTGGCAAGTCGGGAAAGCCCTGTCAATCCATCGTACCTAGCATGCGCAGACCGTAGGTATCTTGATTCACGAGTAAGCATCTCAATATGATACTCCACTTCATTCTGTTCGCGTCCTGGCCAGAGTGCGGACCCACGTTGTTGGTTTTGTTCAAGCTGGTTCTATTTGGCATACGGCAGCGCAAATGACTGTCTTCGAGCTGCCACAATGAAGAGTATGGCGCGTGTTGTAAGCCGAAACGAGTATACCCACCTTGTCTAGTGAGACGAGTTGAAGTCAAGTGAACGGTAGTAATATCTTCATCACTAAATCTGCCCAGGCAAGTGTGTGAACTTGCGTAGCTTAGCCCCAGTCCTCCGATAATATCGTGCGCGAATAGTCCCTTTTGGCACCGACCACAAAGCCGTGAGAGCATATGTATGTGCTGGCTGTCACCGGCCAGACCTTAGGACCGGGTCCAAGGGAGACCTGACAAATACTTGACCAGGGGCCTTGAACATGTACCAGAACATAGCTCGAGTTCCTCGGCAGTACTTATTTGTTACCCTGTCCAGACCAGGATGCAGGGGCATCTAGCAACCAATCTTGCATCTTTCGCCAGAGAGCATGAGTTTGGACAAGACCCTTGTTATGCCGCCGATTCAGGAGCGTCGAAAACACTGGTTTGTAGGAACAGTTGCGACAATGGTTCCAGCAGATATCGCATGCTAGTCAGTTTGTAGTCAAGACCAAATAAGATGTGTGGTTGGGTAATTGCGTCCAGTCAAGCTGCATGAAGCAGTGGGCTGAAGACACCAGCTCCGTACGCGCGGTACGTTGCTGTATGTTTGTCTCCAATGACCTAAAGGAGAGAGCAACATAATCGGTCCGGCAATTGGCCAAAGCAGTATAGGTTCTGACGAAGCTCCCATGCAAACGGGAAGACCTATTTCTTCCAAGATTGCTCAGCGACGATAGCTGAATAACTCATTTCTTCCAAGACCTAAGATCTTGCTGGGCGACGATAGCGAAAGAGAACGTAGGACCAAGGCCGAGATCTCAATATCCGTCAACCAAGAGGAAATCCGTACTAAAACATTCTTCCTCTACCTTTTACGAGCTGGTCTTGTGCCGCAACGTGCACCATGCCGGCTCGGCCGTTTTTCATTCACCCGTATGCTCAAACCCGAGGGAGAAATGGCACCCCTAATGAAGAGCAACGACGACAGCATGCCCTGGGAACAACACCGAGGTCACACCATTCAACCTTTGAAGCAAGAGCCCTGCAAGACCCAGCTGTAAAAGGAATGATGGCAGATATGAAGCTATCCTTGGCAGCGACTCAGCTGAGCGAGCAGATCAAGGAGAGTGCGGCGTTCTGGCGTAGCTTTCAGAGCGACTACTGGGCTGAAGTGGACAGCATCAAATCTTACGGTGGAGAGACCGTACTACAGCAAGTCTGGCGAAAGAAGGTGGAGTACAGCGGCATGTCTAAGGGTGGCGATAAGGAGGACGATCAACAGTTCGACATTCAGAGCATGAAGCTGGAGAGCTGTTTGCATCAGGTCGATGAAGCCGCGCAGCTCCTAGTAGAGGCCTCGACGTCCGACTACAATACCTGGGAATACGACTCCAGACAGTATTATCTAGAAAAGGTTCGGAGGACCGGCAGCTCTGCTGTTACCTTGAGTAAAACGGCGAAGACAAACGAAGCCGCCTGCAGCGATCTTTTGAACGAGCTCGCCGAGCTCGAAAAGCTGCTGGATCCTCAAGGCGCGGCGAAGATGTTATATCGTTTCAACAAGCGTCAATCACAGAATGCACCGAAGTTGGGCGAGCAAAAGAACGAAACGCAGAGCCCGGACAAGGCTGAAGATGCAGACGCCAGTCGGCAGACGGAATCGAGCTCTAACAGTTCGCCGGAGACCAACGAGAAGGATGACTCTAGCTGGCCGGGAAACAAGAATGACTGAGCGTGCAATGCGCATAGGGAGTGATGATATGGAGATCCTGGGAGATGAACACGGAACAATCATTCGTTAGTAGTATCCTAGACCCAAAGGGAAAACGAACTTATTCACAGAACGTACCTGGGAAAAAAGGGTGAAGCATCGTCCCCATCAGAATGATCGGAATTGAATTCTCTGTGAACAGAGGCTGTGTATCGCACTTAAGTGATCTCGCACAAGCTTCATGACGACTCTCCCATAGGAACCAACCTCGACCGTCGTCCCCTTTCGGGTATGCACGGAAGGGAAGGCCCTGCGTCTCTGATGCCAATCATAGGCGTGATGTCACGCGAGGCCCTCACGGACAGACCTGCGGGAACCCCCACACGAGGTGAGGCACAGGTAGGATTGAAGCGTACTCCGAATTTCTCACGGGCGGTAAAAACCCAGCTCGAGCTCCGAGAAGCTCGGCGCCGGCGAACGGCTGCGCATGACGCAGCGGTTCTGTGTGTAGCCCAGAAACACAGCCTTGATGAGGACGATGCTTGAGGAAGGGAAAGAGGAGAAGAGAAAATGAGAATCGCGAATTTCCAGTCATTATATGGACACGCTAGTGCGAGCTCGTGATTATCGATAAGGAGCATCCAGTTAGCGCGGGGCAGGTGGAGCTGAAGCTCACCGTCCGGCTCACTGCTGTACCTGCAGGGGTACGTACCTTTTCACTTCGATACCATGTTATTTTGCATACACAAATATATATGTAGTTAAGCCCATCTCTAAAGCTCTCCTACATGCATAGCGAAGATAGATCCACTCCACAGGGGTCTAGATGTGCCTTTAGCTATTTCGACATCCTAAAAGTGGTGACCGCCGGGCGTTTGTGACGGAATAACGGGTACGGACCAGACAGATCTAGAAAGAGGTATTTTTTTGGTCATAAGTATAAAAGGCAGACTATCGTTGAATCATGTCTCGTCTTCGGTGTTCGAGCACTCTGCTCTGTGCTCTCCGCTTCCCCCTTTCCCCCTTCACGATCCTCGACGTCCGGCCTCTTTTCAAGGAACTCCAAGGCCACTAGGAATGACCGAAGCCTGCGTTAGTCCAGATGACTTTCCTCAAATATGGCAGAGACCATCGTTTGAAGAGTTGTTAGCATGCTTGAAGCAGCTCCACGTTGAGCCTCCGGTCTGGAATTCCAAAACATCCAAGAAGGCCGTTCTCGAGAAGCAGGACAAGACACGCTATCATAACGAGGTCGTCTCGTATCTATGCAGTATCGTCAGCAATGGTCTTCAATGGATAAAGGACGACGATCAGAAAGAGATCCTCTGGGAGGAGGCGAGTCATTGCCTTGCGCAGCGATGCGGTCGAGCAGGAATGGGAGAGATCACGCGAAGATGGCCGTTCGAGGAGAGGGACATGCCGTTTGAATTGATCGTGCGGGAGCCTCCTATCACCGGTGACTCTCTGGGCCATAAGACGTGGTGTTCCTCTTATCTCATGGCACAACTCCTGGATGACATCGCCGCTAAATCCTTAACCCACCTTCTCGGGCCTGGTCGTCAACAGCCATTGAACGTTCTAGAGCTTGGTTCAGGAACGGGTCTCTTGGGCATCGCTGCTGCTGCCATGTGGCAAACCGAGGTTGTTCTCAGTGACCTTCCTACTATCATGCCAAACTTGGACTACAATATTGAAAGCAATCGAGACACGGTTGAAGAACTTGGCGGAAAGCTCAGTTCAGGGACGCTAATCTGGGGATCTGAGGACGGAAATGACCCAAGATTCTCTCGTAGAAATCAGTTCGATGTGAGTGTCTACGCTTTCTAGTGATGCCTCGTGCTGACGCGGTTTAGATAATCCTGGCTGCTGATGGTATCTACGACGATAACCACCCTGATCTCCTAGCATCAGCGATACACGAACAGTCATGTCATAGCCGAGACGCGAGGGTCATTGTGATGTCGCCAATGAGAGATGAAACAACAAAGAGGTTGATTGCGCATTTCCGCTCAAATATGATTGGGTTCTCACCTGCCTTTACGATTCTAGAGGAGCATACCCTTACCGGCCAGGACGACTTCGAGAATGGAGATGAGTCTCAAGCCGTCGAGTGCTGGTGGGCCATATTTGGGAGACAATCGCTGTGATATCAGAATTTGCGCTCCTCTCAGTCTTTGCATTATCGTTACTGTTCAGTTGGGTAAAGAATAGGTATTGTCCTTCATTGCTTGGTTAGTTGAGTGTGCACTAAACGAAGCAAGGAGCTTCGCGATTGTCTACCTGATCTATGGCTGATCGTTGGACTGTGCTGTCAAGGACTGTCGAGACGCCATACGCCCGTCGGTCGACGTCAACGTTGATATTCGTTTTGAAGAGGATGTCGTTTGACAAACCCTTCTGAATTGAGTGTTAAGAATACCTCGTCCTCAGTTGCGTTTTCACTATCAAGGCTGTGTAGGTAGTTTTGATGTTTGGACTTCCCAGATGCATCGTGTCTCTCGTCATGGCAGGGGCAACCGTCGCATGATGTTGGAAGGGCAGTCACCGAGAGGGGTACTGGAACGTAGGAAGGAGCGTTGTGCGCGGCACCACTAGCTCAATCTCCTGGCTGCAATCTGTACCTACGATTACCTGTACTTCTTCCTTTCTACATCATCAACATACCTGCCGCCCACTATACATGGAATCTCGTCCCGTTCTCTGGTCATGAGTGTAAGACTCGAGACGCACAGCACAAGTGTTTGTCAGCCGCACTGATTCACCTTACCCTGCTCCATCGCCGGAGCCCCTTGTGATACCCCTTCGTGAATCAGAGAGCCAAAAGTCCCGTCCTAGCGCCGTTTCCATTCCATCGGTTCGACTCAGAAGTCGCAGTTTTCGCTATCACATGCAACAAAACACCGATCTACGGAGGAAGTGACATCGAACGCGAAACAAAGTGCATAGTACACAGTGTCACGGGACTGATTGGAGGTATGTCGCTGGACTCTCGTCGCTGTCAGGCGCCTACATGGTGTTGATATTTACTTGAGGTGAAGCTGTGGGCGAGTTTCGTGATCGTCACTTTTCTGGTAAAAGTCATGAATACATTCATGTCTGTTCAGCGTTATTCAATAAGGGGTATTGAACGAGCAATGGGACTGGAAAGGTGCTGAAGTCTCAGGGCTTCCGGTTACCTTCAGGGAGTAAGCAGGGACGTTCACGACGCTTCTCAGGGGAAAAGGCAACTAGACACACGTTACGTGTATCAGGGCGTCGCAGCGTGGTCACATACTTGAATCATTCTTGTCACCTAACGGACTGACTGGCGCTTGTCGGCGACGGTTCGAAACAAGAGCGACTCCTGCTGCAACGCGACTGACGACGTTCACCTATCATGGCTACACGTCAACTCGATTTCCTTCCTGGAAGTTGAGTCAATCCCCTGGTCTGTCATCTACAGGTACAACCTGGCTCGGATACTTCGACAGTCACTCCGTTCTCCGGTGAGGCTCATCACGTAGTATAAAAGGCATCGTACTTGCCTACCTTCCCTTGATGAATCCGTAGACTGTCAAGCTGGTCTTCGTCTGAAATCATCCCCCCAAGTCACCTCCTCACATGATCACCCGACAGTGGGACTATATCGATCAAGACATCCTTTGCAGTCATAGTCCTATATATATACTGTTCTTACAATCATGGATGTTGAAAGGCAAGTTCTGCGTGGGCCCCGTGTCAGGTATATAATGCCCATAACTTTGCTGCACTTGATCTTTCCAACTCCTGCCATCATCATCACCATCATTACCAATCCACTATCGTTATCTCGTTCACTTAATTATTCCTTGTTAGTTACTAAGTTAACCCTCAAACAACAAACCGGCAATATGGTTGGCACAACCAAATACACCCATGAACAGATCAGGTTCATTCTTGACAGAACCATCGGTCACTTCCCACGAGGTCACCTTGCAGAAGCCCATCGAAAGGCGGCCCTGGAGTTTCGAGCAAGATTCGGGTTTGGTGAAGAGAACTTCGGCGTGAACCAGGTCCGTTATGTGACTGACCGCTACGGGTCAGACCCCGAATACGGGTATGTATCGTGTCCCTTGCCGTCTTTGATTTTCCTGGGCTACTGATACTGACTTACCCTTCCACAGGAATAGACAACCCAACCTTATTCGAGGCCAGGAGAGGTTCCAGAATTGTGTACTGGCCGGCTTGCTGGCGCCTGGGGCCGAAAGCGCCACGCCACTTCCTGAGAATTCTTCACGGGATGCGGAGAATCCGCTGTTGGCCGTCTGCCACACATGCGGAGGTACCGGAAGAATTATCGTGGGAAATGTCCGCAACCATGATCAGCAAGGTACAGCAAGCTCGGCTTCTAGAGACTCCTCCAGTGTCTCAGAGCCGCAAGCTGGGGCCACGGTACAGGCAGACGAGGTTGGCGATGCCAGTCCGGCTCCCAACCACGGAGCAGATAGTCATATACTCATCCCCACTCTCAATGCCAGCCGATACCATGGCCCATCCGCATCTGACTCCACTGCCTATCAGCAGCCTCTGCATTTTTCACTGCCAAACCGACCACCCCTCGGGAGCCTGGAATATAATGCCCCATCATTAGACCCGAATTACAAGGAGGAACTCCGGTCGGTCCCTGTACCTTTCACGCCAGATGCTGCCACGCACGTTCGCGCTTTACACCATTCCACAGAATCACGCAATCCCAGTGAGTCCGGGATGAGGACCCGCACTTCGACAACGTTTACTCGACGATCCCGAATGATCCATCGGGTCTCACCATATCCTACCTCGGCTCACCCTCGCGCTCGTTTGAGGACGACCACACCTATGGGGCAGCATGCTCCCATCAAGGGACCGGATTTCTCGTTGGAAGCAGGCGCTTGTACTATGCCTGACTCTTACACAGGTTCTCATGCGGTGACTTCTCAGTTTGAGTCAAGTGCCACTCTGGGACATTTCTGTAATGATACCACTCATGGACATAACAGTCAAGATGGTTATAAATACGACAATTCATCACCATCCGAACATCTTACGGGTGATCAACACGACGCGTTGTTCGCAGGCCCGTCGGCCAGTGTGGCGTCGGAACACCAGTCTGAGCGTCAACATCACAATGAGCAGCCTCCGCAAGGATCCCAGCTCGTATCGAATCTTCCTAGACTCAATTACGCCGCACAGTACGGGGCGGAACTCCAGCATGATACGGACGGGTTGTCGAATGGGCACGCAAGCTAGACGACGTATTCGGTTGGACAAGGGTCAGGTCACTCGCCCTTCCGAAGTAAACAATCATCGTTGTCCTTGGGTGGCAGCCGCGTTGCCGAGCCTCACACGCCCCTCGCCTGTGGAAATCCCCTGGAAAGTAGATCTCGCGGGAACAAGCTCGTCTCTGTATGCTCTGCGCCGAACAACGCTTTGTTCAAGTCACCACAAGATGCTGTACTGTAACGTCATCTCCTGTATTTCCAGGTTATGCTCACTGCTGCGTGGCCTCGGAGAATGTATGATCGTCGCCAACAGGATCCCATCGACAAATTGTCGAGCTGCACACGCAGTCTCCTCACTGTCCGCTCTCAACGGACGCCAAAGATTGGGGAGGTATATATATCGACGAAAAGAAAAGCAAGCATGAGCGCAATTTTAAGGAATGGATGGCTACTCGTGGGGTATTACCTTTTTGTATCCAACAGCCACCGCCCTTCCTCTGCCTGGGTTCGCTCGGTACTTCACCTCCAGGGTATCGGATATCCCACTGGCCTTCACGTTATGTATACAGCGACTTGCATCCCGTACTCTCCGAACTTTTATATATCGTCCATGACAAGACAGAACTCCGACAAAGTCATATTGACGATAATATCCGTGCCCCGTTCAGTGAATACGCAGTTATAAGACGACTCCAAGTGACCCAGGGTATGCCATCCCGCGTTGAAGCCCAGGAGAGGACTCCTGGCCGAAGACAAATGGCACCAAACCCCCTTTCCATCCATGCGTTCCCACTATATACAGCTTTCACAGAAACCTTCGAATTGCATATGGTATGCAGTCGCGCGCGACGAAGCAGCTATTCAACCAAGAGGAGGCGTTCCCAGTTGAATCGGTGGCTGCTGCGTCGCGGTGGGATATTCCCTGGCATCTGCGGTCTATATAAGTGCATTGACTTCATGAATTGGGATGCGAGACTTGCGGCCATGGATTCTCTCTATTTTATGTACGCCTTTGATGTCTCTTTTCTCTACCGTCACTCGACCCGTACAAAAGGGGCATCACGACGACGAAAACCGAATCGCGGACGTGGGCGGCGTCCCACTTCCTTGCAAGCGCCATTCGTGAGCTCGGTGGCGTTCTTGTTTGGAGGTATATTGCGTCCAGCAAGTGTGTTGAATTAGCAATGAGGGCGTGTTGTACCCCACTGCATCGATTTCAGCAGAACAATGGTTCGATTAGGCTCAACAGGGCATCGTTCTGCACCGGCTCCGGATGCACGATGCTTCCAGGAGTCGTTTACCTATACTAAAATCCCTTCAGTCCCAACCCTCGTCGACCTGCTCCCGATAACAGGGGCGGGGAATTCCTTGAGGGATGGATTGTATTTTACCTAGACCGAAACGATGAGGGTTCAATATATACCACCGAGCAACTGGAGTTCAATCTCAGAAACACCTCTGCTTCGCAATTCGTCCCAGCCATAGGAGATCTCCGACGGCGAAGACCTTTTGACAATGTAGCGGGGATGTACTCTCAGCCGTAGCCGACGTCGCTTTCGCTTCGTCTCTGCTGAGCTGGCCTCATTCTGATTGCGTGAAGTCAACAAGCAATCGAACGTATAACCCAACGGTCGAACTGAAAGTTGATGCTTACACTACTCAACTCAAATCATTCCGGTTAAGTGGGTTCCCACGACGGATGACCAGATGCCATCTCGGCACGGATGAGATCCATGCTTCGTTTGGAACTCTCCCGTCGATATATATCTATCACATGAGAATGATTCTATCTGGATTCGATCCAGGAGCCATGAGACGGTGGTGTTGTGCGCATGCACTTAAGAGAAACCATGGACAGGGCTTGCACCACAAGGCAATTCACCTGATAGGCAGCATATTAGTCTGGGGTATCGCCCTAGCATATCTTCGAAAGCTGAAGGAGTTCCTAGGGATTAATATAAAGGATATTTGATGCTGATTATTTGTATCCCTGCATTGTGATTTCGTATGAGTGATGGGCTTGTGCTTTGATACTGACTTGTCTCTTGTTCACGCGAGGAGTTGACCTGGTCTACTTGAAAAGATGAGGTGAGGCAAGTACTAAGACAGGTATTGTCCCAGACATTATCGTATATTGTATTACATTAAGGCCATCTACCAAGTTCCGCAGAGTTAAGTGTGACAATGATCCTCAAAGACAAGACAAGTATAAACGTGTTAAGGTATTCTAGCCACAAATATGTAGTGCTCTTTATGATAGATTGGTTTCTTTTTATTCTTTTTCACATTCTGCTTGCTCTTGTATTGTTGTCATCACTTCATGACATCGCACCAAAAGGTACACCAAGTATAGATAGGTAGAACAGAGATCTCGCAAACTCCCCATTGATGTTTTCTGTGGAATTCGAACCCCTAAACCCCTAACGCCCCTTTTGCGCCCGCCGATTGATCAAGAAAAGGGGTATCGTCAAGGTAAAGAAGACGGGCGAAAGAACAAGAGAGAGTACCTAGCGACTAGGTATGTGCTCTGACTTCTTGTTTCCATCCGCTCTGGTCCCCTTGAGTAGACATCCTTCTTTGTGTTCATTCATGCTTCAGCTCATAATAGGGCCAAGAGGAATGCAATGCGATGGCATTCTAAGTACGTACAAGTATGCTGAGCTGAGTGATAGCAATTTGTATAATGGTCGACAAGTCGTCGCTTGTAAGGACTAAACCGTGATGCTGTTTTTGGGGTAAGAATCACTTTCCTCTATGTAAAAACCGTAAACCATTTTGTATAGGTCTCGTAGGAAATCGAGGTTGTACTGGCTGGGCTGATCCGCCAGCAGCATGTTTACACTCTTAGCCATGTCCATAGCGAAAACCCGCTTTCCGCGAGCCGGCAGAGAGACTGTATTTTGAAAAGAGGAGTCGGATAAGACCAGGTTCTTGTAGTTCTGGAGCAGCGTGGCATGTGATGATAATGAGCCGAATGAACCTGTCGGCAAAGTCTTGACAAATGCTGGTAAGGAGACCGGGGCTCCGTGCCCATTGGTCATATCGCGGGAATAACCCATGATTAACGCAGCCTTCAAGATCAGGACCTTGACTCGCATTATATTGACATTCTCGGCTCCGGCCGCCGTCGTCATTGTGCTAGACGTCCGTTGACTGCTTTGGGAGTAGCCAGACAGATTGGAGGCGCTGCTCGACCATCGCCCTCCCCTATTACTCTCCGTTCCAAGAACTAGAATATGGGGCGCCTGAGGCGACTGACTCTCTGGTGAGATGGGCGTATCTTCAAATTCGGTAACCGGCGTCTCAGGTACCGGCGGCGGCTTTCGGGGCTTATCTAGGGAATCCCGTTTCGTGTTTCGTTTGGAGTGGTTGGACTGCTTACTTGTCCGACCGTCTATGTCTGCATCACGTGTGTGCGAGAAAAACGTAGGTTGACTAGGTCGTGGCGTACCTCGGTCTGGGCGAATCTGCGTCCATCCTTCGCGGAAAATATCACAGAGTTCCCAACATGCCTGAACCGCCGAGCCCAGCAACTCTTCATCCGGCGCTTTACCGTCTCGCTTGTTTTGGCGGAGACTGAAGAGCATTTCGGCAAGAGACCAACAGGCACGGAGGAGGGAATTTGTCTCTTCGGTTAGTTGTCCACGCTGCTTCATTAGTCGGTGACAGAGAGTGATATAAAAGTCGAGGGTTCGCTCCCGGAACGCGTCCGGTAGATTGCGATTATCCTGCGCACTGTATAAACTAGTGACTCGAAATCAGCCTTGGTACAGGTTCGGGTCGATCGAGAGTGACGACTCACTGGTTGTTCAACTCGAAACTCACGCGGAGCACGGAATCGGATGATTCGTCTTGGCGCGTTCGCACATCGAAGAGGGCCTGGCAGAAATCCCGGCAGAGATCTAGATTCATCCTTACATTATAAGACTCATCGGCCTCATCTCTGCTGTCGTAAAGTCTCTGGCAGAGTTTCCAGCAGCACTTCCATGCCTTTTCACGTCCGTCGGGGACTCCAGATGTGCTAAAGACTTTTTCTCGGTGATGGGTGCTTAAGCTCGCCAGCGTGTTGCATAACGTCCAGCACTCCTGTAGAGCCGTCTGTAGAGATCGAATTTCCGTATCTTCAAGTGCGTCGCTCCGGGCTGAGCTTAGATAGCCTTGGTCGCCGTAGCTGTCCATGTCTGGCTCGACGTCCGTTTCAGGTTCTCTGCTCTCGGGAATCACTACTCATGTTAGTTGTGTGCCAACGATTGGTATTCGTATACCTACGCTCAAGACTACTCGCACTGCTCGATCGAATTTTCTGGGATTCGCTCATGATTTCCCCGAGATTCTGGGCTCTGGGCGTCACGCTGTCGTTACTGAATCGAACCGGTTTGATGTCTGTCGACAACGGCGGTGGCGCTGGCAGCCCCATTGATGTATTCTACATGGGCAGTTAGCCTAGGTCCAAGAGGGTGCAAAGTTCTTATTACCTTTGAAACCCCATCATTGAACGATGCGGTGGCATTTTCACCGAACTTGGGTGATTGCCTTGGTGATTGTCTCTGGGAGCGCTCTGATCGTTTTGAAGAGGTATCGGAATCGGCCTGTGCTGATGAGTATGCGTATAGCAAACTACGTAGGGGATATTCTACTGACCCAACTTTGAAAGTTCTCGGGAGCATGAATAACTGAGATAGCTTCTTCACTTGATGACTGGCGAACATGGTCAGGTAAATCGGTGCGCAGCTTGGATATTAGCTGTCAAAATCAGTCAGCCACTGCCGGGATTGCGATTACGACTCCGGTTAGCACCGACCTGAGGTTGAGGCTCTCGATTGACAGCATGGGCTTCATCTGATGCTTCGTCTTCAATCTCCGTCACTGCCGTTCCGACGGATGTGACTGGCGACGGGCCGACTATATCGCTAGGGCTCATGAGCTGATAGGGAGCGGGTGATGCCCGCGTGACGGCAAGGGAAGACTGGCGCGAGCCAGAATCCATGGGTCCCGAAGACCTGGGCAAGTCAGTCATTGAGTGCAGCCAGTTATTGGGCCACTAGGCACGTACATCGGGCGATAGGCAACCTGAACGGGCGAATCTGGTGAAGAGATGGACATGTCCGGGTGGGATTTAAAGCTCGGGATTATGCGGCCCGTAGAGGTCCTTAGGGGCGCCTCGAGAGCCATGGCCTAAATCGAGCTCGCGTCGCGACCGCAAGACAAGTGGGACTAGGAACATGTACGAGTAATTTGTTTGTCGACGGGGCTCGAACGCGCGCAGAGTCGATCGCGTCTCTACTGTGTAAGCGCCACGGACAAGTTTCCGCTTCCCTACACCGCGCGCTTAGTGAACGGTAAGCGACACGGCAATAAAAACGGGCAAGCCGGACTGGTCTGTGTGTCGTGAATAAATTCTCGTGTTAGGCAGACAGCCAGCCAGCTGAGGAACTGGCCTGGGCAGCTCGGATTGCCGCGGGAGGTGGCGAGAGCGTCGTACAGGCCAGAAGCGCCAGGCCCAGTCAGGCAAATCAGCTTCCGTGCTGCCAGAGATGGGCCGTCCCGAAGCTATGGAGATGGCTCTGAGGCCAAGGCGACCGGGCAATGATCTACCCGTGTATATATAAGGCAAGGGATCGTAGAGCAGCGTGCCTATCCGCACGGGCTAGAGAAGCGCGGGCGAACAAGAAGATGCAGCGTGAAAAGTTTATGCACGAAGGGAAGCCAGAACGTGGGCCAGGCGCAGGACCAGCAAGACGCCAGGCAGAGAAATGTACTTCGGAGCGAGAGTGGCTGTTCACTGAGCAGTGATCTAGTACTTATACAGAGAGAGGGTAGAATAGTAGAGTAGAGGAGGAGGAGGAGAGAGAGAGAGGTGGAGGTAGAGCAGATCGAGGAGGCAAGAGTAGGTAAAGTAGGTACGTATGTATGGATGGATGGGGAGACGAGTGGAGGCAGAGGAGGATCCAAGAGGTACAAGTATGTAACCGGGTAGGCGAGGTTGGAATGGTACGAAGTAGTTAGCGAGATATTAAGAGAGCTAGCGAGCTAGGTAGAGACAGAGAAAGACAAGAGACGAGAAAAGAGAGAAGAGAGAGAGAGAGAGAGCGACTGTTTTGCGCTCTGCGCGGCTCGACTTGCGACGGAGTCAAAAGCTAATTAGCTTCACCGTCAAGGTTGTACCAGCTTGTACCGCGCCTAACCCGAATCGGCGATGGCACTGAAACTTCCAAGCAGGCCTGGAATCCTTCACGACTGCAGCGCCTGCTTTGGGGATAACGCCCGCAAAATAGCAGGCTCTTGCACCAGACTAAGCAGCGTCTGCGGTACCGAGTCGTAATGGATATGTACCTCGTTGCGGAGCATATAAGTGCGGAAGACTACGGAGTGGTGGCAGAAGAAAAGAAGAGTCGAGAAGAGGGGATGCCGGAGTGGGAGATGGGAGATGCGGGATATGTACTCGTACGTGGGAGACGTGGGAGGAGAGAAGAATATGTACTAGCGTGGGGTCACCGGCAGAGTGAGAAGAGAGAGAGAGAATACTAGCGAGAGAGCGAGATGCAAGAAGCGCACGATGAGGACAAGAGGACAAGCCCGGAGGATGTAACTCGTGTGGATGCCCGGAGTCCGTGCGGTAATATCGCAATGACGAGCCCTAAGGTTGCCAGCATCGCCGTCAAACAGACGGTTTTTTGAGTTCTGTTGAATTGAAACGTTGGTTTAGAACGTTGATTTGTGGATATAGAAGAGGGTCGGCCCTTGTTTTTACTTTTTGAATAGAAGTCGTCGCTTCTCTGCAATTCAAGTAGGTACTCAGATACGTCATGAGAGGTAAGTACAAGGCAAGGTCTACGAATACAAATAGTCCAGATCGGTGTTGCGCACCCGCCACGATTCGACGATTCAACTACGATAGGTGAAGGCAGGCAGCGATCGGGGTTACACGGAGGCTCTGTCCTGTGCCCTCGACGGCACGAGCAATGAAGAGCAGACAGGAGCATCTGCCTCACCTGCCCGACTCAGGGTGTTACTGCGTTCACAATTTCATATTTTCATTTTCCGTGAAGCAGGCACTCGCATGCGTATCCGTATCGTACGGATACCTCCTCCCTACTTCGTGGTGTTATCCGTATGTGCGCAGATACGTAAAGTACAAATACAGTAGGCACCGGTAGTGTCGTCTAGGGAGGGAGGGGACGGCACGCAAGCGGGGCCTCAGCGCTTACACAGCCTATACAATACACGTGTACAGCACGGTGGATCACTCCAACGGACGAGTCAGAGCAGGGCGTTTAGAGGTCCCAGCAATCGATGCAAGGTGCCTCCTGCCTTACGTTTTCTTATAGGTACCTACAGGGCATGTACATCACCTGCGGTGTGCTTGGCAGACAGAGTGGACGTCATGGCGAACGGGTACGTGAGGAGCAGGTCGCGCCGTCTTCTATAATCCGTAAGTGCGCTCATACTGTACTTGAGATCTCCTCACACTGTACCCCGACGAGACACTTTTGAAATTCTTTCCATCTGCTAAATAACCGACCGGTAACTCTTTAGTATTTCTCTCATGCGCTAGACGAAAAAAAATCCAAAAATATCTTCAAAATCTGGCGGTAGATAATCAACCCGTAGTGTGAGGGCCGGACTTCGATGGCTAGCTACCGGGTAGGGCCCCTAAGCACTTATCGGTCCTCCATCTCAGTCCCCACCACAACCAACCCTCGTCTTCTGCAGAGAATCGATGGGATAACTGCATCCGGTTAATACTTGCAAGTGCTCGCTTACCTGTTGGTAAGAACTTATTCCGTGCTTCAGAGCCACGTACGTACGAGTAGGTACTCATACGTCTAGATGTTCGGCGCTATTGCCTGAATCACGGCCGGAATGCGACTTCGATCAGTCATACAGAATACGCGCCAGCTGGTCACGCACTCGCTGTCAGGTGCGCACCAGTGCCAGGTCTGTCCCGACTCTCTGGTCCCTGGGCCTCATCGGGACTAGGTCGATGGCTTAGTTGGGTGCCCCGTGGGACTAGGGTCACGTTCACGTCACCCGGTGGGGCCTGGAAGCCGTCCCCCGAACCGAACGAAACCCCAGCTCGGCGCTTTCAGGACCTCCCTTTCGTCTCCTGCTGGGTACCACCGCAATCTCAACCATGTCAAGTACGAAGCACGGTACAAACCGCGCATCATGCCCGTGCTAAGCCCTCCCGAGATCTGTCACCGCAGAATACTCCGAGTCGTCGTACGTTTAATACTCGCAGCCTCAATCATTGTCTTTCAATGCGGTCGCCGCCCATCCACGCTAGACCATGCATTCGAGCAGGCTGGGGGATCGCACTATTATCAGCCCGTGTCACCGAGGTGACCCTCCATCAAGCCTTCAACGCCCAGCCTGATCCATCCGGTAATTAATATCCAGTCACACTTGACATTGGCAGCTTTACCTCATGGGGGATTTGCTTCCGAAACCGACTGAATACTGACTTCACGTTTCTCCTCTCCAAATATGGAACCTCACGTTGTCGAAAGCCTATGCGGATGGGTATCCCTGCTACGGGATCTACATCCCTCGATCAACAGCTCAGCCATTCCCATCTATCAGCTGAATCACCCGTGCGGGATGGGCGCCAGCGGCGTCTGACCTTTTGATAGTCCCAGGATTGTGTCTCCATCTGGGGTCTCATTGGGAAAAGAGACATCAGCTAGTTGCCGTGTTCCCGCTGCTTTGACCACTTGTAAGCCCATCCATCTGGCCGGTACGCTAGGAATTCCCGGTTTCTCGACTCAGCCAGTGACATCATGGAACACGTCTCAGCTCTGATATGAGCAGACTGCCTCAGCCTGCAGGATCGTGTATCGTACTGCGTACGTGATGGATAGGGAACGTGGCATCCTAGATCGTGATACGGATACACTCATTCACCTGTAGGTATGATGTAGTAAGCCGCGTGGGAAGGCTAGAAATGTAATACATAGAAGTTGGATAATTACACGACGTACAAAGTCAACCTGAGGTAATCTACAGTAATCGATGCCTTCACGATTTGTCTCACGTGGGGGCGGATATCTCGATGGCTTTTCGGCAATCCTGGAAACGATACCATCAATACCCACGGCTGGGTAGATTCGACCTTAAGGGAGGCATGACCCTTTCCGATACCTCCCATTGTACATAAAATAATGGTAATATCCAAGCCATTAAGGTATCATCGTGAGACTGATTCTACATGTGCAAGTAGATCGTCAATGTCACGGTGGTGAGCGACGCCATAGCATGTAGGCTGCATGCATGTACGGAGTACTGTTCACCCCTTCATCTGGGACCGGAGGAGTAAAAGTACGTGACGTCGCTGCTGATCAGGGACTTTCCTGTCTAATACACTTACTTACGGCTTATTCCGCCCGTGATACTGGCTGGACACAAGATATCTTCCCAGGTGCGCCACCTCAAGCCAGGAGGGCAAAGAGGGAGTGGGATTTTCTCAACATCTCACAGATTTTCATAACTAGCGATTGCTGAATGGACTAGATTACGAGGAGTGTTCCCGAGACGATCCATGGGACACTGCAGATCATATTGGGAGATTATAAGAGATTATAAGGTGACTGCGCGCAAACCATGTCCCATAGAAAGGAGATCTTGTAATATCAACAATGACAAATTCTTAGTCCCGAGATTCTTCTTCCGCAGCAAAGGGCTTCATTTGAAGAGCATGCATATATCCCCACTCAGTTGTAACAATAGATATATCTGATGATTTACTATCTAATAGATGAGTACTGTAGAGCCTGCCGCCTGGTCATACTACCCAGTCCGAACGGAATTCTTCGTATCTACAGCAGATACGACGAGATGTTGCTGTTGATCATGTACAGTCCTAACCAGGCAAGCCAATGGGAAGTCTTTTTCCCCCTGTATCCCGTATCACGTCCGTTCTCGATCGATTTCGATCTGGATTGGCGCGCTATGCCTGGGCCACATGCATGATCCTCTAAGTACCAACTCATGGATGTTCTGACGTGCAGCAGGTACGGGACACGCCCGAAAAGGGTTGTCACCATGCCATACTCCGCATGATGGACCCTGACTGAAGTGAAGCAGAACCGACATCTAGCCTCTGGTGCTCACTTCAGTGCATCTGCTCGTGTTGGGCCCTGGGAACAGACGTCGGGCGGTGAAAAGGGGGCTATGTATGATTCGTGCGTCGATGACATTCAAATCCAGCAAGAAGAGTTGCGAATCTTCGACCCACTCGTAGGGAGACTACGGAAGATTTCGCGACGGGAATTCGTAGCTAGGTAGCCACAACCGGTTAAGACTCGAACCGGAGGGCCTTGTTGCGAGAACCTGCAAAATCGTGGCAACCCTGCCCTATATCAGAGGACCTCTATAGGACGGTGTGCTGCGGGATGGCTCGAAGCAGGTAGGTACCCTATTTGATATTTCACCTAGGGATGAATCCCTCGTTTCAGTTCGTTAGAGCAGCAACACGCGGGCATCGTTTTCCTGTGGTATCTTGAATCCTCAAGGCGCAGGAATCCTGTGAGGCCGTGTCCGTGCCTCATCATAGAGAATGCATACTTTGGGAGTGGTAAGTGACTTACGAACCCAATGCCTCGACTGATCGTAGCCGTGATCGTAGCCGTGATCGTTCCTCTGAGTGAATCGCAAAACCAACAGTTGACTATCCACCTGTGATTCGTGATTGTTAAGCTGCCTAGTAGTTCGTAGGGTTACTGGGCGCGAGGTGGGTTAATATGGAGTATGCGGCAATTTATTTTTTTTTCTTTTTCGCTGTCCAACTGATGGCCGTTTTTCCACTTGGCTTCGATCCTACATGAATCACACACCAGTGATCGAGTCCACCCGTTCTAATGAGTCTCAAATGGTGTGAGAAAAAGAAAAATAAATCTGCATGTAAGGGTGGTTAGTCATTCCTTAATTAACCCTGAATCTACGACGACCCATCCCTGAGGTTGCTCGCCCGGTGTCCTCTCAAGGCTGAGGATTGGCATTAACTTAGACAAGTAGTCATAAGATTCCAGAAATGTCCATTATTCAAGTCAACTTAGAGAGTTTTGACTGCCCAATACCTGGACATGAGCAGTCATGCCCACATGGATGATGGATGTGCTAGTAATGAACCACAACAGTTGATCACCCGGTTCCATGTTGGCGTGAGTCCGGGTAAATGGCTGACATACCGAGCCCTTGCGTACCACTCATAATAGGAGACTGGGCCACCCAACGCCTGCACGGATTCAGGGCCATCTGCAGTTGTACGGCGAGGACCTAAGAAATAGGCATAGAGATTGAAGGGATGCCAGCGGCTCGCAGTCTAAATGGAGACCGGTGGATTAGAGGAGTGGTAGGTGGATTCATTAGGTATGATAATCCGTAGGATGATACAACATGGACTGCGAGAGTCAGCAAAGCAAAGTCAAGGGGTAATGGAATACAAACCAGACCTTGGAATACCTAGAAGACTTCACCAGGTTCTTGCCTGTATGCTCGGTGTTCGGTGTTAGGCCTGTTGCCTAGGGAGTTACGCACAAAGAGCCATGGACCGCATCATATCCTCCCATGCAGGGCACCTTCTCCGCGAGCTTAGCCTCGATGTTGATGCAAAGTGGGTATCTGTGTGACTGACTTCAAGACATCATGCATCCCGTGGGGGGCATGAATACGAGATTGTAGAGCAGCGAGGCCAACGTGATACATGAGGCTCGAGTGGGAAGTTCGTAGACCCTTCAGGCTCCCGAGAAGAGCTCAACCGAAGGTATTGAGTCATAATCTCGGGTAGTCGTGATGCGGGGCGCCACCAGGCAGTAAGTAAACACTGAAGATCCAGGTCGACATACACCAATCCTCAACGTTTCGAGATGTAACGTTGCGTAGCAGAAACAATCTCTACGAATTGCTGAGTTACATCGTTAATGTGCCCCCCTTAAAAAGCGAGATGTCGGTTTAGTTGTGCCATGCTGTCAACCCTGCCTCACTGGGCGGACCGCATCACGCGGGTAGAAATCTAGATTCGAGACTGGTACGGTGGTATTCGATAATTCAACCCGCTCTCCCTGCTCGCCGATCGCTCGTGTACACTTGGAGGCAAGAATTCAGGGGGTGTTTTGCCCAAGACATTGAGCATACTGATATGTTTCGACTAGAGACGGAGATACTAATAAGCGTTGATCATGGTATCGAGATTTTGGAAAATTCAGGAGAATAAGTTATGTGAGCACAGCCATTGCACACGAATATTTTCGGAGAATGGCTTACTCAAGATGGACGTCCGGGAGACTTTCTCTGGAGAGAATATGCGAATCGAGCCGGGTGAGCGTCTTGACCGCTGAGCACAATATGCGGAACATCGAGCCTGAGAAATTGACCTGTACATTCACAAGTCACTCTGGAGCGATAGGACCAACGACTGATAAACAAAAGGATGGCGTCTATTTGACTTAATTGAGCCGTGCTTGTCTTTGTCTGCCTAACGCTATTCCTTACACTCGAGTGAAGAGTGTCAGCCGCACTGCTCGAAGCAAAGGGCAACCTCCTCTCGTGTGTGATTCATACTCCATATATTTCTTGGAGGATCGAACGGAGTAGAGCGGCGGACAAGATATCGATGTCGATTTCAGTCTTGATTCGTGGCCAAGACGGATGGATTTTCGGGGACGCGTGGACGATTCACAGGGCCAACATGCAGTTGTCGTCTCCGTTGCCCTTTGTAAACACTCGAAATAGCAGGAGTTCTGAAGACTCCAGGGAACCCAACGCCAATAGTAAACCCGCCCACCGAACGCCATTTAATGCACTGTTTTAGTTCTGATACGTCCTCTCAACCATTATACAAGCCGAGACAGACTGCTCTCCCATTGGGACCTTCTAGTCATCCTTTCCAAGCTGCAGCTTCTTCTCGTTTCGTCCGTCCGGTGTGTATCTGACATGTCCGTTAGCATCTTGTCCTGTCCTGCCGATCGTTTTCCCAGGGAACCACTGGGGGAAGGCTCACTTCAGCAGCTTCTCAATGAGATCGACGTGTGTCATGATCATGCGACGGCAGCAATATCTCTTGAGTCCGAGTTGGTCCATGGCGTCACTGCAAACCCGCGCGTAAGTTTCGCATCTTAGTCTCAAGGCGATGAAAGCACAAACCCGTCAGGAATACCCTCGTCGATCAACCGGAGATAGCGCTCCCACAGGTCGCCAACGACCTAGGCCAGGAGGTTAGCATTGTGCACGTCGCGATGGCAGGAGATAGCGAGTCCAACCTTTCCGCAGGAGAAGCACCGGATGGGAATAATCATTGTGCTTGTCGGTTTTTAGAAGAGGAACGTGTATGGGATATGTTTGCGATCGTGTATTCGTAGCGATGCTGGGCCTTTGTTGTTGTTAATCGAACGTTGCTAAGGTTGAGTCTGAAGATGGCAAGTGTCTACGAGGACAGAAGACGTACGCGATGGAAAACGGCAGTCTTTGAACGCAGCTTTTCCGACGGGACCAAGATTTCAGAGCCCCACTTTTGTGTTGGAGGGTACCGGTACACCACGCTGCGTACCACCAGCGCCTGCGGTAGGTACCCTGAGCAGCCAGTGGGCGCACTACAGTACCTGAGCACGCCCCGCCCAGCGGAGGCAAGACCGCCTGCCGCACGTACTCGGTACCTGGCGCTTCTACGGAATACAGTGTCATAGACACAGTACCGTCCCATTTACGTAGGAGCATGCGACACCAAGATTCTTATCGGGCTCTTATCGCGCCTGCTCCGCAAAAGAAAAACGCTGAGAGGCTTCTCGCCGCGTTCCGACCGTGCAAGGCCGTGAACTTTTTAATCTGCAACGCCGATACTCTGAAGGAGCTCAAGATCCGGTTCTCCTGCAGTTGCGACACCGACACCCCCGATCTCAACATGGCACCCGATGCGGCGTTGGAGGTTAGTAACCATGACTTTTCATTCTACATGAGAATTAATTGATATATATATGCATATCGTGAATCTTTGCTGACTTATATCCCATCCAGTCTGTCGCGAAGAAGCGCAAGAGAGCAGACGATGAAGGCACCCGAAAGCGGCGGAAGCAAGACGTTGCCGAGGTGAAGTCTGCCCAATCTACGCCTGCGAAGTCGAAGCCGACGCCTGTGAAGGCGACTCCTGCGAAGACGACCTCGGTGAAGCCGACTCCTAAGAAGTCAACACCTACCAAGCCAGCGCCTGCCAAGTCGACACCTGCCAAACCCAAGACTTTCGAGTTGGCTCTGCTGCCACAGAAACCTAAACACGATGACCAAACCGACGTTCAAGAGAAGCGCAAGCGTCAAGTAAAGAGTCAGAAGGCGGGAGTCGACCAAGCCAGCACTGGCAAATGGAAGGTTTCCAAGCCCATTGGAGGCAGAATACTCAACTTGGACCCCATCTTGACCGACGATGAGAAGTGAGTCTCTCTGGTCTCTAGCTCAGTTGATTGACAAACCAGCCGGAAATGTGCTGACATTTACGTAGACACTTGATCCTTGCATACAACACTTCGCTCCAGGTGTATTCCACAGCCGAATCGCTCCTATTGCGCAAAATACAACTGTCCTTTGAATGGGTCAGCGGTCGACGGGACCAGATCGCGGCTGTTTGCCGTTCAGGGGTATCTCCTAATCTGCTCTGGGTAGCTTCATACGGCGGCTCCATATGGCTAATTGACTGGACAACGGGTGCTGGAACTGAAGCGCATATCAACGTGCCTTGCGACCGCTTACACGACATGTTCGTCGATTCTGTCACGGTCGGTAAGAGTCCTCGAGACATCGTATACGTTTCGGCGAAAAAGGAGCAAGCTTGGACAGTAACTGCGTATGACATTCGGGATCGCAAAGTACAGGCATCCAAGACTATCTTCTCTCACACCGCGCCAATCGAGAATCTGAGAGTTGGCGAGAGCGGGCACGTTTTCGCTGCTTACGCCGGACAAGATGTTATTGTTGGCGTGCGAAAACAAGACACCACCGCCACCTTGGAAAAGCTCGACTATGAAGTCATCAGCTTCGATGCGGGCGATGATATTACCTGCCTGGATGTCCAGATCACCGCCCGTGTCCATCTCAACCGCAAGTCTCAACGCGAAACCAGCAATGTTCCCCTTGTGAATGTGGCGGTCGGTTGCGCCCGCGGCCCTGTATTGGTTTACAGCGATCTTATCCCTCAAATTCGTCTGTTGGACGTTCCCGATTCGCGACACCACGCTTATGGCCTGCATCCTCGCAAATACCACTGGCACCGCAAGGCTGTTCATGCAGTGAAGTGGTCTCGTGATGGCAACTACATTCTCTCGGGTGGATCCGAATCAACCTTGGTTCTCTGGCAATTAGACACCTCGAAGTTTGGCTTCCTGCCTCATTTGTCGGCATCAATCGAAAACATCGTGGTTTCGAAGCAGGGTTCTGCTTATGCTCTTCAGCTGGACGACAACTCGGCCATTGTGCTTTCGACTGCTGAAATGAAGCCTATTACATATATCACTGGCATCCAGGCTATGCTGACCCCTCAACCCCTGTCTAAGGACGACAAAGTCAAGCGAGTTGGGCAGTACCACACGGATCGACTAACGAGCATACCGGCTGCCATGTCGCCTTCTAACCCCGCGCAGATGATGCTTTGCGTTGGTAGTGGACAGCATCTTAGTTACTCTGGAAGCGGCCCGTCGATGCCACTAATGCAAGCTGTAGATCTGACTACCATGCAGAGTGTCTCCAGACAAGCCCTGACACGGACCAACCCCACGGACGTGAATATCACATCTAAAGGATACCCCATCACCGAGCCGCGAGTTACTGACATGAAGTACTCGCATGACGGTCGCTGGTTTGCCACGATTGATGAGTGGCAGCCGCCTTCGCGAGATCTCAGCTGTCTAGATGGTTCGGCCTTGGAAAGGAGAGAGTCCTACCTCAAATTCTGGTCGGTTTCCGCTGAAAACCAGGGTCTGGAGTTGATTACTCGCATCAATGCGCCTCACCATTCTGACAAGACTGAATCGGTGTTCGACTTAGCCGCTGACCCTAAGTCAGATCGTTTCGCAACTATCGGTGGGGATGGAATAGCTCGTTTGTGGCAGCCAGCCGTAAGACAAAGAGACGGAGTACAGATCAAGAGCAAGAAGGGACGTACGTTGCACAGCTGGAACTGCTCGCAGGCTATCTCTCTTTATGGAAATGAGACCTCGGTTGACACAGATGGGTCCCTATCCGATCCATCTTTCCAGGGTTCTGGTGCAGTGGCATTCTCTGAGGATGGCTCTGTCCTTGTATGCGCTGCCGTCCACGAGCACGGATCAATCATCCAGGTCGTGGACACAGAGAGTGGAAAGATTCGAAACACACTGAACGGGCTCATCAAGGGAAGCGTACAGGGTATCTCAATCCTTTCGACAAATCTCATCGTGCTATCGGATGCACTCATGGTGTACGATTTAGTTCTCGACGAATTGCGATATGGTGTGCAGTTGAGAAAGGCAAAGAGTGCCAACCCTGACGACGAGCATGGACCTGGTTCGGCGCTCATGACGCATCTAGCAGTCGATACGCAATCGGGCTGCTTCGCAGTGGCTGTTTCTAGAGCCAAGAAGGGATCATACAAGGTGCGCTCTGAACTGGCCGTCTTCAACTCTGAAGGACACGAACCCGAGCTCGTACAACACTTCCCCAACACCATCACCTCCCTAGTATCCTCTCCTGCATCGAGCGGTTTCGTGGTCCTGGATTCCGCAGCACAGCTCTGGTCTGTCGCCGAAAGCATGGACACGAATGCCGTCTCCTTCTCCCTGCCCCTGGCCGATCTCCAGCTGGACTCGGAACCCACAGGAACCGCGCAGGAAGCAAATGCTGTATCATTGTCGCTCCTCGCAGACGATGACGACCAAGCCAGCGAGGACGGCATGGATGTCGACATGGCCGACGCGACCGATGATGCGATGTACCCCGTCGTCGTTGCGCCGCAAAAGCTCGCCGAGCTCTTCGACAAGGCACCATCCTTCGCTATGCCCCCTATCGAGGACATGTTCTATCAAGTTACCAAGCTATTCTTTACCAAGACTACCGCAACCGCGTCTTGAAATCTCTCAATAGGGGATAGATAGCAGCAGGTGCGAAACGCATCGTACCTCTGCATCGAGGAGATTTCATTCAAGACTGGCGTACTTACCAGAACGCCTTAGTACGCTGCTTCGCGGTAAAGCTTGATAACGACATTAATAGAAGAATACGTCCGATGAGGCCGAGAAGCTACAATGGCAGTCAGGATGTGTCTTGAGCTAATAGCGTTGGTCGTAGGCCGAGATGCGTCCTGGGGTCTCAAAGCCGCGCTGAAGAACATCAGACCGTTCACAGAAAAGCGTGATTACAGCAACAGAGCAGGCAGGGAGTACGGGACCTCTTTTTTAAGAAAAAAAAAGTTTCTGCTCAGGGGCACGAGTGTGCGCATCTGAGAAAAGACGATACCCCGTGAAAATACCGGGAGGCCGCCTCTTTTCCCCGTCCAAATGATGGGGAAATACTTATTCAAGTGTACTTTAGAGCATTTGCCTTGTTCATAGCCGCAAATTGAGGAATTCATTATATTTGGAGCGACTCTTTATTTCATATACATCGTGATGCATCAACCGATATCCATGTGCGTCTACACAGTGCATACCCATATCCACGACTATACGGTCTATTTATATCAGCTCTACGAATACCTAGATCCTTACTCGTAACCCGCCCGCGTCCGGAATCGGCCTACGTCCGGCGCTCTTCGATTCGAGAGAACTTCACGTTTGACAGCCCAGCTACGTTCATGCACAACCCACCAGATAATATGTATCATACCTAGCAGTACCTATGCGAACAGAGATTAGACAGGCGGGCAGTCTAACATCTAGATCCCGGTACCGGTAGCCAATAACAATGCCGATGCTACCCCCCATCTAAACTTCTTGGCCGCGACGCGAGCCCGGGAACGGTTTCTGGTTGACCCCAGCACACCACTTTTGTCATCGAGCACGCCATAAGTGGGTCATTTGATCAATGCCTTTTCACCACGGCCCTGCGTATTCCGTAGGTTAGGTGGGGGTTTGGAGGTGGATTATATATTGTTTGGATGATGAGTTGGTTTGCGCTTTGGGCAGAATTGAAGAAGTTGATTGTTGGTTGAGATTCATACTCACGTTCGTACGCACTCTCATCCGGACATCAAGGTGCGCAGTATCACTCCTCAAGCGGTTTATGAGGGAGCGACGATACACTCCGCCACAAGACCTCATCGCGAGACCGCCCTGGAGTCCAACTGAGTTCCCTGCATACAATCAGCTTTCGGGTTGAGCTCAGTCGAAGAGATATCGCAACGATGTCATTCACATCAGTCCCGATCCTCGACCTAGCGCTATCGCGCGATGCGGCCACCAAGCCGCAGTTCTTGGAAGACCTGCGACGCGCGTTGATGGAAGTGGGCTTCTTATACATCAAGAACATCGGGATCCCCAACGACTTATGGCAGGAAGTCATCCGTGAAGGGCGAGGTTTCTTCGATATCCCGCAAGAAGAGAAGTAAGAAACCACTCATGATGGCCTGTGCTCAACGCTCCTTTTCAGCACAGAAGTCTTATCAATGAACTCGTCAATTAAGAGGGTGGTATGAGTTAACATGGATTAATGACCAGGTTGAAGATCGAGATGAAGAATGCGCCCTCATTCTTAGGGTACTCGCAGCTCGCGGCTGAAATCACTGCGGGCGCGGTCGATCACCGGGAGCAAATCGATCTGTCAACGGAGCATCCGGTCCCGGGCCCCGATGCGCCCCGGTGGGACCACCTTTTAGCCCCGAATCAGTGGCCCTCGGCCTCTGTGTTACCCGAGTTCCGGCGAGTTTACACGGACTACATGTCCCGAATGGGAGAGATCTCAATCCAGTTCACCTCCCTCATCGCCGAAGCCATAGGCTTACCAGCCGACGCGTTCGACCGTTATTTTGACGAGGACCAGCAGCACAAGCTCAAGATTGTGAAGTACCCGGATCTCGCGGAGCTTGGACTGGCCAGTGATGTCCAGGCTCAGGGTGTCGGACCGCATAAAGATAGCATGCTTACGAGCTATCTGCTGCAGGCAAGCAACCATAAGTGCTTGCAGGTCCAGAATATGAAGGGAGAGTGGATCGATTGCCCGCCAATCGATGGTACGCTCGTTGTCGCTATCGGCCAAGGTATGGAGGCGTTGACACAGGGTGTATGCTGTTCAACGACCCATCGCGTATTATCCCCTCCTGCAGGCGCAGGTGCGCGCTTCTCGATTCCTTTCTTTCAAGGTGTGCGTTGGAGTGCAACTTTTGAAGAACTCGAGACGATCGGTGTGGGGAAAGTACCAGATGCTATCAGGGAGCAGAGACGCAAGATTATGGAGGCGAATGGCGGTCGACTAGATGATGTCGAGTTTACGTTTCGGAGCGGCGGTGTAGCGAAAACACTAGGCGAGGCCACGTTGAGAAATCGCGTAAAATCCCATCCAGACGTTGGCGAAAAGTGGTTCCCTGACATCCTCTTAAGTATCCGTGAACAGCAAGCCAGGGAGGCAAAGGAGAAGGCCCAGACAGCGAAACAAGCTAGTGTTCAGAGTGAGAAAGCAAACGTCAGCAGACAAACTGTCGAAGCACATTGAGAGCAAGGCAGTTGAAACATTTCCCTCACAGAAGAGGGAAACAGAACGAGTGCTTAAAACACTTTTGGTTTGTCGTGTATCAATAAGTTAAAGCCAGAATCGATTCCCAATACGCCTCAAAGAGCCCCGTGCTGAACACCTGGAAATGCGCCTTCGCCTTAAAATAATCCCTCAATTTAGCGCATTCACACCCGTCCCCGTCGTGAGGCAGTTTAAGCCTGGTAGCCAGGGAAGCAGTCGGCTAGCGTCTTGCTGTGCTTGTTGGTGGCGTGCTCGGTGAGCCTAGAAATATACTGGTGAGCATAGGCTCTTTCACGGATCCAGGCGGGGTCGCCGTATGTATTTGGGGTTGCATCTCGGAGCGGGTGTAAGGGAGAACGTACTGAGGGGCACGGGTGGTCTTGAGGAAGGTCGACTTGCAGATGGTGCACTGGATGTCCATCGCCTTCGCGTTCTATATATCGAGACTTTAGCGGAGTCCAGCAGAATGTGAGAGGAGTTGAGATGTTGGCTGCTTACGGTCTTGAGCTGCGACTTCGCGACCTTGGTGTCCTTCGCGTTGCGCTCGCGCTTCTGCTGGGCCTTGGCTCCCTGTATAAGAGATGTAAGTGTTAGCGATCAGTTGTCAATGACTTTCCTGAGACTGTCTTCACTTACGTTACCCATCTTGATCAGGATATAAAGAACGAGAGTTAAAACACGAAATGTTCAGATGAAAAACAGGCACGAACTAGGGTCTTAATGCAGGCGCGGTGAGGATCTGCAAGAGAAGAAAAAGAACGATGGAGCCTGAAAGTTACGACATGGTCCGAGAACCCAGAAGACCCCATCGGGGCCCATCGCACAAACTAAGCATTCCGTGCAAGGGACTAATGGGGTTAGTTACATGTATCTCGGCTAGATATCGACAACGGCCTCGCTAAATACATACGCTAAATCGATCGGCCTTATCTTAGCCGTTTCAGACGACCCACGTGGCGGCGACGACTCTCTCGATCCGGCAATCTGAACTGTCAGCCACCGCACTAATCCGGACAAGCCACACGAAACAGTGCGCGTTAGCGACGAACAAGTACTTTTCTGAGACGCTCGCTCGGTGAAGGCGAGCGTGTCGAGATCAGATCCACCAAACCTGTCATCGCGAACCCACTCTCATGCTGCACATGCACATACACATAATTCCTTGTAAATGCATGGTCCTCGACAGGTGCATGACAGGGTTTTGTTTAAGGCATACAATGGACTCAGCGAGTTTCATTCACTCGCAACGCGTCGTCGACTTGACCCAACGTTCTATCAACATTTGTTAGTCATTTTGAGTCAGTCATATTATCTTCTTCTTATTCCTCATAGCATACCTTCATAATCTATATACTGGTGTTTCGAGATCATCTGCATCAAAATGCACGCCGATATTCTTCCCAAGAATATCTCGATAAGCCGGTTCAATGAACTCTTAAGCCGTTATAGCCCGCTAATCAAGAGCATCGCGAATTCATGTGAGTTGGTAAGATGATCGATAATAGGGGCTCATAATAGCTAATGAGCTCTATGATTGATAGCCTCAAGTAAACCTGGCCAACCGTCTCTTCTCGAGCTCGATGAGTTTCGGTATATGAAAGCCACCGAGGCCTGTCGATCTCAGAAGCCAAAGCGTCACATGAACCATGAGGATGTGAAGACCTTGGTAAACTGGAAGCTGTGAGTGCAAACTACTACCTATATACGCTGTCTGAGTGTTCTCAGTGGTCCTCTAGCTTCTTCACATGCTCCTAGATCATGAGATCATGAATCATATGGGACCGACCCTAACAATGTTTCAGACGCCATGGCAAGTTCCGGCCGACCCTAATGAATCTCGTCTCATCAAACGATGCACAAGTAGTCGAGAAGACCATCCGCGAGGCCATGACAAAGTACTGGGCAGACAAGGATGTCAAGAAAGCCACCGACGCCATCGCCAAACTAAAAGGGATAGGTCCTGCCACAGCATCGCTTCTGCTCTCCGTCCATGACCCTGAACGAGTCATATTCTTTTCAGACGAGGCCTTCTGGTGGCTCTGTTGCAACGGCCAGAAGTCAGGTATCAAGTACAATGCGAAAGAGTATCAGCAGCTGAACACCGCCGCTGACGAGCTGGCAAAGAGACTCGAGGTCGGGGCCACGGATATCGAGAAGGTGGCCTATGTCGCTATGAAGGACAGCAGCGTGCCCGAGTCGGCCGATGCTCCTTCTTTGACTCAAGAGCAGAGTAAACCGTCGGAAGCTGATAATGAGCCTGCGGACAACACGGTTCAACGTCGAGCACCGGCCAAAAGAAAGGCAACTAGCTCAGATGCAGACTCGGACAACAGACCACTCCGACGTTCCAGACGGCAGAAGACATCATCGTGAGAATTATTCAGGAGCTTCTGTGCTGCAGTATACACCGCTTCCGAGAAGAGTGGCCTGGACCCCTGGGTTGATTGCCCGGCTTGCCTAGCACATGCTTCCTTCGAGCGCTGATCTTATGCGCGACCTCGGATCCTGCCATCTCTCCAAACCCCCAGAAAACAGGAACGGGAAGGTGACTTTTAAAATTGAAGTTATGATCGATCCATGTTCTCGGCTAGGCAGGTCAATAGCGCCGGTGTCTGTCAAAACCGCGGCAGGGATGGCGTCATCCTTCGCGTGCGTCCGTTCGTGATCTTCTCGACCTGCCTAGGTATCATCCTTACTCGTGCTGCGCTATTTGCAGATCTTGGCAGCTTCCTCGCTAGTATACGGGTTGCCGGTTATGGCATACCTTCATGCCTCCGGTAGCTTCACTATGTATAGTAACAGGTATCTGGGATGGTGAGCAGTGCTATTCTTAAAGCTGATGGCATGATGATGGCAGATTTCTATTATAAAAGGCCATGCCCGTACGTTATGAACTGCCGTCAGAATATTGACAGTTAACTCATCACGAAATATCTCAAAATGACCCGATCTTTGCAACTTACATCTTTGCTGGGCCTGACTAGCTTGTTGGCCTCCAATGCGCCTCTTGCATCGGCGCAACTCCATGAGCGACAAGCTTCCACCATTGACCGATCAACCTTGAATGGAAACCTGTTCGTTGGATATCAGGCATGGTTCCGAAAGCCAGGTCAAGATGACGGCAACTCGCATTGGACGACGTGAGTACATCACGATCACGGCTCTGCAAAGTCAAGCTCGATCTCTAACTCGAATTCAGGGATACACCTGCGCCGGAAGTTGGTCATGGTAAGTTGATGTGCGCATTTCTCTGAATACTGGCGGTTCTAACGGCATTTGTAGTCGGCGTTGATATGATTCCGAACGTGTCTGGATACCCGGCCGATTGTCTTTTCGACACCCCTTTCACACGTGCCGATGGTTCAGCCGTCCAGTTCTTCAGCAACGACTGCGATGGCGTCGTAGACCTGCATGTCAAGATGATGGCGGACTATGGTGTCAGCGGCGCATTCGTGCAACGCTTTTACGGATATATCAATGAGGATAACGGAGGCTGGGTCAACGTAGGGGGTCCCAATGCATATCGCGTAATGCTCTCTGGCTGACTGAAATTTATAGATTCTCAATGCAGTCAAGACAGCTGCAGAGAAGTACGGTCGCGGATTCGTGATCGAATACGACATAACTGGCGCAAACTCGGCCACGTCGAATATCACCGAGACATATCTCAACGACCTCGCAGCGTTGAGCGATATCACCTCGTCGCCAGCTTACATGCATCACGACGGCAAACCCGTCCTCGAGCTTTGGGGTCTCGGCATTAACACAGACGTGACGGTTGACGATGCCATCGCCATCGTGACAGCCCTTAAGGCCGCTGGTTATTACTTGATTCTCGGTGTCCAACAGGCCTGGCACGCGGAGATGGTCCAGAACCAGCCCGGCCAGTATGGATCAGTGTATCGCCTCGCCGATATGATTCAGCCCTGGACCGTTGGTGCCTACGACATCAACGGCTACGAGGACTTCCACAGTGGACGACAGGCCACTGAAGATGCCGGAGCGCTTCAGGAGCTCGGCATCGAGAGCAGCATTGTTGTCTGGCCTGGCGGATCCAACAGCAACTCGGACCCCAACGGACCCTTCGACAACTTCCCTAGATGGAACGGCACGTTTTACCAGATGCAACTGGACGGCGCCGTGTCATTGAAGCCGAGCTTCATCTTCGGTGCCATGTTCGACGAGGTCAACGAGGGAACTGCGATCTTCCCTCTCCTCAGAAACAGCGAGCTGCCTACCAACCAAAGATTCCTGGGCATTGATGATAACATGGCTTCCGATGCGTACATCACAATGGCCGGAAAGGCTTCCCAGCAAATGGCCCAGGCCTGGCAGTGAGGGGATTCTCGGACTTACCGGGAGACACACTGTCTAACTTGGATCCATAGCCACACATTCTATGTATATATTATCCACGTACATAATCTAATGTCATCATGCGGTATGAAGTAGTTAGTTAGGGCTTACCTACCATGAAAGTTGATCCGTTTGATAGCTACCTCGGCATCGTCGTCATTCGAAGACCGTGAAAGTACCGTAAAAGTGTTGAACGTCGGTTGCATCTTGGATAGACCGGGCCGGCCAGACCAGGGTCAATCCTCCCGCCTGCACTATCGGAATCCTATGTCCTGCATCCTAGGCCACCTGCCTGAAGCGCGTTTATGCGGCAGCAAGGCAAATCCCCCATACGAGATCATTCCCTGCCGTGAATCCATATGCTCTACGAAGTAAGCCCGAAATACGGATCAGCAAGAAGCTTCGCCAAAGCCGGATGAATTCTTTCCCTCTGGACGCATTAGCGTATGGAAGTTAGCGCGGAATGCCGTCTTCTCCATAAATATCTTCCATTTCTAGGCCCACACACAGTTTGGGTCTGACGGCTAGGCCCATCGGCAAGGGGCGACGTTGGACCACGTGCACGGCATCGTCAGTCACGTAGGGTAAGGTGATGGGAAAGGCAGGCGAGTTCGCCTATTCCGGGAGTAACAAGTTGACCTTATCTCCTATCCTGAAGATGTAGTATTCCGTTCGAGATCCGTACCCGTACGTTCGAAACAGGTAGGTGGTCGTAGGCGATACGCGAGCATCCGGGCAGGACTCAGATGCCTATTCCGTCCGCGTTTCATCAGGCGTTAACCCGGCCGGCGGCTGCGAGATTCCTACCGAGTCCGAGAGACCCATATGGCAAATGTGGGGTCTGCCGTCATGATAGGTAGGCAGTTGCTGGCTTCTTGCCTCTCATCGTATCATGACGGCTCTGTCGGCCCTCGCTTGCAGGAAGACCAGGTCTCCTCGGTGACCTTCAGGTGGATCGGATGGCATCGTCGAGAACGTACACGTATACCTGATACCTACCTTATCCGTTTGCAACGGTAGTTGCGTGACAGTTCAGTAATCAAAAAGGTGGCGGGAGGTTTAGTGCTGGGAACATCAATCCGTGAGCCACTTGGTGGTTTGGTTCGAAGTTAAGAACGGCATAGACCGTGCAACGAAGGAAGATGGATGATGTTGATGCTGCGTTTGCGGGCCGAAAACGTCTAGCAGACCGAATCGGGCCGGACGATAGAAAATTGCAGTCTTCCTCATCATTGTGCTGCTTGAAAAGACCGGGCAGTCCTCTTGCTCGGCCACCCGTCTAAGTGCATGCCCCATCGACGCTAGTCACTTAAGCAGTTGATTTTATGAGATTCATCGACACTAGTGCAACTAACCTAGATAAATCTCAAGTCCCGAAATACCGGCAGGCGGCCCACAATCTTCCCACTTAGCGTAACGCGCGTGGATAAGAGACGGCCCTTCTTCGCACGGGCGACCGGCAACCCGCACCGTCCGAGATAAAAATAAAAGCACATCGTCGGGTTTGGTAAGCCAATGGCTTGAGCAGAAAACGAGCACACCAAAAGCCCATGCTACTATGATGGGGAAAACCATCCACGGATCACGGCCTGACACCTCAGCCTGCCCATTTTCCCAACGAGGAAAGGTGATCGCCGTCATGCCCTCATAACCCTACAGACACCCCTATTCCGTCCAGGGTTCGTTTGCACGGGATGGACGGAATACGGGAGTGCCTGTGCCTGGGTATAAATCCCCGGTTGGTGCCTTTGCGGGAGCGTGCAGAACGGAAGCTTGGGAAAGCAGCACGATGCAACCCCATGGAGCATCAGGAGCAGCAGGTACTCGGCAGGATAGGCACGACACGTACCGTCTTCACATTCATATGCACCTCAGCTGCGATCTTGGCTCGTCGTCCTTAGCTACCTGCTTCATAGGACTAGTAGATCGCGGTAGGGCTCGACGGCACATACGGCGGCCGGCGAAGGTCGACAGGTCCTACCCACATCACTCGAGCCCCGGGAATCCTCCCCATTGGCTGTGGCCGGGGAAATTCTCCGATAAGATGGGCTGCGGTTCGACGGCCCGCGGAAGCGTTTCAGGAGAAAGCCGTCTCGTTGTGTACGGAATAGGTGCCTCTAGTGTAGTTCTGCCTGCCTACTTTCCACCGTGATAAGAGCGCAGGCAAAATCTTGTCTGCTGTCTGTCCATTGACTCACGGCATCCCATCCGTACGCGCACACTATGTACGGCCAGAAACACCACACGCAAGCCCAGGAGCATTGTACACTGTACGGTCCTTGCGTTCCCCATTGTCGTAGTCAAACTGCATACGAGTAGGCAAAAAAGCAAGACGCTGGTCGACAATTCGGAACATCCTGCCGACGAGCAAGATGTCGACTTATATGGGCTCCTGCCGGTACTTCCATGCGCATTAGTGCTGTACTGTACGGCCGTGTCCTCGCCTATCTCTCCTATCTCGATGTACCCGGCCTGGCCTCACGCCCAAATGAGAAAGATCCATGCTGCGCTGGCTTCAGATGCGTATCTCCTTGTAATCTGAGACATTAAAGTGATCCCACTCTGTATCATCACCGTCCAGCTGGGATTTCCTATAAGAATCAAGGGTTTCTCGCTTTTCGTTATCCACTAACACCGCCTTCATACCCAAGCAAGCATCGAGATAATATCAGATATTTCCAGTTTCGGGCATCATATCTCTCCCCATGAGGCAGGAAAGGCTACCACCCTTTGACAACACCATGTCAATGCTCGACTCCACAGAGCCCATCCCGCTCTCGCCGCGTTTCGCGAAGCTGAAGCGGAATATGATCGCATGCCGCGAGAAAGACGTAGCCGAGTCATTTTACCGTTTGCTCCGGACTCTCCGCACAGAAGTGGACGACATCGCCACCAGAGGGCCCGAAGTGATTCCCACCATCGACTACATCGACATCGACAACCGCGAGAAAGCCTTTGCCTTCAGGCAGGCACTGAGAAAGCGGGGTGTGGCCATCATCAAGCGTGTAGTCCCGGCCACCGTTACGGAGGCCTGGAAGGAGGAGACTCTTGACTACATTGCGGATAATCCGCAGACAAGGGGCCAGCCGTCTGATGATCCTCGACTATTCAACTTGTATTGGAGCCCCAGTCAGATCCGAGCCCGTGCTGACTCCCGTCTCCTCGATGCTCAACGCTTTGCCATGAGTACCTGGCATGCCAGTGACGAGGATGCTCTCGTAAGCGGTGAATACCCCGTGGTGTACGCAGACCGGCTACGCATCCGTACACCCAACGATGCTCCCTACGTTGGAAGTGCACACGTCGACAACGGCAGTGCAGAACGTTGGGAACCAGACGGGTACGGGGCGTCGGGAACATACGGCTCGATTTTCTCAGGGCGCTGGGAAGAATACGACCCCTGGGATAGTACCCCTCGTCTCCAGATCACAACGGATCTATACAACCGCTTCGGCTCCTGCAGCATGTTCCGCATGTTCCAGGGCTTCCTCAGTCTCTCATCCATCCCGTCAGATCACGGTTCTCTGACGGTATGTCCGATGCTGCAATCGAGTACCGCATACCTCCTTCTCCGCCCCTTCTTCACACCACGCCACCAAGACCCAGCAGCCAAAATAATGAGCAACGACATGACCACAGAGATCGACTTCCTGCACCCGAGCAACTGGAACCTCAACGTCTCGCAAACAAGCGTCCTGCACGGCGCCGTACCAGGAAACGTGCAAACCCTGAACAACACGCTCCACCCACATCTCCAATTAGATCGCACCCTGGTAAGACTCCCCGACATCGAGCCCGGCGACTACGTGATCTGGCATCCAGACACCATCCACGCCGTAAACGCCTCCTGGCTCGAGCAAAGGCCCTCCTCCAGTCCGACCTCGAGCTTCAGCCCAAACACATACTCGCCATTCCCTCCTCCATCCACTTCCACCACAACCCCAATGATACCCCCCTACCTCACCCCTCCCAACCGCAAACACACAGTCACAGTCCTCTACATCCCGGCTTGTCCCCTAACCCAAACCAACGCCCTCTACCTCTCCCGCCAACGCCGCGCCTTCATCCTCGGCCTTCCGGCTCCGGACTTCTCCGAGTCCGGGCGCGGATCAACCGGGGAACGGGACTATGCGGGCCGGTCCACAGTGCAGGACGTTGCGGATGCAGGGGGCGGTGAGGGGCTGCGGAGTATGGGGTTAACCCCGTGGGAGGAGCATGAGAAGAGGAACGGGAAAGATAGAAGGTTATTGCGGTTGGCGAATGAGATTCTTTTTCCGGATCGGTTTGATGGGGGGTTGAAGCGGTGAGGGTGTGTCTATGAGAAATCAAGATTATACAATCCCGCGACTAGGTCGGAAGACCCGAGTCGGCATGCTTTCATCTGCAGCTCCGAAAGCCGCAAAAGGAGATCCTGACATACGCTTCGACTCTGCGCGCGGATCACAGGGACGTCAAGTATTTCTCTCCAAGTCGACCCGTTGTCCGCTCGCGGGTATCCGAGTTCAGCTCGACGGCGTATATCGCCGTCCCACACGGCGGACTCATATCCCAGCACAGCCATCGACGATCTAATCGAGTCCAGAACAGAACAGACGGAGAGACTAATCTCTGCGCCGAACAACTAAGTTGTCTTCCCAGTCGATTGCATGGTATGCTACTCATTAAGTAGCCCGTACTGTTGCTGTGGAAGTCCGGGTAGTCGACTTATGGAAAAGCAGAGCGCATGGTATGGGGTTGAGAAGGAGAAAGGATGATTGGTATTGTCATAGCTTACCAGATCTTATGTACGGATTACGAAGTACAAGCGATGTATCTTTAGCTGACTCGACCATCACATGGTCGGCCCTATGTTGGAAGAGACAGGATCGTAGCTTATCACCTAACACGCCTACGAAATTTCAAGAAGAGACGAGGTAGATGTCCGGCTCCATTCTTGCTAGTTGCTATTTTATTCATACCATAGCATGATACAACTACAATATCCCCATAGAGGTTACAGCACACAACTTGACTTGGGTAAACCATTGTCGTGAGGTATTTCCATGACCATGAAACCACCCTCTCATAGGGCCTGGCGTATAATGATCATTCTAGGGGCTTTTACACGCCACGCTCTCTGTTGTCTATCTTCGGATCTCCCATTTGCTCAAGCATTCGATGGCGCAGTAGCACTTGATCAAAGCTATGTTGGCCCGGTTGCCAGATGAACAGCTCACTCATAGGCTTGGCAGTTGTCGAGCAGGGGAACATGTCCTGCCCATGCCGAGCTAAGCAAAGAACTCGCTTATTTGTCTTTACGGCTGCCGGCGGAAACCTGGGTTTCGCCATACTTTTCGCACAAGTTGTTGTACTCGCGAGAAAGACCCTCAGCCTGTTTCTTGAGAGTCTCGATATCGCGGTCGCGCTTCTCAAGCTCCTTCTTAAGGGCGGCAACTTCGTCAGACTTGCCAGCGTCGCTGCTCTTAGTCTTCTTGTCCGCGCCTTGGTACTGCTTGAGCTTCTCCTCGAGGCGCAGCATGTCCAAGATCATGGTGTAGGTGCGGTTGAGGATCAGGGAAAGAAACAGCGTAAAGCCGCACAGGTACATGTTTCGCTGACTGTAGAACTTGCGGGCTTGGACTTCCAGTCGCTCGTGGCCCATCACAGCACTAACGAAAGACCGTGGTTAGCCATGCAAGTAAATCACATCGAAGCAGGCCAAGGTGGTAGTGGGAGGGGTGAAACTTACGCTGTGCCCTTACTCGAGTCTGTTGCGAGCGCCAGTTCTGCTTGGACGCGATATACGCGGTTGACACTGTCGAGGAAAAGGATCAAGATGAAGATGAAGGTGATCTTGAGGCCATATTGAATCTTGGCAATGACAGGGTTCTCGGAGAGGAAGCTAAAAAGACCAACGTCAGCTCACGAAGTTCGAAGCTCGAAGCTCGAAGCTCTGTGGCCCGAGGCACTATATAGGAACGGATGCTTCATGGCTGTGACGTACGTGAACATTCGGCGCTTGAAGGAGAAGGGCATGGGAATGACAAGCAGCATGAAGAGCGACATCTCTGCCACGAGGAGCAGGAAGACCTGGTGGGACAACGTCAGCATCATCATGCATCGAGGCGCGGGGTGTGTCCAGCGAAAGCGAGGAGAAATATAGAAACACATACGAGACTGTAGTAGAGCGTCATGGTTGTATTGATTTGGCTTGACAATAGTAACCAATGCCTGATCGTCTAAACAAAGAATACGAATGGGAGTGTCTCGGATCACAGACGCGAACAACTATCGTGATGTACGAAGTAGGTATTGCGTAGTGTCGTGCGTCGGTTGATAGAGTGGTCAAAGAATTGCCTCTCCCTCAGATGCGCTTTACAGCTGTGCTCAGAAGAAACAAAGCAGTCAAGCCGTGACGGGAGCTGCGAGGGCCTAACTTTGGGTTGGTTCGAGAGAAGGAGGAGAGCTCGTCTGGGAGTGACGACAGTTAAGAATGTTTGAGCTCGTGCACACAAGAGTGAGTGGACAAACTGGCAGGTGGCGGGGCTGGTCGTTACTACCTTGTGCATGTTTTATGCAAATTGGGCTACGTCATTGCTAAGAGGTGAGGCAGCCTTCAGTGGAGGTATGGCGGGCGCCTAGATACTTCCCTACCGCGTACCATCAGTGCTAACCAGCACCTTAAGGTACCTACCAAGGTACCCCTCACTCAAACTGCGCCACGGCTCAGACGCCACTTTAAATACGGATACTTGCATATTGTGTTTAGACAGATCGTGTATTAGGAGGCATAAAAGGGGGAGGGGGAAAGAGGGAATACACTACACAAATTGTAGTCTTTGAACTGGAATCACGGTAATGGGGTCTTTCAATGAAGCAATTCCATATTTCATTATCTAGTTTACACGCATCGTCGGAAGCTCGACCCTCAACGCAGTTCGGAGGGCTTGGTCCTGAACCAGTCCATCCCACCAGACGGACGCCTTCATGTATAGGGGGTTGAAGAAGAGATAAGGGGAACCCGGTGCCATACAGCACCCGTCTCCCGTAGACAATGATATTCAGTGGAGCATGATTGAGTGAAAAAGAAATGTCGAGAATAATTGGCCTCTCAATGAATATATTAGAGAGAACTTCCGATGCTTATCTCCCGGTAGACAACCGCCGGCACAACTACCCGGACAGCCGGTACCGAAGGACACCTTCAGTCGAAGGCGAACAATCCCTTGGTAGGAGGCTATAGTAGATAACAGGAAAAGGTAGTAAATCCTCGCCCAAATAGGCAACAACTGCCATTGACATTGAACTTGCTCCAATCGACTGTATGTAGATGACTTCATCTTCATCGCGTGAGAGCATTGGCGTCAAACCCTAAAGTAGACCTACACCACCGGCAGACTCGAAATCAACCGCCAACAAACTCGACAGAAAGTCTTGGTATGAGATAAATGATATTTTAAGTATTCCGCATGTCGTGATAGAAGTAGGGATAGGGTTGGCGTACCATCTCGATCCGAACGCATAGGTCCGGATAACCACAATAGGAGATCTCCCCCAGCTTCATTTCATGGTTGGCATAACCGTGATCCTAATAATGCACTACCGTCTGTAGCGTACATCACACACCACGCGTACTGGGACTGTAAGCAGTGCGCAAGACGGGATGACATGGCTGTCCCCTGCTTCTTAGTCACTGCGCACTACCAAGTGCCGGCTTGGATCACTCATTGCGTCATGCTTCCAGGATATAAGAGACCCAACCCACAAGGCATCGGCCACCTGGATTTCGAGCAGCTGACATAGTAATGACAACCGTGATGGAATTTGTTGAAGGCATCTGTGAGGCAAACCATCCACGCGAATCTTGGTGCAATGACAGAGCAGGGCAGTATTGAATGTGACCCCTTTTGAGTGTCTCGAGTCTCAGGGCTTTGGTTTCCCTTCCCAGTATCGTGGACAACGTTCATCAAGATGGCGGACCGGCTTCAAGTGCCTCACCCGTAAGTTATCTGTTTGCTCCTCGCTTGGAAGCATCTTTTCTGAAATGAATTCCAGGTATTTGTCGGGAAACTTTGCCCCCGTCAAGAACACCCGGTCGCTCACACCTTGTTCATATACCGGCAACATACCTACGGAGCTGGCGGGCGGTCAATACGTTCGGAACGGAGGGAATCCACTCAATAACCAGGACGCCGCACGAAGTGCTCATTGGTTTGACGGCGATGGCATGCTCAATGGAGTACTCTTCCAACGGGTTGGCACAGACGGTGAAGGAGTCGAGCCGTACTTCGTATGTCAGTATCTTCTCACTGATCTGTTCCTAAATGCGAAAGACAATCGCAACCTACGGCGGCCACTGCTTCCCAGCGTCTCTACACTCGTCAATGGATCGGCGCTGGCCATTATCTTGGCTGTAATGAGGAGCATCTTCCTTGTTATTCTGTCCAGGCTCCCAGGCTCGCGACAAGTTATAAAGAAGATCAGTGTGGCCAACACTGCAGTGCTTTATCATAATGGTCGAGCTTTGGCGACATGTGAGAGTGGACCACCTCTGAGATTCCAACTGCCAACTCTGGATACAGTTGGATGGTGTAATGGACAACAGGCTGAAAATGAAGCCTCATATAACGAGCAGGAAAGGGTTGGCGGCGAGGGGCCCATGAGCGTCATGAAAGAATGGACAACGGGCCATCCACGAGTCGATCCCGTTACGGGGGAGTTTCTCTCGATACACTCTCTATTCGTGAGGCCGTACGTGTTTTATTCAATCATCCCACCAGAAAGAAGAGCGGACGTAAAGAACAGTCCGCTACATACAACATACCACGTTCCTATTCCTGGCATCTGTTCGCCCAAGTTGATGCACGATTTTGGAGTCGCGCAACGCCATACCGTCATTCTTGATCTGCCGTTGTCATTGAATCCCCTGAACTGGGTCAAAGGGAAGCCAGTGATATCGTTCGACCTGGCAAGCCGCTCGCGTTTCGGTGTCTTCCCACGCTACGAGCCACACAGAATTCAGTGGTTTGAGACGAGCCCATGCGTCATCTTCCATACGGCAAATTGTTGGGAGACAACGTCGGTAAAACCTACCATGGAGACGTGCGTGCATCTTGTGGCGTGCCGTATGACATCGGCTTCGTTACTGTACAGTGCTGGCGCACTTTCGCCGCCAGCGCCGAAAGCAATGGCGCCGGAGTTCGCTGAGGAGGAGCAATGCCGTCTCTACTACTATAGCTTCCCCCTCGTGGCGGAATGTTCGAACGAACGGCCGACGATCCGTCATCAGTGGGCATTGTCAGCAATTCCATTCGAATTTCCAACGTTGTCGTCACAGCACGCCATGTCAGCGGCACAGTTTGTATACGGCTGCACCATGAATCCCTCGTCAAACTATTCGGCAGCATCGGGGAAAGCAGCAAAGATGGGCTATGTAGCCAAGATCGACGTGAAAATGCTCATCGCTTACGGCACAGCTAAGCCACCGCAGCAGATCAAGGGATGCGTCGACGAGCGCACTCTTGACGAGGTGATGCAAAGCACGGATGAGAGCGATCCGATCAAACTCTTCCAGATGCCCAAGGGCTGGTATGCTCAAGAGCCGCGATTCGTAGCGCGTGAAAGAGCTCGCTCTGAAGACGACGGGTGGCTACTCACGTATGTGTTTGACGAATCTCAGCTGGACGAAAAAGGAGAATGCAAGGACGATGCAGCTAGCGAGCTTTGGGTGATCGATGCGACGAACATGAGGGATGTCGTCGCCAAGATCCACCTTCCGCAGCGTGTCCCATACGGATTCCACAGCGCATGGTTCTCAGAAGAAGACATAGCCGGGCAGCGGGCAATTGAAGCTGTCCGACGCGAGACGCCTGAAGAGGAGCTGGACCTGTCAAGCCCCCTGTCTCGCGTGCGGAACCTCATTGAAAGCCTCCTGGGCTGACTGGAGGAGATCCAACCCGCTTTCCGAGCGTTCAGCACGGTCTATGCAACTGCATCGGTACGGAATACGGGGAGTGTAAGGTACTTATAAGTAGTTGCAGCATGAGTTATTCGTCTCCATTGTCTCTCCAACATGAGATCTGTGATCTGGTGTATGTAGTTTCGAAGAATAAGACGATGGAAGGGTGTCATACGGGATGCTACCACCTTCGATGTACGGAATACTTACCCGTGCCGACGGGGCCCTACGGGATACCACCTGATACATCATAACATATGATTATTATGTAACCCCTTCGGAGATGCATACGCCACCACACAATCCAGATGGCAAAACGGGCCAACTACATATTATTCATTAGTACGAAGTACGGATCATCCATATTAAACTGGAATCCGTAAACCGTACGTACCTAATTTATAGCTCCAACCAAGTGTCCGGCTCACCCGCTCTCATGACACCCCGCGCTTCTCTCTAGGACTCCGTTTCCGTTTCCGTAGTGAAGTGAATCAAACATTCACCGAAGGTCTCACCGAAGAAGTGCTGCTCGCTCTCTATTCCCCTCACCTGTACGCAGTATTCCGTATTCCGTACACCAGCATATGACACTTCCTCTGTGATCCCACACGGACAAGGCTTGATGATTGGCATGCCCCATTCCGATCCTCACTGACGTTCCGTCCACCACATGAGTCCACCTCTCTGTATACCTACCTAAGTAGACTCGCATACTATGGGGATCCTCTTCTTCCATGCTTCCTCCCCGCAAAGCCCTGGCCCGCGACTTGTTGAACCCCGTCAATTCCCACGACCGCCGACCAGCAAGTCATGGAATTGATCCCGTACTCAGCAAGGGAAGGTCAAGTGTTTCTGTACGTTCGTTCACTGCATTCTAGCCATGGTCCTGATCTTTCACTACCTATGCAATTATTTAATGGGAATGCGACGATATTATTGATCCTTGTAGCCGTTCCTCGGAATAGCTGCTTCTCTCTCAGGCCACAGATCATCTCCTCAGCACGATGAAGCCACGATGACTGACAATGCCGCATACTCCCTTAGTCGACACCGCGATGCACTCGTAATTCGCGACCACACCTCGCAGCGTCTCGAGATCCGAGGCGTCCCTGTCACCGAGTGTCCGACGTGTAAGCGGCCTCTACGGCCCTCGACACCCGACCGTCATTTCGATGCGTCCCCGCAACACGAGTCATCATGGGTCGATCCACAGTACTTTCGCATGCTGCAGGCTGGCCACAACGACGCGAGCGATCCTCAGAACTCGATTCCTCCTTCAATCCGTCGGTTGACCCAGCCAACGCTACCAAGTGGTGAAGGGATTAGCGCCGTCGACGACGTCGAGTTCGTCTCGAGCACGTCTGCGCCGCGAGAAGGCGCACGTATCCGTCGTGATGCCTTCAGTCCTAACTACTTTGCGCGCTTCTTCGTCGAAGAGAGAGAGCTCGGCCGCGGTGGCAAGGGTGTAGTGTTGCTGGTGCGCCACGAAATTGACGGCTGCCCCCTCGGTCACTTTGCATGTAAGAGAGTCCCCGTCGGGGATGATCATGCCTGGTTAGAGAAGGTACTCGTGGAAGTCGAGCTCCTCGCCGCCCTCTCCCATCCCAACCTCGTATCGTACCGCCACGTTTGGCTTGAAGATGTCCAGATTCATCGCTTCGGCCCCAGTGTCGCCTGTGCGTTCATTCTGCAGCAGTATTGCAATCGCGGTGATCTTTTGCGCTACGTAATCGGCGATCTGCCCCAGCAAGCCACGAAAGAGCAGTTGAAGGCTCAGTTACGCCGCCGCTCCAGGGGCCAAGAAGAACGCCCGCCCGGGCTGTCGCCGTCGCAACGTCGCCTGGGCCTCGAAGAGATCTACTCTCTCTTTAAAGATATCACGTCAGGACTTGCTTACCTCCATAGTGCCAACTACATCCATCGAGACCTGAAACCCAGTAACTGTTTATTGCATCATGAGAACGGGAAACTCACATGTCTGATCAGCGACTTCGGCGAAGTGCAGCCTGGCAATGCTGTGCGCAAGTCAACAGGCACCACGGGGACCATATCCTACTGCGCCCCCGAAGTCCTAAAAATGGATGCTCGGGGCCAGTTTGGAAACTTCACCGTCAAGTCAGACGTCTTCTCTCTCGGCATGATTCTGTACTTTCTTTGTTTTGGTCGTCTGCCTTACAAGAATGCCAACGTGGTTCAGGAAGAGCTAGAGGATGTTGACCGGCTTCGCGATGAAATCACCGAGTGGAAAGGTTTTTTGGACGAGAGGAGAGAGCGTGTTGATCTGCCGACTAGGTTATACCAATTGCTTAAGAAGATGTTGGCATTAAACCCGGCCGAGCGCCCAAGTGCGACAGAGGTTCTGGGGATCCTGAACCTCGAGTCGAGCCACGGCAGCCTGCGTGGAGGCCCACGGCCCACGAGCCCCCAAGGGAGCATGCCAGGTCGACGTGTTCAGAACCTAGACTCTCCCATACCGCCAAGTACACCCCAACCCGGCCCCTCAAGGCAGGCAACTTGCAGCAATGGCGCTCCTGCATATGACTTTATACCACCCCGCAATACTTCAATCCCTCCGCTCGAGCATCCCCCACAGCCCTTATCGACCAATAATAGCCTATTGAAATATCGATCTTCTGGTAGCCCTCGACGCCGATCTCAGGCCATGGTTTATACTCGAGGCGAAGAGAGGCATTCGTCCCCGGAGCTGAGTACTGGCACGGCACCTTTGAGTCCGCAACCTCAACCCACAGCTCGCACTCCTCTCCTAATGCCAGCGCCCGTAGACAGGCTGAGTGCATTGAGATATCGATGTCTCGTCTGTTTACACCAGATGACTGGGATCGCTCAGAGACACTCCGCATCTCTATCGCTCGCCTACAAGCTCACGTTGTTTCTAGTCAAGATTGCATCTATGACCAGGATCTGTTGGCCGTTCATCATCAGTCTAGGCATCGGCATACCACTGATAGGTGTCGCGGGTTTGGACCTAGTCGTAGCCTCTCCCGTGAGCGGCGACACAGTCGGTGGGTTCCGATACGCCGATAGAACCGGCCGCGGTTGGCAATGGGGATGGGGCTGGAAGTTCAGTTTGATGTTACTTGCGCTGCACTTCTCTGTCCTCTGGGGCGCGTCTCGTTGGGGCCAGCTCTGCGCCGCGACTCGGAACGACTTGGTCGAATGGTAATTCTTGGGATGCGAAGTAACGACAGCAACGGTCTCGTCTTGGTATAGCATTATCCGTAGGTTACCTTTCTCTCTCTATATTCTCTCCTAGCATAGTAAGTACATCAATGATAATTATCCGAAAATACCAACTTGTCTTGGATCAGCATTGAATCTCGGCGTGTCTTGTTGTATCGATCTCACAGTACGATTGATGCCTGTCCGGTAATAATTCAGGGATTGAATACGATCAATCCCGTCGGTAATTCACATCGATGAAGACCACTCTGAGCGTACGCTGTAATACTCCGGGACTCAGGGGTTATTCATTCATCTTATCCGTGACATGGTCTCAGTCAAATCGCTAAACTGGACGCCAAAAGGTTTCAGACAAGTAAAAAGCGAGTATGAACCATAACTTATCGTATTTCAACAAACGAAAACGTCAAAAATAGAAATAGTGTTGTCCGTAGAATGTCCTTTGTCTTCGCAGCACGTCGAAACTCAGGTCCAAACACCATGGCGATTTGTGAAACAAGATCCCGACTGCCGAAGCCTCAACTTGGGTCCAGTCCAGACCCTTCGTAGTCCCTTATGTACACCATTATAGTGCGGTGGATCCTCCGGAGTGATCTTCACCTGGGCGACTGTTGTTGACTGACTTTATTGACCGTTTCTTCGTCAACAATTCCAAACTTTTACCTCGGTATTGCCTACCGTGTCTGTCTCCTTCCCTATTTCGAATGCCGAAGTCGAACATATCACACGCAGACTGATTGATTGAGGCTTTCTCTTTCTCACACAAGAGCTACTCCAAGTTGTCTCGAATGCCAAGGCCTTAGAACAGACGTTACAGGCAGGACCGGAAAGTCGGAAACTGCAATACGACTACGGAATACTCGCTAGGAGTTACAGTACATGTATCTTGAAAGAAAATACTACTTCACGATACTCATTGGAGATATAAGCATCAACTGCGACCTCGACTTCCTCTAGGCACGTGTATTGCGGATGACTGGAGGCCACATCAGTGTACATCGCATACATGACAATGCTACCCAGTCTGCTTCCCAGGTATGTAAGGAAGGGTCATCCGCTCACTCGCATCGTGCAAGGCTCTGTCTGTCCTGCCCGTTCTGACACGACACGTACGTCCAGCAATCGCTATCCACATACCGACATCAATATATGAAGGTATGTCAGTAAGTCGCTAAGGTAACAACAACAACAATACTACGTCGCCGGCATCTTGCAGCTGTGAAATGAGAATTGCTTCATTTGCTATTTGGATACGTTCATCGGTGCGATTATCAACATCACTTGCTCGTTCTATATTAGCTTGAAGTTTTGGTCTGCCATACGATCTATCTATCTACTCTGAGTCACGATGACGGCCTTCGAACCAGATCGCCTCCAATGGCCCATGTCCTATAACATGAGAAAGACACCCGCGGCATCACTGCGTAAATGGTGGCGTCTCAGTTACTACCGCGGACCCCAAAACCAGGTCGTCCACGTCAGCTACTGCAAAAATATAGCGGACTCCGAGATCGAGGCGCGGCGATTCGTGAACGAGCCCGTCCTCGGCTTCGACATGGAATGGCCCATGGACGCGGATAAGAGACCGCGTCTGCAGGACAAAATAGCCCTTATCCAGATCGCGACGGAGGACAGGATTGCGTTATTCCATATCTCGCTTCATACGGGCACAACGCCGGAGGATCTTATCGCACCGACGCTGAAGAAGATCATCGAGTCGCCGAGTATCATCAAGACGGGCGTCGCTATCATGAATGCCGATTTCAGCCGGCTGCAAAAACATTTCAAGCTGAATCCGAAGGGCGCGTGTGAACTTAGCCATCTATACAACCTAATTATGACGCCCGAAGAGGCGACGACGAGACTGCGGGCGCTATCCATGCAGGTACAGAAGCATCTCGGACTGCCGCTGTGGAAAGGGAGTGTCCGGACAAGCGACTGGAGTCTCCCTCTGACACCCGATCAGGTTCAATATGCCGCCGGCGACGCCTATGCCGGGTTCATGCTCTTCCACTGCATGAATGCGAAGCGGCTGGCGATGAAGCCCATACCGCCTTTCCCGAGGAGGTGTGAGGAGTATCTTCCCTTTGCGATGTGCGGGATCGTGTCGATACATCTCGAGTCGGTCACGGCGGAAGGGGAGATACGGATCGTTACTGCGGAGGATTTCTATAGTACGGCGAGGAGGGAGGGTCATAATATCGAGCCCGCACCGGCAGTGTTGGCCGAGGTCGCTCCTCTAACCACAGGAAAGCCGGTTCAAACCACAGAAAAACCAGTTCGAAACCAGACTTTACCCACAGAAAAGCCGATTCGAAAACAGAATCCAAAGCGTAGGCGGGTCCTCGAGCTGGGCCGCTCGATACCGAGTCTTCTTCCAGCAGACAAGCCCACTGTTGTTTTACATACAGGCCTATCCTTCATATTCGAAGAGGTCGATCTCACTGATGGAGTCCCGGTACCCCCTCGAGATAACAAGGAACCAGATGTCTATAATGACGAGAACTTGCCGTTGGAACTTAAGCGGAAGCGTGAAGCGTCTCGACTGAAAGCTGAACAGCAGCCAGACCAACAAAACACGGCACCGAAGCAGTGGGTACCCGAGCGTCCATCCGCCATCCAGGGAGAGCCTGTATCTACACTACATTCCAAAACAAAGACATCAACAGCATCGGGATCTTCATCGACATCAGGAGCAGCCGCAGCAGCAACCGGTACACTCGACCGCGAAAGGATGCTCTTGCGTAAGAAGTTGGACGCCTACATCAAGAGTGTAGTCTGGGCCATGCCTACGAAGCCGACCAAGCCCTTGGCAACCGACAAGACGCTCAACTGCTTGGTTATGAGGCTGCCACGGACTTTTGGCGAGTTCCAAAGTACCCCAAATATCCAGCGGCTATTGCAAGCTTGTCGATACGCGAAAAAGGACATCTGGCAGATATTCGAGAAATGGACAACTGGCCCAGAGTTCGACAGGTTGAGGGCAGAGGCGTAAGAGAAGAGAAGAGAAGAGAGATCGCGCGCTTGCGTGAGTGGGGTTGACTCTGGGTTCGACGATTGAAGCTTTTTTACGCCACTTGGCTATTGTATTCGTAGGTGTCGCTCGGATTCGCGGTCGGTCGATCGATCGCGTTTGGGACGTTGGATATGTCTTTGGGAGTCCGTTGATACCCTTCCGCTTTCTAGAGCTCTTAGGTCAATACCTGCTGCTCTCGAGACTCCCGGTAGACGGCTGTTTGATGGCGATGCATGATGACGATGGAGTTCGGAGTTCGGAGCTCATCTGGAGGAATGTGTGCTTGGAAATTCGGTACGGTTCTGCATACGACGGCGAGGTTGGTGGTTGGAATCGTCGCTGCGCAGAGGGCGGGACACTGCCGATGGATTCAATAGTGAAACAGTCAATAGATAGAAAGAGCTGAAAGCAATTCCAGTCACGACAGGCGAAGGTGTCGTGGAAGAACCGTGACTCGCACTTCACTATCCCGGGATGCATTCTCCCTCTTCCAAGCCCAATCCTCTTCCTCACCTCCATCCACGCGGGACAGACAGCAATGAAAAAGAAAAAAAATAGCACACACAAAGCGCGTGAATGGTTTTTACAAAAATTCCCTATCCGGCCGAAGCCAAATAGGAGTGGTCATAGTATAGTTTTCAACTAGCAAAAACACGCACTCGGATTGCTCCTCACTGTGACGCGTAAAGCCCGTGCACTGGGATGAGGAAAGGAAAAAGGGAAAGGAAGAGGAAGAGAGAAAGCTGGACAGCGGGACAGGAATTTATAGATGCGCTACGGCGCTGGGGGTGGGGCCCCGGAGTTATTATTCAGCTGGCTCCGAGGGGATCCACTGCGGGACGTGGTTGCCTTGAATCGTGGCACAGTGTGGATGGACTGGTTGGTGTGAAATGATGCACTGTTGAATCTATCTAAAGTGTTTCTTTCTATGGAAGAAGCCCGAGTTTATCCTCCTCTTCTTCTAAACCATCCCGTCCAAGTGTTTATCTATCTAGAAGAAATGAAACCACGACGCCATACATGATGCAAATCCAATCCGTCTCTAAATCTGACCCTTTTTTTCTTCTGGTTTCCAACTTCTAATTGTTTCAATGAATCGAATAACCCGTGCTTCCGTCCTCCTCTCTTTCCCATCGTGAAAGTCCTCATTGCGTCTTGGCGTAGCTTGACTGCCTGGGGTAGGAGTAGGCACTCATGGTGCTTGTTCTGGGCGCGTCCTCGCTCGTGGGGTTGCGGTTGCCCGGGGGGTATGAGGGAGGGTACTCGGGCTTGGTAGGGTTCTCCCGAACAGGAGTCTCTCTGGAAGGGCTTTGGTTGGAGGGACCCTGGTTGGAAGGACCCTGAGGACCCTGAGTGGAAGGCATTTGTTGGGAAGGGCCTTGGTTGGAAGGCATCTGGCTGGAGGGCATCTGACTGGGGCTTTCTTTGCCGTCTTTCTTCTCGTCGGCCATGGGCTCTTTGCAGCCGTTTCTCTCGTCTAAGGGGTCAGGTCAGTTATCTGAAATCTTGGGCCGTGATGAGGCTCCGAAGGTAAGGTAGCTGAAAGGCGGTACTTACTGCAACTCGCAAGGCAGATTGTGCACTACAGGAACAGTCATGTCAGTAAGTCGATCTGAAGGAAAAGGGGGATCGGTAGGAGAATGACTTACAGGTTCCTTGCCTCCGATGCAGTCGATCGTGCAGAGACTGGCGCAAATACCGAGATCCAATGCGCAGGAGACGGGAGGGAAGGGGACAGGCATGTCCTTGCTTTCGGCGGAAGGATCCTTCATGGCACCCGAGGGGTCTTTCATGGCGCTGCTGGGATCGGTTGCGCTGCCGCCAGTGGGAGGTGTGCCGGAGGGAGCTGCGCCAGCGAGAGGCTCTTCCTTTTTGCCATCCATGGGAGGAAGTCCGGGGATAAGGCCGCCAACACTGCCAACGCCACCACCGACACCGCCGCCAACACCCCGGATGGTGTCGAAGAGAGGGTCGGTGATGCTGGGTGTTGGCAGGGCGTTGATCGCAACGGCGAAGACGGCGAGGTATGAAGTGGGACGCATTTTGAAGGCTGATTGTCGAAGAAAGTGAAGTCGTGAAAAGGGTGGTTGAAGTAAAAGTAAAGATATGAAGAAGAATGATGGAAAGTAAAGATGTGTGAAGAAGAAGAGGCCGGTACTCACGGTTGATGTCCTGGATTGCCGAGATGTCGGAAGTTGTCGAAGTGTCGAAGTGTCGAATGCTGATGCTCTGGAGGAATCCTGTCAAAAACGACGGCCGTTGTTGACCCTTTTATGCTCCGACGAGGGCCTTCGATTAGGTGACCGAAGGTCGTCGACGGACAGCCAGACATTTCTCCGTGTGGTTGATACCCGCCCACCGTTAGGAACTCGTCGACAAGATGGCTGGAGATTCCTTCATCGGTTGCCGCGTGCGGCTCGTGGCGTGAAGAAACCATGTCTCAGAGTCCAACCGACCAGCCTTCTCATCACCACCTCCAAAACCTACGTCCACGACATCTATAGCTTCATTTCGTGTCTTGATCACTAATCCGTTCCTGAGACCTGGTTTCATACGGCACGGGACGCACCGTTTAAGTGGAAGACTGAAGAGACCTTCGCAGTGTCAGAGATCATGTCTCTCCATTTCCCCTGACCCCAGAGTCTCTCATTAAACCTCCTTCAAGACATCTATTAGATTACTGACCTCAGATTCAGGCACCGAAGAAGAGATGTCTCTCAATAGTTTCCATACCAACGACCTCAATTCTCCGCGGGCTGCCTTACTAGCCACCCGCCCGCACCACGCACACGGGCAAGACTACCGCTCCGACTGGAATGGCACCGACCTACACTTTGATTGGGTCTACGGATCCGTGTTCTCATGGGCAGAGCATTCTGTGAAGAAAGCTTAAGTGTGGCGTCTCTATCCGAAAGTGAACCCGTGGATTCGGGCCGCGTTGAAGACGTCTGATGTCAGTTTAATTGAGTGCCATACTCATGAGAGACTGAGACTTCATACACCGTGATCCAGGTACCGCGCAACCCATCACCGAGCAACGCGCCATCGTGTAACGGTGCAGCTCTCAATCGTCTTTGTCATTCACCTGTCTGTACCTTGCTCGGGCCATTACAAGCGGCATAGTCTTGGCTTCTTTGATTTTGTGGGTGCCGGCTCCTTGGTTTCTTGTTGGATACAGGAGGAGGGATGCTCACTGAATCGCGACTCTTTGATGAGTCTCTGTCGGTAAACCTCGGGCGCACCGCCAACATGGAACAAAGAGCCCCTGTCTTCCAGAATGTAATCCATATCCAAGCCTAGAAAGAGGGCCGGACAATGCCCTCTAACAATGAGATCTCAATCCATATAGAATCCCCATGTGCTCGCGCATTCGTCGTGACCTTCTTGGTCAGATAGTTTGTCAGTTCACTTCATCAATTTTTCGGTCTACTTCGATTCGTTTCTTTACATTCATCAACTGCGTTGATACTTTCTCGACTTGCATTCACCACACTCATTATCACCAAATTCTATCAAACAAATTCAAGGTCTCGCCGGTCGAAACTCCACCAAAAACCACAAATATCATACACACAGTCCACTCATTCAAAATGCAAATCTCAACCCTCCTCCTAACAACCGCCCTGCTCTCTCTCAGCAGCGCAAGCGTCATCCCCACGCGCAATGACGCCGTCCGCATCCGCAGCGCCGCCCTCGAGCCCCTGAATTTCACGAAGATCCAAGATGATCGAAGACGGGCGTTTGGTGCTTCATGGTAGAGCGGGATACTACTATAAGGGGGCAAAAGCCGTGATCAAACAGGAGAGCATAACGCACACGGGTTGTGCGGTTATTTTCGAGATGATATTTTAGACCGATACGAAGTTATGAACATTGTGTCGTAATGCACGGCGCATCTTCTTTTGTTGTATATAAGCCTTGTCGTTTTTCCTGCCTCGTTGTTTTCGTGTAGATCTCTTTTTACAAGAAAATGATCTGTTGCCACTAGTCGTCGGTCTGTGTAGATCTTTCTTGTTTGTAAGTGCTGTGAGGTCAGGGGCATATCGCAACCCATCGCCCCCACCTGGAGGAGCAGAGCCAGTTGAGACTTTATCACGATTCGGCAACTTCATCGTTGATTGAACATCTACACTAAAGTACTGCGTATGAATACTGAATGAATATCTCAACTACGCTCTCTCCATCGTAAGTTGTTTACAGAATGATTCAAGCGCTCCTAACCAACGGGCCTAGCACTCACGGCTGGCTATGCATGTCACGCGCCATGAAATCCGGCGCCGACCTTTCTTCCATCTCTTTCTCTAAACTTCCCGTGGGTATATAAAGACTGTGCTTGTAAAGAACTAGGAGTCACCCAGTCTCCTCCATACATGTATGTCACTTTTTCCAGCTCCCTTTTCTATATTTAAAACAGTCCTACGAAATCAACTGAGGTCGTATCATTTCCCCGGAGTATCCAACTCATATTCAAATCCCGCCAGAACATTACGAGTTCGGCTATATAACTCCACCGAACTCCTTGCCAATATACAGAGCGCAGCTCTGAAATGTTGTATAAGCAAAAATTTCCGTTAGCGAGGGTATGACCTGCTACCCATGGCGGTCATAGACGGACTGAGTCCACGTTCGTGATACCGCCTCCGCTCTCGACGATCGAGTTCATCAGACGTCAGGTTCCGTCGGACCTGTCTTTTCAAGTCTCGACTTTCTGGACGCCGATCTCTCGAATCCCATGCGACATCTTGCCGTCGACGATCGATGTCAGCGTGACTACTGGTTCTTCTGTTGATAGTCGGACGATAGTAAGATTTGTCCCTACCGCTTTTCCTCTCTATTTCGTCCCACTCACGCGCCCTCTCTCGGTCGCGTTCCCTCCTCTGTTCCCGTTCCCGTTCTAGTTCTCGTTCAATCGCACGTTCGCGGGCGCGTACATGCTCCCGGCTATCACGTGCAGAATACTTGGGCAGCATATCCTGTAACGACACGTCGCTGCCGTAGGACTCCGCGGACAAGCTACGGCTGTGCCGAATACTGGGAACATCCTGTCGACAGCGTACAGTTGGTTGTAAACGAGCCGCACGTTCCCTGGAGCTGCTCCGCTGTCGGCTTGACGGAGACTTAAGGAAAGGAGCTAGATTGTGGTTAATAGTAGACAGTCGACCCTGATAGGGCTCGTCCAACCGCATATCACTACGCCGGTGTCGAATCGGAGTTGACGTGGGTGAGGGACCCGTTACTGGGATACGTCGAACGATTGAAGGTTGAGGGACGACACGAGGAGAAGCTCGCAGCGTATCCGACTCGGAGTCGGAATCGACAATGGAGGTAACATAGGGGCTATGGCTATGGCGACGAACATTAGCCGGGCGATGGCCCTCTGTGCGCACAGACGACCGCGTGTCTTCGCGTACAAGAACGGGTGTAGGTTTGACATCTCGCCGTCTCCGCAACCTAGTGAAGTCCTCCAGAGAGCTGCTACTGCTACTGCTCATCCTGCGTTTAGGTTCTGGTACTGTGGCATGGTTAGTAGTGTGAGAAGCATGCTGAGAATGCCGAGGTTCCGATATGTGCACATATGGCATCGGCTGCGAGCGCCGGTGATACTCGGATTCGGGCTGATGGCGAGGAGTAGTTCCGGGAGATAGGGGTGCATCATGAGTATCATGGGCACCATGTGTATCATGTGCGTCACGTGTATCACGTGTATTTCGTGTATCATGTGTATCATGTGGCTCATTGGCGTGTGCAGTATGCGTGGTGTGCGTGGTGTGTGTTGTATGCGTGGTATGCGTGGTATGCGCGTGAGGGTCGGAGTCTGGCCGTTGTGGTGGCTGCTCATCTTCCTCGTGAGGTGTTGCGGCCTCTCGAAGCTTCTCCCCACAAGCCCGGTGCCATTCGTCCACATCGGGGTCGCATACGGCAGGAAAAGCTGTGGCAGGCAGATCAACTGGAAAAGGATCAAGTGTATAAGGATTTTTCAGGTTCCAGTTCGCTACCGCAAATTGCATGAAGGGGACATTCTCTTCAGGGGCCAGAAGAAGCTGCAGCGACTGCCACCGCACAAATCCCCTGAGGGTCAGGGCGGGGATGGATGGACCCGCGAAGTCATCGTCGGGGATGGGCTGTAGACTATACTGGACACCCAACGCCTGCCATATGTACGATAATGTCCTGTCAGGAGATTCGAAAAGTTTGTCGAAGTCGCCGCCGACGGCACGATAGAAAGCGGCAAGTTTCCGCGCATTTAGCTGCTTATCATTCGTATCGCCAATATGATCAATCTAAATAGTTAGTTAGCCAGGAGAGAGGGGACAAGGGAAACAACGCATGGGGACTAACAATGTATTGTCCGATAGCACGGAGGAGGGCATCTAGAGTATCGGTCGGCGACTTGTCTTCTTTGAACAGGTAACCGTAATATGACTTCCCATCCACATGCGGTGTCTCTGGTCCGGGTTGCGGCTCAGATTCGGATTGCGCTTGGGAATGAGAGGTCTCAGCGGACTTGAAGGACTCAGAGGGCTCAGAGGGCTGGGAGGACTTGGCAGAAGTGGAACATGGCGGGACGTCGGGCGGGTCGTCTGCATTGGACTTGGATGAGGCTGCCATTGGGAGCAGCTCGAGAAAATAGCGCAGCAGCGGCAACGGCGTTGTGAAAAGTGACTGAGGACAAACTAGTATAGGCGAGACGTGAGGTGTGATCCGAAGCGACGGTGCTCTTTTTTATTACAACGGACGGACAGCGCAGCGCAGCGCGACTGGCATTATTCGATGGGATGCTGGAGAACGCTGGAAGGGACGCGAGGCAGCACGATGGTGTGAGATGAGGAGACCTAAAAGTCACAACGAAATAGAAAAAACGGGGATAATTGGCTGGTTGGCCTCGTCGAGGTTCAACAATGATATAATGATGTATCGGGCAGCACAGCTTCTGCCGTGTCACGGATCTGAGGTGGCATAGGTGATGTGCACATCTGGCGCTGAGTCTACCTATGCTATGCTGGCCGGGATTTCAGGCGCAAACAGCCAAGCAACCGCGGGGCATCAAGGCGAGCGATGGATTTGCATGGAGGCCAAGCGACATGTAAAAGTACGAGCAGCCCGTCCAAGTCAGTCACACGAGTGAGCGAGGCAGAGCGGCCGAGAGGCCGGGAGTCAGTGAATGACAGGAGAGAGTGTGAGAGAGAATGAGCTCAGATGTGTTGTGTGTGTGTGTGTGCGTGCTCGGGCTCGTTTGCTCACATCGAATAAGATGATAAATGCTCAGATAAGGCGGGACCTGACGGTGGATGGGAGACGGAGAGGACAATATTATCTGATATGTGAGAATGAGCGAATGCACTTAGCAGAAAAGGGCAGTACCGGCAGGCGGTACGTATCGCACAGGCCCTACGAGGCATGGAAATAGCCCGTATGTGGCAGGGAAAGGCACGCTGGGTTGAAAAAGACAGGCCTGTCAAAAATATGTGCCTGTGCCTGTTGAAAAACTGCAACCGCGACTGCGACTGCAACTGCAAGTGGACTGCAACTGCACGCTGCACACGAAAACATCGAGGTCGCAGCGAGCAGGCAAGTACATGCCTAGTACCGACCCCACGTCATAGCCCATCCCAAAGCGGGTAAGAGTGGGATGATGTTGGCCAAATAACCGGGCGCCACGTGCCGCACTGTGGACGGCACGCTAGGCAGGAATCAGGTAGCCTGGGGACTGCCGCACAGTGAGAAGACCAAGGGACGAGCTTCCGTCGATACTTGCGTAGATCTGCCGCTTTCTCTGCCTAAGACCTCCGTTAAAACTGAGCCGGCGATCTTAAGAGCCCCATGCCGCAGAATGCACTAAAAGCATAGTGGCATTCCGTGGAAGCCCGTCGTTGTATTCTGTACATTATCATTTTCAATCTGAAGCGCATTCACGTTGGAAATGCGAAGATCTGGCAGACCGAACCAGGCACCGATGGTGAAGGTATGAGGCAAGATTCAACCGTCAACCTCGCTAGGATGGTTGGAGAAGGTGTCCGGAGTGGTTAGCGTGGTCTCTTAGAGCGCCTAATCTGCCTAACTCGGTAAGCACCCGCAAGATGCCCTACCTACCAGGTCAAGGCGAGCAGGTACTCGGTAGGTACCTGCCTGCCTATCATCCCGAAGCGCTCTGCCAATCGCTTGCTTGCGCCACTTTCAACACAGCCTCATCGGGCATTCACCTACAGTAATCCGTGCCTACCGGACACTCGTAGGCATCAACAAAGCCATGGAAAACCAACGTATTATCGCCGATCCCGCTCAGTCACATCTGCGACGTTCTTTTTCTCAAATTTCAGGTCACTAATTGGTATATTTATAGAGAGGCACCCCATTCTATTGAACTTCTAGGTAAGAATGAGGATATCTATACATAAATCCCCATCATAGGCAGAAATTCCACAACGCCAAGCCCGTGCCGACGATGGGAACAATCGCACGCACGAGGTTCAGATCTCCCCACTTCTTGATAAGCGACCGTATCGACTCCTCACTCAGCGACTTCTTCTCCGGACTATCGAATGCTGCAAGCAGCGTCTTGTTGGTCCCCATGATGAAGACCAGTGTGAAGGGAATGATGAAGAAGGTCGAAGCGCCAGCCGCCGCGAAACCTCGCCATTCGAGGCCCTGACCCCAGCAGTGGTAGGCGATGGCCCCGTAGTTGATGGCATTAAGCGCTGCGACAGCGGGCATGATGGCCTGACCGCGGAGGAACTGGAATCGCCATTGACGGAGCATGACTTCTCCTGATGCGCCTCCGTTGAGGATACTGGGGATGTTGATCAGAGAAAGCCCTGTTCCCATGCCTGCTGGACGTTAGCGGCTCTGCTCGCCTTGCGCTCGAAATTGACGATTGGACACCATTTGACAAACTTTGCCAAGGCATGGTAGCCTAGCAAGGCTGTGGGGGACAGAGTTCATTCTTACCTGCGGCCCATCCCGAGGCCAGGATGGAGGCGCCTGCGGCAACCGTCAGGGATGTAGAGCTGGGTGCCATTGTGCTTTGAGGTCCGAGAGGTATCGCCGTTTGAGGCTTAAGCTTGAGGTTGTTGCGACTACGAAAGACAATTCCGGTGTGAATGAAATAGAGAAGTAAGTAAAGTGATCCGATGGGGGCGAGCGAGCCGGAAATTTTATAACCAGTAGAGTAGTAGATGGACGTACACCATCACGATTAGACTGCATAAGCTCAGCCCATCTTCGCTTACTTCTTACCTGGTAACGTACGTTTGCCTACATAATCCCTCGCGGGCTGTGTATATCATGCCATGAGTTTTCGAAGAAAGATCGCCATTTGTGCGCGATCCAGGTAGTATCGTCCAGGACCATTACCGACTAGGCACACACATCACCGACTGTCGGCTCCGATTCGGTCCCGGCGAGTCATCTACTACATACACATTGTCCTTCAGTCTATCTATTTGTAACAGGACTGAACCCCTTGACGGATTGTGTCAAGACTACCGGCGTAAGAGGGTTTAAAGTGAAAATATAGAAATCCATGGAAGCCCATCTCTTCAATTGCTCGGCAGTCTAGAGATACAACGGCAAACAGTAGATTTATGTCTATTATTATATGATAACCAGATGAACTTGTCACAAAACATCTATTCGATCCCGCGGTATCTCGAGCTTGAATTTGGCAAGCGCGAGATCTACACCCCCGAATCCCTCCCGCTCATCCGGCTCAACCCAGTTCTTGAACTCCGTGAAACCAGCCTTCTCGAGGACCCTGCTGCTCCTAGTATTCAGAGACTCAATCATAGCCGTAAGAATCTCAGGTACTTCCATGATCTCATCGTCGTCCCTGGGCTCCCTCACGGACTTCTTGTCGACATAGAGCTCAATCTCCTCCCGCGGCAACGCCAACCACGCTTCACAGAACCCCCGCATGAACTCACTCGCCAGACCCTTGCCCCAGTACTCCTTACGCAGCATGTACCCGACTTCAGGCCATCCCAGCTCGGATCGATACTTGTGACACCCTCCGCAGCCGATGACCACCTCGTTGTCCCCCTCCACATACACGATGACGCAATTGAACGTCTCCGTATCCCTGGGCGGGAGGAAGCGCTCGACGAAGGCGCGCGTTTGGTCGATGCTCTCGTCTATGTTGCCGGCGGCCGTCCATTGCATGACTTCGCGCTGTGTGCGGAGTTCGTGGATGGCCTCGACGTCGGTGATGTCAAAGGGCCGGAGCATGAGACGCTCTGTCCGAATGGGCTCCCTGTCGATTGTTGGTGGTACGATCGGCCATGTTGACCTCACTTTTATCGTCGTCGCTGGGTCTGGCGGCGGATGTAGTGAGGGATCGTAAGCCATTGTCGCGTGTCTGGTGTGAAGCTTGAATGTGGGCGCTAGGCTAAGATCTCCTGAACTTGAGTAAGTCACGAGATGTTGGTTTAGATCTCACTAGGTGATGTACGAGATCAAGGTCCTACCCGAACTTTTATATGTCTGCTTACCGCTATCACGAACCGGGGCTGGCGGGTTGTGAGTCAAGTTCGGCCCGATCGTGGTCTGTGATTTGAACCAACACCGGTAGGATCGCATGCATGACTTACCTCGGTGAATATGTTAGCGACCAATATCAATGCTTACTTGCCCATGTATCTGTAGACTAACAGCTAGGAGTACCCGCTTGGTGTGATGCGTAGTTGCGAAAAGAGATTCAATTGTACGGATTATGGGTGATTCGGAGTATTAGTTCATGCATTGAGAATTTGTCAAGCCAGACCACCAGAGTAAGCCGGAAACAGATACAGAGAAAGGACGATAGCAAGTGAGTCAGCAGCGTGGTTGAGAATCGGTCTGTTGGTTGATGCGGTCTAATTACATGGATCAAGAGCCTGGCCTAGTATCTCGACCTTACAGAGAATGCGTGCGCCTCTCAGAAGGACTATTTGCTCTACTAGAACGAGAAACTCATCATGTCACCCTGACTGACCATAGAGCCGCCCGAACCGATGTTGGCACGGCACTCGAGAGCAAAGGAGGCCAGGCTATTGCTATTGCCATTCTTGCACGTTGCGTGAATCATGGGTGGGAATAAACCATTCTACGGGCGTCCACTCATCCGAGGGCGTTGGGACAGTTCGTAGTCTGGTTTTTTTGGCTTTCATTCATTGATTGGGCTCTATCTTCTTAAAGAGCTCTCATGCTGAATCAATCGTGATGAAAATTTTCCGCAATTCCGAGTGAACACCGGGCCAGAAGCCATTTCCCATAAAAACCTCACCACATACAGAACACCAGAAACACCCAGTTTAAGCGAAAGTGGACGGGCGGGTAGCGCTGAAGACCTTCTTGGTGCTGAGGCGGGGGACACGGTGGGGGAGAGGGAAGGAGAGGTTCTTGGTGATGAGCTGCTTGATGTAAGCACGCTTGACGTCCTCGCTCTTCTCGATCTCGACAACGCGGAGGATCTGGAATCTCATGTTAGTTTATGCCCATGTCTTCGTCTAAAATGGTTCGGGGACTGCATACGTGGATCGACCGGAAGCGGGCACGGTGGCGGGCAGCCATGTCGGAGTAGAGAGCCTCGACGGCATCGGTTCTGGAAAGCTCACGGTACTCCTTGTACATGTTGTGCGTGCCAGAGCGAGAGTCGTAGCGGATCCAGATACCGAAGTTCTTGACGCGCAGAGGGTTCTTCTCGGCGATCTAAATGGACAAAACACATCAGCCATCATCTTCGTTGTGTATAGGGAGCTGTAATCCCGCGAGAAGGCCGGACATACCTTGTTCAAGCTGACGATCTCGCCGTTGGCCTTCTTGACCTTCTTGAGCTTCATCAAGAAGTACCAGAAGCGGGACTTGGCAACGACATCGTTCGGGGCGAAGATGCGCATGCGGTACAGCTTGGGGGTGGGGTTGGCCTCGGTGGGCAGGTGGCGGCCAATGACCTGGTATTCGTTAAGGCGGCCTAAGAGCGCTTAGTTAGTAAATTGTTGCATGAAGAATGCAGACAGTCCGCGACGGTGAGGCCATGTGGTCGGAAATCGAGTCGCCAGCCAGCTCAGCATCACGTATCGCGGCGTGCTTCAGCGCACAGGTCGAAGATTGTTGCCGGGCCATAGACAGAGCACCATTCTCTCCCGATTCCCATAATCTTTCCGTAAAACCATTCCCCTTCCCAATGCCGGCCAAATTCTCGGCCCAAATTTGACAAGCAGTGTATGCTCAGTGCTCGTTGGATCGTGGCGCCGGGTCGTTGAGAGAAGCTTCGCGGGAAGTGCATGCCGGGGCTGTCGTCGATTTCCGAACCACCTCAATTGCATCATCGGACAAATTGCAAAAATCGCTTACCCATCTGGAAGGAAAGTAAAATGTCAGCAGCTATTAAACAAATACAATAAGATGCAGCGTCGCGACCTACTTTGAATTGACTGCGGTCCTGTTGTCGTGAGGTTAGTTGAAGGGCAGACAGATGCGGTGCAGTGGAGGCCACACGTCTTCGGCTAGGTGGGAGAACTTTTTGCGAAAATATGTGTTAAGGGTTTCCCGCCCTAGCAGATTGGGAGTTGTGTTGTGGCTGTGCTCTCTCTGCGGTACAGATAACGTCGCTCCATGTTTCACTTTTGTGGCGTTATATGTGGCTGGTGACAATTAATTGAACGGTGGCTTAGCTGCAATCTCGCTGTACGAGAGGTACTCGCATGCGGTTAGGTACCCCGAGGTGGTGGTGTAGGTACCTGCCAGTGTCGGCGTACCAGTGGTGCTGGTGCCTGTAACCATCATCAGACGAGTACCAGGGTACTTGCTGCAGTGGCGTACCCGAGGTCAACAGCTGGTGTCCCCACACAATGGAGACCATCCAAGTGCGCGCAGTTGGTGCCCCGGATGACATGCTATTTGGGGAGGTACCTGCCTTCCTCCTAGAGGCCTTGATTGACGAGAACACGGACGGGACAATGACTTCTTCCTCACGTCTGGCGTGCCACGCTTGTCTGCGACAAAACTGGCCTACTTCTTGCAATTTTGACTGACGAACACATTTTCTCTGCAAGGATTAGCTACGTCTCGTGCGCGGTCTGGCCATGGATGTCCTGATCCATCATTTTCGACTGGCTCATGCCGCTACGAATGGTGAACAATTGGCTGAGACGCTGAACCCCGACATCCAAGTCAACGCGGCTAAACTACTCGAGATTTGGGGCACCGGCAACCAGTGGTCTGCGGCGTCTGACCTCAATTTTCTATTTCACCAAGACCAGGCTCGCTTTAGTATTAGACTATCTAAAGACGAAACTAACGGCTGGTTGGCCATTTACAATGCCTACTACAAAGCTCTGGGTGAGATCCTAGCTGCGGAGGGCTTGCGAGATGACGTTCAGGTATGTGTTCTCTATAGGCCGGAGTCTATATGTAGATAATTTCACTTCCCCGCAGCAGCAGCACGGTATGGCGCTGTTTCGCCTGCTGGATGATCTCCTCACGCTGACCGGTCATAGTCCTCTTGGGCCAAGGTGTACGATGCATGGAAAGAAGTCACATTACTCACTATACGGGGCTATACAAACCATGAGTTTGAGAACTGGACCATCCCGTGTCTTTATGTCACCGGCAAATACCTGAGACTGTTTGCCATGAGAGCTGATGCCGAGAGAGGGTTTAATACCGACGATGCCGCCATTGACGACCTACAAGATGACTTTGATCCGCAAGCGGAGGCGCACAAAAGCCTCGAGGACTGTGCCAGGCATCTTAACCGAATCTTCCAGCTGTGCGCCTCGGATAGGTAGGCAATTGCTTATTATGGTCTCTCATGCATATTTTGGGGCTCCCACTAACATAAGTTAGGGCGCCTTTGGAAGAATCTCGCAAGTGGGGAGTCTATTATGCTGTCAACCTCCTGTTCAAGACGTATTTCAAACTAAATTCGGAGCCGCTTTCGAAGAACATTCTGAAAGCGATATCAGCTGGCCGAGCCGATATCCCGCCTATAGACAAGTTCCCCAAGTCGCAGCAGGTCACCTTCAAGTACTATGAAGGTGTTTTAGCCTTTCTTGAGGAGAATTATGAACAGGTGTGTAGACGAGTTTATCCCTTTTTGATTCGAGGTCACTGACGCGACCAAAAGGCAGAGAGGCATCTTGAAATGGCATGGCTGATGTGCCACAAAGATGCGCAACGGAATCTTGAGTATGCAGCTCCTTATCTCCCCCTATCTCACCATCCAAAGAGTCACCGGCTAACGGACCATCAGGCTTATTCTTACCTACCTCATTCCATGTCGCTTGTTAACAACCCACACACTACCTAGCGCACAGCTGCTCAAGCCCTTTCCCCGTCTTCAGAAGCTGTTCATGCCGTTGGCTAATGCGATCCGGAAAGCCGATCTGCGAGCATTCGATATCGCTTTACGCGATGGCGAGGATGAGTTCATCAAGCGCCGTGTCTACCTCACACTGGAGCGTGGGCGTGACATCGTATTGCGTAACTTGTTGCGCAAGGTATTTATAGCGGGTGGCTTCGAGGAAGCCAAAGACGGAGCGCCTCCTGTACGAAGGACTAGAATTCCTATTACTGAATTCACAGCAGCGGTACAGATGAGTAGTGGCGAGGCTATCGATCTGGATGAGGTCGAATGCCTCATGGCCAATATGATATACAAGGTACGTTAACATAGCCTGCGCACAGCCTTCCTAGAGAACAGTCACTGCATAGATGAGCTAAATGCTAACGCCTTTACTCAGAATCTCATGAAGGGATACATTGCCCACGAGCGTGGGTTCGTCGTTTTAAGCAAGTCCGGCGCATTCCCCGGAACGAAGGTATGAGTCTCGAAGTCATGAACTGATCTATCAAGCAAATGAAGCTCGAGGGCAACGGCAAGACTCAATCCAGTGGTATCACAAATTCATTGTCGTTCCTTCTCGTCGTACCGAGAGACCGGCCTTACTATGTGACCTCCTCGCAGGAGGTCGAAGTGGGATTCTTTACATGAAAGAATATGGTCATGGTGGGGGTTTTGTCCTTGTCCGATAGCTCGAGCGGTCATTGTCTGAGTGACATCAACGCCAACAACCTACATGAATTATACCTGCAGTGGCAACTCAAGTGCCCCAGAGTCGCCTCTATTGGGCGTCTCCAATTCGATTGATTTGTAGGTTTATAGCTAATTGAGAACTAATAATGACCTACTCAAGGTGCCGCCCAACTGAAGCCGATTGTGCTGTCCGATCAAAGGGGGCCAGGCAAGTAAGAAAACCGGACCGAGGCTCCCTTTTCTAAATTGCTTCCCACTGTTCTTTCCCCGCGTATCAACATATTGCCTTCTTACGTAGCCATACACATAGGAGCAGGTCAATAACCCATGCAGGTCAAGTGGAACAGGGGCTCGAGTGAAGTCGGTCCAGAATTACCGAAACACAACCGTACAGCAATCACAGTCAATTGACAGATCAGCTCCATCCCGTACTTGGAACTCAAGCTACCTTATCTCGGGAGGAAACACATACAAAAAAAAAGTTAATACACAACTTCCGCAGAAAATCAGGTGAACGGACTTTGCGTACGGAAATAAGGATAGAAAGGGTAGTACAAAAAAGAAAAAACGGGGCTCAACCGGGATTCGAACCCGGGGCCTCTCGCAATTCGAGTGGAGAACCCAAAGCGAGAATCATACCACTAGACCATTGAGCCGATGATGGGAGATGTTATGAGAGAAGGAGCATTGCATCAAAATATATTGACGACGGCAGGAACACTTCGTGCAATAAGGTTGTTAGGGCATGCAATCGATCTGTCGCGTATCGGCGGTTTCGAGATGCGCTGGACTATCTATACCATGTGTAGGTAATGAAATAGTAACAGGTGAATGAGCAATCGCCAATCCTCAACTCCCCTTTTGTTCCTTTTTCTACTTTCCGGGAGTTATTTTATTTCATTGACCGAAGTAGACAAAGAGATGGGTTGGAACGGTTCGTGGTCATGTTAAGTCCGATGCCCCAGTATTTCTAGCGTTGATGGCGACGGCTAAGACTTATTGCCGACAACGAAATGACATCAGTCGCTACAGCGATAAGCATATCAAAGTCGGAGAAGGCACTTGAGCGAATTGAATAGTCGTGGCATTCATAGTTACGGGAACATATAAGTCTTGATTGACTCTCCCCGTTGTCCGCTACCCAGATCTTTGTCATTTGAGCTGCGGATTGCTTCACCATGCAATCACGTACCCTTACTCCCCAGGTAAGTGGTACGAGCAAACAAAGCAGCAACATAGAGCAGTTTAAACGATTTCTCAGCATGCAATCTGCCTTCCGATACAACCGTCTCAGTACGCTCGAGGAGATGTTGAACGTGAGGGATAGTCGTGAAGCAGGATATCATGATGAAACGCAAAGAACCGTGATAAGAAAGTGGCTAGACTCGCAAGCCGAAAGGACGCCGGGACTCCAAAATGTGATGTCCATGTCAGTGATGTGCCCCGGCTTAGAACCAAGCCTATCTCCGGACTTCCCTCCAGAAACAACAGGACAGACAAGAAGAGAAATCGAAGTCGTAAGCAAGGCCTCGAGAATGGAGCATCTCGCCGATCCTACAGTCAGCGCTGTGTTGGAATCATTCATCAACGATGAGCTCGGAGATCGAGATCAAGTCCGAGAATAAAAAAAAAACAGAAGCATCAGAGCCGACACCTAAAAGACGAATTACTCCGTGGTGAGCTCCTACATGATTGATATCAGTAGAAGCGAGTCGACCCAGACCCCGGGTGCAAGCTCACGAAGCACTGGAGATGTCATCCACATGATTACACAACGCGACGAAGAGGTCGAAGAAAAGCGGCGTGCCCCCGTTGTACATCTCCAGCTGCATGGTGCCGCTGCGCTTGAAGGTGCTGCGGCAGCGGATAATGAGGGCCAGATAATGTGCTCGCAGTTTGGAGTCGGTGTCTGGAGTGTTGGCATATGCGTAGCGGGCGGATGCCAGGATAGTGCTACACTGGATGCCAGACTCTGCTCACCACAGTCATAGTAAGTATATGCCTATGGCGTAGATCGATAGGGACATGTGAGGGGCGGACTTACGAAGGCCTTGTTTTTGCAGGGCAATGTGCTTCAGTTCCTCCAAACCGTACTTATCAGCCACGCAGTAGATGACGGTATCCTTAAGGATCTCGCCATCGATAGCGTGATGGTAGATAGTGGTTTCATGACCGACTCCCTGGCCCTCACCGGCTTGCTCAAGCTCCCACGAGTTGTTACGCTTGTTGTGGATTAAGCGAGGGTAGTAGTCGCCCTTGTAGAGGTACTCAAGAATGGCTGAGAAGATCTCTGGTTCGGCATCGGGTATGTGGATGCGTTTGGAACTCTGATGGTCAAGGTAAAGATCTGATAGGACTTGTCGGAACCAGGGCGATGCACAGAGTACGTCTTGGTGCGCGGCGAAGATTCGTTGGTCCCGACCGATGACGAGAGTTATGATAGACGACGTCAAGCGTCTGTGGGACGACAACGTTAGATGAAGAGGCTATAAGACGATAAACATAGGAGATTTATACTACCTGTCTGTTGACTCAGTTGTGTTGTTCGTGCTGGCTGTGTTGGCGTGCTGCATCGCAGAGGCCCTCAACCGACGCCGAGGATCATGTCGACTCTTGGAAACACCATGATGTCTACCAGTGAAAGACAGGCCCGACTTGCTAAGTTTATTACCCTTGAAGGAACTTTTGCTTGACAAGTGATCAAGGTGTTTGCCATGCATATCGGAGAAGTGATGGTGTACGCCAAGTCGCAAGTCTATGAAGTGTGAAGCTTGGGTTCCCACCCCGCCGACGAATAGACAAGAATTGAGGATATAGAAATTCGAATGCCTAATCGCAGAAAGCAACTTAGGTTATGAGGCAAATTTTGATGGAAGTTGATGGCAAGAAGGAGAGGACTATCGACTGGTAACTTGAAGGCGATGATTCCTGCCGACCTGTCGAAGCCACTTTCACTTGGCATGAGTAGAAAAAGAGTTTTTCTTCGGAAGTAGGGAGGGAAGTCCCTCATTATATACTAGACCAACCATGATGGAGGGTAGCTTCGGTATGGGTGTATTAATCAGGATGCCTGTAACGCCATTTTACGCCCGTTGCTTCAGGCAAACACGGCTGGATGACGATGCAGGATGGTCATCGCGTCTCTGCCACGAAAATAGACAGGAAATTGGCACGAAGTCACCTGACTCATTAGTCCCCAGTTAGGGATAGCGTCTTTGATGGTGCCTGTACGACTCGCTCGCTGGAACCACTGGACCGCTGGACTTCGAGCGACTTCCCTCCTCGGGCGAGCTGCTCCGTGCGCCTGCACCAGTCATCGAGTGAGTCCTCAGCGGGGATAATGATTGGACAGGCGCCGCTGCATTAGGTAGGTGCTAGTAGGTAGTAGCACGGGCCATTCAACTGGAACACTACCTACTCGTACATTGAATTGCCCGTTCCAACCACCACGCTTCTCTCTTCGCCTCTTTCATCTTCAATCTGCAGGTACGGAAACCGTGGGGCCCAACCTATTCACATTCACTACCTCTGACGCCGCAGCCCTAAACCCTCGAACACGGCTTACCGTCGTCGTGAGCATCTGAATTCGGTAGCATCCAAGAATATCCTCGCCCGCGCGATGTTCCATCTATCGAGTAGCCATCCGATTCACCTAGCATTCACGAGCTCGGCACTTTGAGCAGATGTCTCACAGGAAATTGACTCACTCGTCCCTATATGCCTAACGTTGGCACAGAACATGTGGTTATCTATCCTTGTCTGCCCAAAGAGGAAGTACATCTCTCATATGTTCTTCTTTTACTGCCGAGTATCCCCCGGGGATGGCGCACGGCTTCTCGGATCCCCCAAATCTGCCACAGCCGTCAGCGTAACATGACTAGGTGGCATTCTCTACCTATGTGGAAGACAGCAGAGCACCCTATCATCTCCCTACTTAGGTAGGTAAGCCATGAAGATCTTGGCCCTCCCGGGCCTCGCATGCAAGGTACGACATGCATATCGCGAAGAATGGTTAATTGGCAAATTCACGGAAGTGGCGCAGAGGCGCACCGTACGAGTATGTGAGAGACCAGCTCGCAAGTGTACTGATGGGCTAATAAGGAATCCAGTCAAGGTATTCGGAGCTGCAGAAAATGGTACTGCTTGTCCAGAATGAGCACGGCATGCAGTTCACAAGTTCGCTTTCGTCTTCACCTGCCTGAATGGTAGTAATCGGCACGGCTACAGCCTATCATGTACTACCACGGCGTACCGAATCGTGAGTAGACCTAGCTACCGTCGGTCTGAAATTACTCGCATGCATTTGTGAGACCTACAACATACACATCTGCCTAGCGACCCTGTTTCTGTGACAGTGTTTGTGGTGAGTCAATGGCAAACATTCAGTGTCGCAACTTAGTCTCCCTTGCGCCATCGGCTATGGAATCAAGCAGTCGAGGCACAGGGAACAGGCGTTGATCAATGAAGCTGAGGAGGTCGTAGTGACTCGGATCCAGAACGAACCCGGTCTATGGGAAAGCCAACAGCTCCAGGAGAAAACCAGACGCAGCGCGGCGTATCGGGTTCTATACACAAGGCAACATGGCGACGCCCCTAACCGAGTTGGTACCGCCAGGGAGTCGAGCCTCATGGTTAAACACCAATGAAGTTCGAACCATGAAGTACTCAGAAGATGGGCGTCATGGTGTGCACAAGACTTCCTTGTCCATGTTTTGGGCGAGGTGAGCAATGCCAATTGGCCCAACTTTACAACTTTGTTTGCTGTTACGGGAACATTGCCTCTTCACCTTGCCCTTATGCTTCGGCTACGACAACTTCATGGACTGAGCTGGATTGTCAATTAATTGCAACATATTCTAGCTAGAGGCGCTGTCTATATTGTCCGTCGGGGAACGAAATGATTGTTGTCAACCTCGATTCGACCACACCTCCTTCATCGACCAGCCATCGTATGCGACCCTTGTGCTCTACTTCTCACAATCAAGCAATAATAACCCTCGAAAAAACATTTGAAAGGCACACCGCATCGCAAGCCGAGCAAATCCATATGGTCAGGCAAGATGGTACCTCCATACTTGACTGGGACTGTTCAGCATCGTTGCCCCGTTAAACAGTCAGTTGAAGGCTCCTGGGACAATCTCGACGGGCATCATCCTTCGGAGTCTTGGTGGCAGTCGAGTACCTTCGCCAAGACTGGAGAGCCGTCGTCGGATCTCGCCGTTGATGGGAGTGAACACTGCAAAACGCTTGCAAAGCAAAACTAGCACAAAACAGGTGTCAGGCAAAAAGCAATCTTATTGAAGGAGGTTGCCGAAGACTCACCAAGCTGTTGGCAACACTGGAAACGACATAATATACTAGCAAAGCTGTCAATTGTCACTAGACGAAATGCACGAATCGTCGTCGACGGTCGAGTCACCGCCTGTGCATTGAGTTGATGCGTTTCCGAAAAGCTCGAAGTTCGCTGCACAAGCCGTAGACAGGCGTGGATCTGGCTTGTTTTCACGGCAGCGCCCCTGGGACTGGGTTGTGCAGTCCCGGGATGGATGAATCGGAATCCTGATTTTGCCCGCAGGCGACGGGACGTTTGTGTCATCTACGAAGTCGTACTTGTCGAAGTCAATCGGAATCTCATGATAGGGATTGCTCGTAAGGCCGAGATGTCCGAAACGCAGGAGCACACTTGCTTGCTTCTTGCGCCACTGCTTCCTATCCTGCTGCGATTTCCACTGGAGGTGCCAGAAACAGTACTCTCTGCTGCTCTATTTCAGAGATGTCTTGACGTGCTGGCACTGCGGATTTGCGCACCGTTCCAGGCTATGGTGAAGTTGACAGGGACATGCCGTGAAGCGGAGGTATGTATGAATACACATTCTTGTATTCTGTTGTCTCTCTTCTCACTTCGAAGGATGTTTCTCGTTTGTAACTTGAAACTCGGGGGAAGGTAGCACTGGGCTGGACAAGAGGATGGAAGCAGTGCTGGTAACCGGAACTGCTGATACAACTGATACGACAGCAGGCTTCCAAGTTAGTGAGGATACTGAGGGATAAGGACCGAGACATATTTGCGTACCTTGATGCCGGTCAATGGCGTTGGAGTTGACACCGACGCCACTGATACTCGGACAAATACGAGCAGACGGCCTCAGCGTAACGCAAAGGACAGGCGGAATGGGATTCAGTACGCGGCATCAACCGGTATTCTCTGATCAGACCTGACCGATCACCAGAAGGCTTGGTTGGTAGTCACCACCAACCAACAACTGATGAAGTGACAATCAATGAACGGCCTTGACTCGCTGCAAGGGCTGCGAAGGGCGTGACAGGGGGACGAGAAGATGAGAACTCTGGTGGGATTCGAACCAGAATAGGGCGACGATGTGGTTGAAACGCAGGACGACAGTGATGTCTGTGATGCGGCCCTGTCCGGATTGCTAGGCTCGTAGCACCCGAGATCTCCTACTTTTTCTTGAATCAGTTGGTGGTCCAGATGGCAGAGAATGCAAATTCACTCACCGAAGTGAGTTGGGCTTCTGCAGGAGAAACAAAGGAATGAAGACCTGGCCGTTGCTGTCAATGCCCTGCTCTCGTGGGAGTGGATTGGGAGTTGTGGGTTGTGGGTTGTGGGTAAGGTTGTGGGATGGGTTTTGGGATGGTGGGAAAGATGGAACTCGAGTCGGCCAGAACTGCGGGGGTATATGGCTGTGCTCGTATTCTTATCGGACGCAGTCACGGGTGATTACCTATTTTGCTACCGTTTTTTTAACGTCAGAATGGTGGGAGTTGGTGGCTCGAGTGTCTCGGTGAAACATAAGATGGGAAGTGGCAGTGGTAGCTGCCTGGCCTGTGGCGGAGATCTCTGACGGTCTCTAGAAACGCCGGTAATAACCGATGCGAGAGCGGAGGTGGTATACATGACGACTGTTGCTCGTCGTCGTACGAGTCTGTCCAGACGTCGGATCAGGGCGGCACGAGACGGTGAGGCGAGACCGTATGAGGTACCGAGTACTTGTATGGACGGAAATCGGCGGCTCGTATTCGTCCGACAGACGATTTGACGTAGCACGCGGATTACCTCCTGAGCCGTTTGGCAATATCAAAACATTACGAATTATCAGGTGGCCAACATCATACCGGCGCGAGCAGATTGTCCCGGAAGGAATAGGAAGCATGCAGGAGACGGAGTCTCGAGGACACCTAGGGGTAATAACCTCAGGCAGGACCCGAAGCAAGCAATCCCTTTCAAACGAGCTCGATTCAACGGACGAGGAAGACAGACATTGCTAGGGATCCGAACACCTGGCTATCTGTACAAAGGCTGGACTTTACATCCTCAGAGGAACTCAGACCAGGGAATCAGGAACTCCATGGAGTTGTGCACCAGTGCTGAGTGCAACTGGTAGTCTGCGACGTACCAGCGACCGTGCGGTATTCCGTACCCCCCTAGGCGCTGAGAACTCGGATTCTCCTCCCAGGAATACCTAGGTATCGTACCGACAGCACGGTACGGGTCTCTGGGAAATGTGTATATGATGGCCAGTCCGCTGTTTATGTCTCAAACGGAGCAGACCAGTCAGGATAGCCCCTGACTGTTAATATGCGTTTACAACAGTGGCCCGTCGAGTTTCATACCTCTTGACAGGTCAAAGTCTTGGAATGGCATATCACTCGGAGTATTCCACGTCAGTCCGAGAAATCAACAGGTATTCCTCTGTTTGACACACGTCGAGTCAATTCGCCAAGACGCCATTCTGCCGCCGTCCCATCGCTCCTGGAATTGTTTCCACGACAGTGGGACGAAAACCCAGGGAAACAACTGAAGAGGATGAGTTACTTCAGTTGCCGTTAGTCTTCATGGATATATCGACTTTTGATGGGGTATCATGATTATGTATTGCTCTACGGAACAGACATCATAAATTGGGCTAACTTTCTAGCACGTCGTGTTCTTCAAGGTAGGCCATATTCCCATACCCAGTTTAAGGTACGTACTTTACTTCTTTACTTGACCGAAAATTGAAATTTCTCGTCCCCCAAACTCAGACTCGCATTGAAGAAGATCGCCACAAGGTGTTCAACCCGGTGGTAAGCGTCTCTGCACGATGGCGATAATCATTCCGTTTGAAAGGAGACTACCAGCTTTGACAATCTGTGCAATCTGAGCCAGAGCCTCTGTTTACGACTCGTATTGTCTCCTAGGTAGTTTCCGCATAGCACAACTCGTCAACACCGCGCGTTGATTGAGTACTAAGTGGGCTCCAGGCCTATGTTGTTATTATGTCGCTGATATCCATTCTCTCGCTGTCCTCATTCATCACACATTGGCCATTATACGCATAGATTTAATTAGATCGATGCTTGTACTAGATCATCGAGTCTCATGCAACGAGAGTGTATGAAATTTGCGAGCAGGCCATCAGAAGAATCCGGTGAGTTGTGTGTGGCCGTGACTTCAGAACGTATCGTTATCGTCATAATCTCACAGCCAAAGTTCCTGGAACATCTCCTGAAGTTCACAGGTCAAACCAACACCCGTATGATCTGGGGCTCAGGGGTATGTATCCACAGCCTGGCATGCGAAGCTGGTTCTCGCTCATCAGACAACGAAGATCGGAATCAAGGGCTTTCTTCGGAGAGATCTATTCTGTTGAGTTTCCAAATAGAGGAAACACAGACAGACCATCATCACCAGGTAGTGTTTGTTTGCTGCCTTTTCGTCGCTTCGGGGGACATATATCCGATGCTTTACTAAGAATATCCGCCGCCAGGACCCAACAAAATCCGGCTTCGGTCTGCCGTGGTCTCCGGGCGCTATGATGCTTTCGTCTCTACGAAATATGGCAAGTCGCAATACTCACGTGATCTGCAGTCAGCTCTCGTGATGTTGTCGCATGTGTCCAGCACCGTATCAATTGGGATAGGGCGTCGCGAAGTCTACACCTCCCCCACCCGAATATGTTCATGTTGCGAGCCCATCTTAACGTGGCCCATGAAAGCCAGAAGTTCCAAAGTTTGCGACAACAAAAAAAATATATAGAAGAACAAGCGTGACCAACAGAAGAAAGATTCTTATGAAGCAAACAAAAAAGATGGTCAGATCATCAAAAAAGTGGACGAACGGGGAATTGAACCCCGGACCCCTCCCAGACGCTTTGTAAGACGGAACGCAGAAGGTGAGAAACCTGACACGATTCTGACAATGCGAAGGGAGTATCATACCCCTAGACCATTCGCCCAGACTGAGTTGTGGAGAACTTGTTGGCGACGTGACCGCGTGAGGTGGACTGTATGCCGCGGACTCGGCGTCCCGCTAGAATCCACAGCTGAGGGGACGTTGCAAACTCTGCGAATGCCCGGATAAGCACACACAAAGAAGGACGAACAGAATCACAAACTCGGTAATGTTCTGGTATCTCTGCGGTTATTTGTTATATGAAGGTGTCACGTGAAGTCAATATATTTCCATACCCAAAAATGTGTGGAATGCAAAAGAAAACAACAACCGATCCGGTCACACCCCTAGGAAGATCGATCGGAAACCAACCCACCAGTTCGCCGGACGTGCGAAGTACGAACCTAAGCGGCAGGTCCCACATGTCTAAAGTCTGCCCGCCCCTACGTATACCCCGCCAAGGCGACATCGAACATCAATCAGTCTGGCTAGGTGGCGGAGTGGTTAACGCGGTAGACTCGAATCGAATTCCCCTCTTTCGGGAATTACGACAGTCATCTACTTCCTTCGGGAGCGTCTGTTCGAATCAGGCCCTAGTCGATTATCTTTTTCCCATTTTCATCTTTTGATCCTCACTTTCTTTTTGCTATTCATTACGGATTGAACCATTCAACCGTTGTAGCCTCTTTGTTCGTTTTGTTGTCTTCCTTTGGTTTTGCTGCTTATCATTTCGACTACCTACTGTTACTTACGAGTAATGATGAATACGATGCTCGGTGTGCAAACAATGTTGTGCTTGCGATATCATGGGTCGTCGAAATCCATACAGATATTTCTGCCTGATCTTGGTGCGCAGCTGTTTTCCTTAGGCCGATGCGTTATAGGCCATGGTACGCGGCGGGGTCTTCAACAAGCAATCCGATTGGTCTTGTACAGTCTCGATTGGTCTAGTGGTCAGGATACCTGCTTGTCATTCGTTCTCAACGAGTTCGCAGGTGGCCGGGGTTCGATTCCCCGATCGAGAGTCGCTTTCTTTTTTCGTTCTTGTCTCTTTTTTGCTCTTCTTTCTACTATCGTAATATGGACGTTGTCGGTCCTGTTGTCATTGTATTCCGTTCCTCCCTACGGCTATGCCTCTTGCTATTCTCTGTGTGCTTTTTGTTTGTTTGCATAAACATTTTCGGTCTTTACACGTCCGTATCTACCTACTCATCAGTCCATCAGATACACATTCACTGTTTCTGCCTATCATCAAGATTTCCTCAATCGTGAGCAGTCCCCCGTCAAAGACAGAGAGAGAATCGACAAAAGTTGAGATGATCGGATTTACGATTAAAATTTCTATACGGAATGTTATCTATAAGTTTAGTGCTAATATGGACATAACGAAGAACTACGAATTCAGGATGGGCCCATGGGAAATCAATGAGTGATGCGCCACGCTTGAACTCCTGAACAATTGGCTAAAAGGATACGCAAGCCAACAACAGCTTACTCGATCCTCTTCTTTCCCTCTTCCGCGTTGAGGTATCTTGCAGCACTTAGTCCACGCTCGTGGCTTGCCACAAGGAAGCCGATCATCTTGTCCTTTCTGACCTTTGCGACCGTCTCTTGGTAACCTTCTACAGCCCACGGCCGTGGGTTCAACTTGGGCCAGTTGACCTGTTCTTGGTATCAGTACAATTGTGGGTAACATCGCGAATCGCCTCCTGGCAGTGATGGGTGGCTCATGACTTACATATAACATGCCGTTCTGGATGACAAAATTTAGACACCAACCGGCCACTATTGTCCAAAAGAGGATGAAGAGGCGCATGGGCAGCACCGTAGAGTCCGGCAGACGTCTGGTAAAGAGACCCATGAAGATGAGGAATAAGCTGAACGCCAGGACATATGGGATGCTCTGGATGAGTACCGGCCTCCTGTCAGCGAAGATGGGCGCTGAGCCAATAGTAGCCGTTGCCGGCTCGTAGGCGCCCAAGAAGAGGTCATAAGCGTCTTGCCGAGGACCGTCTCGGAAATTGTTTAGATAGTATCGCATCACAGCAATCTTGCCGTCTTGTAAGGCCCCTTGTTTGGTACGATTGCCCAAGCGTGTAATATCAGTCTTCATGGCGCCTGTACCCGCATAGGCTTTAGACACGGTGTCGGCGTTATCCGCCCACAGATTGCGGAAAAGGAACTCGAACGCTGGATCTGCCGTGGCAAAAGTCTCACCTCGTTGAAGCAAGCCGAGGTCCACGAAGATGCGATCTAGAGTCCACCTAGCAAGCATGCTCTGAACTACGTTTGTGCGGTCAAGGGAATCCATGCAGTTTGTCCGTACAACACTTGTCTGGAAGTTTCTGGTCTCTAGCCCGCCATTCACAGGCATATCGACGCCTCGGAAGTACTGTTGTGCGATAAGTGCCTCTTGCAGTCTCTCGACTAGCAGCATGGCGCGATGCATCTGAAGCCCTCTAGTTTCGTGGTGATAGTCAAAGTAGACGTAGTGCAGGCGGTTGAACTCTTGCTTGAGGGCATTGTTTTCAACGGCGCGGAACTTGTCATCCGTCAGATGATCCACATTAGTTGTTTCGGCTTTAGAGGTATGAAGCATATCAACCATTTGTTCGTAGGCTTCCTTGATACGCTTCTCACGGCCCTTTTGGTTCACCAAATTGACAAGGTAATTGTCACCATATAGGCGAATCTGCTCGTCAAAGTGTTTCTTGGCGCCCGACAAGGCGGTTTCGATGCCACGAACCTGCAGCTTCGGCGTATACTTGAGAGCGTTGATCTCAGCCCAGTAGACGGGCACACTGCCTCGAGTTTGGACATAGGACATGAGTTGCATTTCCGGCCCCTCAGAGGCCCCAAACTTACCGCTTTGCATATCCGTGCTGCCTGCGTACCCGCCAAGGCCACCACCGTTGTCATTCAGGACGACAACCTGCTCGGTCTCGTTGTAGTTGGCGGCATGTCCTTCCTCATCAATACCTCTCGTGAAATATCTGGTTCCGGCCCGATACCTCGACTTTCTGGTAATAAGAACAATGGTCAGGGGCGTCCCCTTGAACTTTGTTGGCCGTATTTCCAGCGTGCCCCATATTACCGGTAGGATGAAAGGGTCGGCGCCTAGCTGCGGACCCTGTTGAGACCGGCTGCCCATCTTCCGAAAGTCGATTAAGTCGGTCTGAACAAATCGGTTCCAGAAGAAGCGATCGTCGGCGCGCATCCAAAGGGGGGTGGAAGTGTCGACGGCAGCTTGCCTCTGGAAACTGTTGGTGAGGTCGAGCGAATAGGAGAAGTACATGGGACCGGTCATAATGAACGTCTTCAAAATGGACAAGAACTGGTCCTCGTCGGGGTCACGAATTTGCCGCTCCCGCATGGGGAGAAAGTCCGTGGATACGACCTTGTAGACCATGTGCCCCTTGAGGCGGCCCACGGGCTGGGCTTTCGTGATGACGATGGCATACTTGTCTTTCGTGGCCTGTCAGTCCGGACTGGAAATTTACTGTTAAGGGGCAAGTCTTACCTAGCCTCAGGCGAATGAAGCCCAGAATACCAAAGATACTAGAGACACGAGCGACACGTTTGTTGCTAATCGAGGCCGTTTCGCTCAGGCGGATATCGCCGGTTGGCCGATCGATGACCAGAGCTGGGGCATTGGGCGACGAGGGCGACGAGAAGGTATAGGACTCGGCGGCAACATGGACATTGATGTCCCGGTATGGAAGGGTCATAATGGGCTAAAGAATAATTCGAGTTGGCGCAAACTCATAGCTTCACGAAGACGACGGGGCAAGACGACCGGAACGGTGACGATCAGGAGCTCTCTGGCCTGTAGTACAGGTTGAGAGATATAGTAGTACGCAGGATCTGTCGAGAACACCTGTGTGTACGAAATACACCTCTTCACGTGCACGAGTAGGATGCACTGGAAGAGAGAGAGCGACAGGAGAGTGGCGATGTTTCTGAATCAACAAGCTCCTGAAATGGGCAGGACAAGGTCCTAGAGCATTTCCCAGGGTACATTCAATCTCCTGCAGCGCATGGGGTCGTCGTACCTGCCTGCTAAGCAGGCGGTACTGCGTGAGCTCCGTGAGTCCAATAACACTGTGTGTGACTATCTCTATAAGCAGTCACAGCATTCCTCCAGATGCATACGATCACAAATTCACACATCTCCTCGACCGCTGACCCCAAAGTTGTGGGCCTCAGCCCGGAACAGGTACATTAATGACATGCCAAGTGCTTCGTATAGCGTGCCTGCTGAGGCGCGCTAGGTACATATGACACACGTAAGCCATCGGGAGACACAGTGCAATTGAGTTCGCGCTACTTGTGCAAGATGTTACGGATTTGCTATTAGAGCGGTACAAACGGAGCTGGTGTAGTACGAATTAGCACCAGAGAAACCCGACATCCATTCCGTTCGAACCTGCTCCGTTTGTTACTTTAGATACGGAATACGTACCTGCAAGTGCCACTGCAAGTTTTAACAGCTGGAGCTGAAGGGGAGGGACACCTGACGTCGGCGCAACACCGGGTGGGCAACCTCCCGATGTACCTAGGTATGTAATCGGCTCTGTAGCCTAACCGCGAGCGCACCTAAAAAGTCAGGCGGCCAGGAACTTGGCTGTACCCATCTCACTGTTGCATCCCTACAGAGGTACATACACTACCTAGAACGGCCAGTCCCAGGCCCACTCAGCCACTAACGAGTCACCCTCATCCATTCACTTCACCGTCCGTCAAACAAGCTTCCAGTCCATTTATCATTCCCAGTTCTAGGCAGTGACCTAACCTTAGCCCCAGCATTCCTCTCATCATCACCATTTCCTTCAACTGCGACAGCACCCCATCAACCGACCACTCGTCTGTCCCGTCGCCCCATCATCCTGCAATTGCCGCATCGTATCCGTGCTCTAATCGACGTCACGAAAGCCCTATCTACCATAGTATCAGAAGCTATTTGCGTCGTACTCCCCCTCCCCTCCATCGGTCGGTCTCGTCTGCTTCGATCCGCAGCAACCGCGCATCCAGCATCTGCGTCCTCGCCAACCCTCCGCACCCCCGAACATCTTCACAATGGCATCTCGGGCAGGCCCCGCCGCTGGTCGCGGCATGAATACTCGCTTTGCACAATTCAAACTAGTCTTGTTGGGTATGCTTGTCTCCCGGTTTCTTTGTTCTTTCTGATCCTCACTGACGCACATCCAGGAGAGTCCGCTGTCGGAAAGGTATAGTGCATACATGTTGCAGACGCGAATCGCTGAGAGAATATGACTATGCTAACTTGGACGGATCAGAGCTCGATAGTGCTGAGATTCGTAAAGGTACTATATCTAAACACCCGTTCAAGGACCAAGCTTTGGAGCTCGTCTGCTGACCGTGATGCAGGATCAATTTGATTCATACAGAGAGTCGACCATCGGCGCAGCCTTCCTCACACAAACTATATCTCTCGACGAAAACACCACTGTTAAGTTCGAAATCTGGGATACCGCCGGCCAAGAGAGATATAAGTCGCTGGCACCTATGTACTATCGGAACGCCAACTGCGCCGTAGTTGTCTACGATATCACGCAATCGGTAGGTTCGGCATGGCGCGGTCAGACGGTTGGCATGGCTTTACTGACATCTGAGGGCTACAGACATCTTTGGATAAAGCCAAAGCGTGGGTCAAGGAGCTGCAGAGGCAAGCGAATGAGAACATCATTATTGCGCTCGCTGGAAACAAACTTGACTTGGTGAACGAGCAACCCGACAAGCGCGCAGTCCCGACGGCTGAAGCGGAAGCCTACGCCAATGAAGCTGGCCTGCTGTTTTTCGAGACTTCTGCCAAGACAGCGGAGAACGTTCAAGAGCTGTTTACTGCGATTGCGAAGAAGCTTCCCCTGGACCAGGTTGGCCCCCGTCACACAAGGCCTGGCCAACGACCAGGTGGTGTCAGTCTAGGGCCGGCCGAAGGTAGAGATACGCAGTCAGGAGGACCCTGCAGCTGCTAGAAGCGTCTCGATTTAGGCCACGACGTTGGGAACGAGGCAGGGCTTCTATGTCTTGGCGTCTGTGCTGCTTTACGGCGTTGCACTTTTCTATTTTGCCTGCCGAAGAACTACCGATTTCACGATATCACGTCGTATGGAGAGAGCCGGCGTCGTGAAGACCCTGACTGAGGATTACGCCGCGGGTCAGCAACCGAGGCGTGAAGCATGTTTGCGTGCACGCTAGCACGAGTGGAGATTTGGTGTTTCAGTGTGGGAGAGGGCGAGAGAGTGATGGCAAGTCTAGTGTATATTCATTCCATGAGGGGTTCTCTCGGTAGGAAGGCATCACGGTTCCTTTGTTTGTTTTTTAATACTTGAGTGTCTCGACAAGATTCTGAAGTAGGGCTCTGATCGCATATGGTCATGACTGCTCGAGAGTTATGGCCAGATGCGTGGGTGAGAGAGAGGGGGGAGGGGGAGAGAGAGGGAGAGAGTACAAAGCTCACAGACTGCTGCAGATTTGTCAAGCAAGTAGTAATACGATAGAGCACTAATTGTTCAGTTCGAGATGAGTTGCTAGGGATGTACATAGGTAGGAATTCAGTGGTTTGTGGCATGCGTTGTGTCTACCTATCACTACTTGTTTGTGGCAACGGACCATACGGATTATTCGTAGAGGAACAGGAACACCGTGAGGTTATCCGTGAAGCGATCTTCAATATGTATCCGTATGGCCAAGACGCTAACCTACGGCAATTTGCAACTAAAAAGTCACCAAACCGTGCCGGTTAAGTCCGGAATGGAAGCATTTCCAAACGGGCGGTGGCTACCATCGACGGATTACTGTTATAACCTTGATAGTGTAAGATGAAGTCCTCGACGAGCCCAGAGCATAGGGACCTATTTCAGAATGCAGGTTTCGTAGCGGATGAGGTCTCGTCTCCTTCGAGTCATGTACGGAGTACTCGTAGGGCGTCGTAGAATTCCGTAATGTCGCCCATCTTCATTTATTAGAACTTGACTGGCTGGGCTAGCGTGTTAACCCGAATACTCGGCCGGAATAGCCTGTTCGGCCACCCTTCCTATAACATAGAGGCAGGGGCGATGATCCTTCACTAAAAACGCCTCAAACGGGTGGAGTGGCCGGACATCACGGTAGACCAGGCACTCGGGGCTAGCAATGCGCGTTAAAAGTCGGTAGGTATTCCGTAACCATGCCGTACGCAGTAACGAACTTGCTGAGCTCAGAAAAGCTTCCCGAGGATTTTACGTCCGGATCAAAGTCCCTATAATTTCATAACCTCGCGACTTTGTCTGCAGCTGCTGCCCCCGGCCACTACCTACCATCTCCCTCCCCTCAACCCAAACGCACCCGACGTCACACTCCCGCTCCAGATTGACGGCTGTTCAATGCCCTCATGTTGCGGACCTCGCTGCGATCTGTCCGGGCTGTAGGCAGCAGGCCCGTTGGTGCCGCTGCCACCCGTCAATGGCAGCCCGCGATCGCTAGATCGACTGGCGCAGTCGCGAGAGTATGTGGTGTATTTCCGGCTGGCTTCTGGCTTTTGGCTTCTGGCCAATGCTCCTATTTTTGCAAGCAATGAGTCTGACCTTGTGTCGTTGATTGTTTAGAGATGCTTTGCCGACGAGAAGAAGCCTCCTGTTAAGGACGCGAAGGCACCCAAGCCATTCGCCGAGACGAACAGCGCCGCTGTGAGCGAACCCGACGTCCCCAACGCCCAGCCTGGGCTGACTTTGTTGCCTCGACTGACGATGCTAAACTTCTTCCTCAGACGCCCTCGGCGCCTAAGGCTGCTGCTGCCGCTGCTCCTGCTGCTTCGACGACGACAGCTTCTAAGGCCTCGCCGCCTCCTGCACCCACCAAGAAGGGATTCTTCCGCCGACTCCGCAGCTACGTGCTCACCCTCCTCTTTGTCGGTGCTATCGCCTTCAGTGGTGGTGTCTGGTACTCGCGCATTAACGACAACTTCCATGACTTCTTCACCGAGTACATTCCCTTTGGTGAGCGGGCCGTTCTGTACTTCGAGGAGCTCGAGTTCCGAAAGCGGTATCCCGGCACACTTGCCAACAGCGTTCGAAGCAAAGACACCGGCGCGCAAGTCAAGATTGCTCCTCAGAGTGGCGCTTCATGGCGAGTAGCCGACAGCGGCGAGCCTACCGGCCGGCAGTCGAGTGCCATGAGCAATGGTGCTGCGGCTAAGCCTGCTGTTGAAAAGAAGCCCGCCCCTGCCCCTGAGGCTAAGCCTGCTCCTAAGACTGAGCAGAAAGCTGCTCCAGCATCGACTCCCAAGGCAGCGCCTGCTGCTTCCGCCGCGAAGAAGGAGCCCGAAACTAAGAAGAACAAGCCTGATTTCAAGGTACCCGAGGTCGATGAGCCGTCTCGATTCCCACCTCCGTCTCCTATCGATCCCCTTGCGGTCAAGGATGCAGACGAGCCAGTCGTGCAGGAATTGGTCAAGATGCTCAACGACATCATCACGGTTGTGAATGCTGACAATGCCGATCAACGCTTTTCGTCCACTATCTACAAGGCCAAGTCTAAGATCGATCTCGTAGGATCCCAGATCCGAGACATCAAGGCCAGGATTGAGAAGGATGCTGCTGCCGAGGTCGAGGCCAAGGTAAAGGAGTTTGAGACAGCCGCTAACGAACTGGTCAGCCGCGTTGAGAAGGTGATGGCCAGCCAGGAAGCGCAATGGAGAGTCGAGTTTGAGGAGGAGATTAACCGAATCCAGTCCATCTACGACTCACGATTCCAGACCGAAGTCGACCAACAGAGACGTGTCAACGAAGAAGTCACGAAGAACCAGCTTCTCAAGCAGGCTATTGAGCTCAAGCGTCAGTTCCTGAAAGACATTCAGGGTCAGGTCGAGGTGGAGCGCAACGGCCGTCTTGGCAAGCTTGAACAATTGAGTTCCGCTGTCAAGGAGCTAGAACAGCTCACGACTGGCTGGAACGACGTGGTTGATTCTAACCTCAGAACTCAGCAACTCCACGTTGCTGTTGAGGCGGTGCGTGCTAGCCTCGACGATGCAGAGCACCCTCGGCCGTTCGTTCGCGAACTGGTCGCTCTCAAGGAGATCGCTTCCGATGACGCCGTGGTAAACGCGGCCATCGCGTCGATCAACCCCTCGGCCTACCAGCGCGGCATTGCCACTCCGTCGCAACTGATTGACCGTTTCCGCCGAGTGGCCTCGGAAGTCCGTAAAGCATCCCTTCTCCCCGACGATGCCGGCGTTGCCAGCCATGCCTCTAGCTGGGTCTTGAGCAAGGTCATGTTCCAGAAGGAGGGTCTCGCTGTCGGCGATGACGTCGAGAGTATTCTGACTCGCACCCGTACCTATCTCGAAGAGGGCAACCTTGATGCTGCGGCACGGGAGATGAACGGTCTTCAGGGCTGGGCCAAGACCCTCAGCCGGGATTGGCTTGGTGAGGTGCGCAAAGTATTGGAGGTTCAGCAGGCGCTCGAGGTAAGCTTCCCGTCACTTCACGTTCGTCGCCTTGTATTGCCGTTAAAAAGCTAACATGTGTTGACTGCAGGTCATTGCCACACAAGCCCGACTCCAGAGCTTGCAGGTGGAGTAACTTGATTTCAAACGCATTATAGACGCATAGAACCATTTCTAGTTGAGAGCATCAGCATTGGTTGTGTTTCCCTTCGTGTCTGTCTGCCTGTCTCTGTAAATCCCGTCCGTTTATCCTGCCCTCCGATGATTCTAGGTGACAGTCTATGAGAGGCCATTGCACGTGTGTATGAGACAGTAAAATATATTTACAACTCGTCACTGATCAACTAAATGCATGTCATTGTCATGCAGGTCATGTCCTTGGTGAAGCGAAGGCACTGATGTCTTTAATTCTACATGTCCGGATACTCTAACCCGCGCAGGTTTCTGTCTCCTTCTATGTTCTTCCCGATTGTGAGAGCCCCCTATCATATCAATACCCCGTTTAAGAAAGGCAGGGACGGAGTGAAACGTTGTGGACTACACCATGAACGACAAAATACCAGAGCCCGAAACTCATAGACAGTCCTCGAGACCAAATAAGAGGCATTGCAAGCTGGAATGTGGCTGAGTATGTTCATTATCCTGTCATCTAGTCGATGTTGGACGCAAGCGAGAAGTGTGTTAAATCCTGACCCCTCAACCTCCTGAATATCTTCCTTCATACTATCTCCAACTCAGACCTGTTGGATACCCCTTTAATTTTCGATATCTGGCTCCAGCGCCTGCAGTAACGCTCCCACAAGATACAACGATCCCGTGACGAGAACCGTCGTCCGACTGTCCTTGTTACGCTTAGCTAGTTCCCGAGCCTCGGCCACAGCGGCTCTCACGTTGTCCACGACGCTCGTCGACGTGAGCGGGGACGCAGCACTCAGAGCTTCAGAAGCTGTGCGTTGGGCTGAGAGGTCGCGCTGCGGTTCTGCTTCTGTACGCGACTCCAGCTCATTTCGTGTGAAGATAGCGTGAGTGAAGATTGGGTTTGTTTTTCGCCCATCCGCGGAGATGTTTGCCTCGACATCTGCATAGAATTCGCGCACGAGTTTCGCCGCATCTCTTTCCTGCTGGTTGAAGATGAGGACTACCTTCGAATTCTTATCGGCTTTGCCAACGGCCCATCGCGCAGTTTCTCTTAGACTCTCAGTTGTGTGTGCGCCGTCGATCAGCCAGGTGATGGGCGCCCTCTCGTCTTCGCGCGTCTCACAGCGGCCTCTTAATCTGGCATGTTGCAAAGCCGACGTGAATGACGACGGTACGTCCTCCAGCCTCTCCTGGCCAGTCGTATGAGTAGCTTGCGCGCCACTACCATGAGATTCTCTCGAAAGTATTCGAAGATGCTCCCGTGCAGCGTAGACAGCGAGCGCCTGGTTATATTTCTGGAACTCACCCTCGAGATAGCCACCACCCTCACCGCCAGCCCGGACGCCATTCCACCGCTCGACTTCCGCATCCTCGACTTCCACCAGCGTTGCCCCCTTCTCACTCGCGCGTCGTCGTATAACGTCCCTAGTTGCCTCCAAACCCGTCTCCTCAAGCAGTCTCGTAAAGCATCGTCGCCCAGTCTTGCACACGCCCGCTTTATGCCACGCGATCTCCGGCTGCGTGGAACCCAGCATAGTCACATGGTCGATACCAAGTTGTGACACGACAGATGCCGTGACAGCAGCTGCGGGCAAGATGTTCGTAGAATCATACTCGCCACCAATACCGCACTCCACGACAACACTGCGCACGCCCTCGCCCAGAAACGCCCGCAGCGCCACGAGCGTCAGGAAGCGGAAATAGAACGGCTTCGTCGCAGGCCCGCGGAGTTCCTCCTCCGAAATCTCCTCTGCTTCACCCGCCCCGGCAGCGGCACGTCGGGCGACGACCTCGGCGCGCGCCGCCTCGGTGCACGCATCCCAGACCTCGAAGAAATACCGCGCGAACAGCTCGCGCGAGATCGGGGCGCCGTCAATCGCAATGCGCTCACGCACGGAAACGAGGTGAGGCGAAGTGTACGTGCCTACCTTGCCCGCCGCAGTGCGCGTCGTCTCGTCACCGTGCACGAGCAGTGCGGTTAGGTACGCGCAGACGGAGCCTTTGCCTTTGGTTCCTGCGACGTGGATGCAGCGGAGGCGCGTGGCGATATCGTCTGTGGATATCCCTGCGCGCTGCACCCAGGCAAGCATCTCTGGGATAGCGAGGGCGTTCAAGTCTTGCTTGGGAGCGCCGGGCTCGGAGGCTGGAGGGGTGAAGAGGGATGTGATGGCGCGATTGGACTGGAGTGCTGCCAGCAGCGAGAGCGCTGCTTCGTAGGTGCGCGCCATGGTTGATGAGAGGCGGCAGGAGGGACAGGTGATGGTGAAGGAGGAGAGGCCGAGGGTGCGCGGGTGGAATAGTCTTCTTTTCAGTGATTGGATGCTGGGTCGTGATGAGCGCTGGGCGTGGCGGATAAGCGTGGTTTTGAAGGGTTGCATCGTCACTCGTATGAATTTGTCGCCGGCGGATCACGAGTTGTTTGGATGAAAGCGCAAAACAATTCACAGCTTGGGGTTTTTATTTATTATTATGGTTTTTATTTCACATATTCATCTTTTGAGCGAACAGTTATATAAACGGCATTTTCTGACGGTGAGAGCGAGTGGTTTCTTACTGAGTGCTTAACTGCTTCTCCGTTTTCCGACTTAGTAACAGCCAAACCTGGCCCAGCAACGCTTGACTCGTCTTACTACACATCTCGACTCCGCCGACGTGATGACAGTCTGTTATTATTCAGTGTGCGCCAAGTCGCTTCCATAATGGCGGAAGACAGCTGTACAGAATATTTTAGTAGTTGGGCCGGAAATAAAATGGGTAAAACCTCCCACGCCCTCCTTTTCTGTCTCTTCTTTTTTTTTTATTCCTTTTTCAAGATATGGAGATATAATCCGTAAGAGAAAAAGACAAAAGCCGGGTTGAACCGATACAGCCTGGATCAGATGGTGTCTCTCCCGACTACCTATAACCCATGTGGCTTCCAAGTTGAGAGGTGAATTGGCCCGGATCCCATCTCTACGAGGACCTATATAAAATGCTTATAGCGCTTTCGCATCCTCCAGTATTGACAACGCTCCTCCAACGAGATGAAGACTGCCGGTAATGAGGACCTGCACTTTCTCGTCTTCACCCATGGACGCACCCAGATTGCGCATGTGATTGATGGCTTCTTCGATGGTGGGCACGACCGTGATCTTAGCCCGTGGTTCCAGAGCTGCCCACTTCTCGGCGAATGCATGCTGTGCCGTTAGAGCCTTGATAGCCTCGGGATCATACTGGTGATTGACAAAGTCCAGCTTGTAGCCCGACGCTGCGTGGGTCACGTTCGAACAGAAGACGACGTGCTCAAAGGTGTTGTTTGCCCCTTGGCCGTGCGTCTTCAGCGCTGTTATCATACCATCGAGGAAGTTTACGGCCTCGTCGCGACCCTGCTGGTTGAAGATGAGCGCCTTAGGCCCGGACTTGGCGCCGCACTCGTTCGCAAACCACGTCGTTGCTGTTCTCAGGCTGTCGATGGTATGCGCTCCGTCGATGTGCCAGGTGACGGGCCCTTCAGGTTTTACTTCGCAACGACCCCGCCAGACGACCTGCTCCAGGCCATCGACGAATTCCTTGGTCAAGCTGGAGAGGCCTGGCTTGAAGGCAGTATCGAGTCTCTTCAGCGCAGTCTCGGCCAAGGCAATGCCAAGGCTGGCGTTGTTCTTCTGGAACAGCGCATTTGGTCGAATGTTGACGCCCTGGAGCCTGGGATCGACATCTAACACATTCAGCTGCACGCCCTTCTCATCCGCTCTCTCTTGTAACACTTGTGCAGCTCCCGGGGTTTGCGCAATTGTGAAGGCAGCGCTCCCTTTCTTCATGATGCCGGCCTTGTGCCAGGCAATCTTCTCCACTGTATCGCCGAGAGCAAAGACATGGTCGATCCCGAGCGTGGTAATGGCGCTGGCGAGGGGTCGTTCGACTATATTCGTAGCATCGTACTCGCCACCGATGCCCGTCTCGTAGACGGCAACATCTATGCCCTCCTGCAGGAATAGATGGTAGCTCATGAGCGTCAGGTAGCGAGAGTAGATGGGCCGCGGCGGCGTGGGGACTCCGAGTCTCTCGTCGAGCACCCGGGGCCCTTCTCGGGCATCAGCGTCGCCAAGGCGGTCCCAGACCTCGAAGAAGTACCGTGCAAAGACGTCTTCACTGACGGGGACTCCGTTGATGCGAATGCGCTCTCGGACGGCAATCAGATGGGGGCTGGTGAACAGGCCGATCTTGCGAGGGACACCGTGCGCCTGCTGGTAGTGGGCTAGAATGGAGGCGGCGAATGCGCACGTGCTGCCTTTGCCCTTGGTGCCGGCCACATGCAAGATGTTCAGGCGGTCCAGGTCCGATGACGAATAGCCGATGCGTCCGAGGTAGAGGCGCATCTCGGCAATGGAGGTGGCATCGGGGCGGATACCGGCTTTGCGGCGCGCTTCGATCACGGCGTACGGCGTCTGCAGCGAGTTGAGGGCGTCGATGGCATCCTATAGCGCAATTAGGAGGGTCCTGTTCTCGTCTCATGCCCTAACCTTTCTCAGTCTCTCTTTCTTCCTCCTTCTCTCCGCACGCGATGGAAAGGTGGTGCCCTCACATTGTAGCTTCGGCCGAGGCCCTCTCGCGTCGCCATGGTGCGCCTGGCCAGAATATTAATAGTCGTGCTGACTCCGATTAGAGAAGACGGGTATGCAAAGAAGAGGCCGTGGGCGCGTTGGAACACATGATGCATCCTCCGCGAATCATGGACCAAGGCTAGAATATCAACGGCATCTCGACGAAGTCGGCTCATTGAAAAAGAGGGTCAGCCTCTGACCGGCACTGCCGACCGTTATCCGTATCAGATTACGGAATATCACCACCGTATCTTATCTTTTACGTTAGGTACGTATTGAATGGCGGGGTAGAGGTGATTGAGTGCTATCGATAGGATTTCCGCGCATCGATTTCTACTATCTACGCATCGCAACTGCCAAGAAACACCACTCTACGCGTATTATTCCGTACTTAGAGGACCCACCCATCGTGAACCCTCTGAGCGCAGCGAAGAGGGCGCCAAAACCTCGAGACAGGTCGTAATTACGAGACACGTATTCCGATAGCCTTATTCCGTACAATCTCCTCATTTTCCTAGCAACTCAATTGAATCTGCCCACAGCTTCTTTTACGACGTACCTGTTCACGAAAATGACATTAACAGATGTTTTATCACCGACCAATGGGGCCTAGGCCGCCAAATGGGCTATAGAAGCCCGGAGTCGCTCCCGGCGAGGTACAATCAAAGCCGCTCATTCAAACGATCCTCGTGCTGTCGGTCTCTCAATTCGCGACATCGCATATCGCTTTGGAGTCTCGCGCGCCACCATTGGATGAGACATGAAGGCAATCCAGGCCGGAAAACCCAATTCAAAAGCTCCGAGGCGTGCAGGTCGCCCGTACCTATTGACTGACTCCGAAGACAAAGCTCTGTCACTCTACATACTCGCCCGGTCTAATGTCGACACAGGCTTATCCGGAGGGTTCCCACCTGCAAGCCTGGGTCTTAGAGTCACAAATTGGTCAGTAAAGTCGCAAATCTCAGGTACTCCGATTCACATACAATTTTGTTAGTTTCAAAGGTATTCTAGTTTAGAACATTATACTATGTATCTGCAAGCCAAGCATCAAAATGAGTTGCGATAATGCAATTGAAGATTACGTATTCAACAAAACGTGTGTACCAACAACATCCAATCTGTAATCTATATTATAGCTGTAATTTTCATTGAAATACCTAGTGTTGTTGTTACTATTGACGTCTTCGCCGTTGTCACCGCCACTGTCCCCATTGCTGTCGCTGCTATGTAGCTCTCACCGCTGCTGTCACTATCTCTGTCGATGTTAATGATCGCGATCTCTGTTGCTGTCGCGACGCTGCCACTATTGCTGTCGCTACGCTGCACCTCCCGCGGCTGCCGTTGTTGTCACCACGTTGTTGTCACTGCTGCCCCCATCGCTATTGCTGCCGGTACGTTGCTGCTGTGGTCGCTACTACACTGTTCCCACCGTCGCTACTGTCATCGCCACGCCGCCGCCGCTGCTGCCATCTCTGCCGCTGTCCCTACCGTCACCGTCGCTGCTGCCGTTCCTACTGCTGTCGCTACATCCCTAATACCGTCGCTGTTGCTGCCGCTGCGTCACTGCTGTCGTCGCTACGCCGTTCCCACCGTCGCTGCTGCCGTTGCCACGCCGCCGCTGCTGCCGTTCTTGCTGCTGTTGCTACATCCCTAATACCTTCGCTGTTGCTGCCGCTGCGTCACCGCTGTCGTCGCCACGCCGCCGCTGCTGCCGTCGCTGCTGCCGTCGCTACGCTGTTCCCACCGTCGCTCCTGCCGTCGCTACGCCGCCGCTGCTGCTGTCGCTGTTGCTGTCGCCACATCCCTACTGCCGTCGCTGCTGCCGCCGCTGCTGCCGCCACTGTCTTCAGATGAGTTTGCTGTGTATTGGGATTTCTGCTTCCTTGTCGCAGCACGTTTCTGGGCACTGGAGGAATCGGCAGCTATCTGCTGTGCAATTATCTCCCGAATAAGCGACAGGTCTGGCGGATATAGTGGCATCCATACAGCCCACATATTACCAATATCTGCTTCATCCCCCACATATCGAGACTGTATTCACGGACTTCCCTCCTTTCACTTTTTCTTTCCGGAAAAGTGTGTCCATTTGTGATGGAGAAGAACACCAGAGAGTGATACAGACATCAACCTTATGGTATATTCTGGATAGAATAAACTAGCTAAAGAAAGAAAAGGAAAAGAAAGAAAGATGAGAAGAGCGGGAGAGAACCGCCGGTTAAATACACAGAGTGGGAATGCCAGAGTATCCCAGAAACGCCCAGCCGGTT